>BGZK01000671.1:0-319964 GCA_005406025.1 Eumeta japonica
TATTTGGGATCTTTTAAATGAACCGGACGTAATATTTATTTGATACTTTATCAGATATGTGATAGACTATTAAATGACTAGAGTACGATGAATAAGATGCAGACATCTTATAACCAAAATTTTAGAGTTAGTAATGGACATAAATACTAAGTATATGAAAAAATTCTATCATATAGAGAGCTATTGATAAATATTAAAATGGAGATCCTATAGCTTACTTTTTAGGCACATAATTTTAATCAAATAATTCGGTTTTCATAAGATTTAATTTAGCTATTCAGTAAATTCGATATCTTCGATATCTTCGATACCTTCTAAAATAGGTCATTTTTCATGCACTATCGTAATTCTGCAATGAATTAGTTTTTCACGGCCAATCATTTACTTATAATAACGAACTAAATGAAGAAATTTATAGTAACCCGTAATATATAGGAAAATCTGTATAACGAGCAAAAGTTTCATTTTAACTTCCTTGGCATCATATACGGCCGATTAAACAAGTGACTTGTGTTAGGGTGTGACGAAGTGTCACTTTTACGGTTAAACAAATGCATAAGCCATGATAGACGCACTCATATAAGGGTATGAAATATAAACTAAACATTTACAACATATATTATTGCATGCATGCAGCGTCACGTAATGAAACATATGAGGTAGCGGGTTAACATTTTTTTTTATAATACTCTCCAGGTATGCTATAACGTGCAGAGTGAAAAAAAGAAGTTTACATCAGCTGAAAGAAAAATACACTTTACATACACCGCTTTTGTCCAGATTATGTTCACAGGTTCAGCAGATATTGTTGTTATTTACAAATAAAATGCTTTAGGTAGGTGTAATTTTTTCATTCCGATACTAGGCTATTCAGAATGTTTCATGGAAATTTATGTTTGTAAAAGACTTACAAATTCGATTCTTTTAAAGAAAAAATGTGAAAAATGCAAAATTAAATTTTTCTCCGCATTTTTTGTAAGTAAAATTGTAATATTCTGTCTCAACATAAAATGGCTCTTCAATAATGAGAACGTTTTCTCGCGATAATTCTGTGTGTTTTCAAATGCCGATTAAAACTGAAACAATCCTTCCAAACACTACGAACGGCTTTTAGAAATAAAAATTCTTCTAAGGCGACTGTTTGCCGCCAGATCGACGATTTAGAATTTAGCGGGTGAAGAAATAATTGGTAGCGCTTGGTCGGTTCTTACATATTAAAATTTTTATTATACACTGTTTTATTAACTCGGAAACTGTGCGTGAAATTCTGCAAGATCATCCTCGTGTAAAAAGGATAGATCCAGGCTGCGTACTGCACAATCTAATGCAGTTTCATAAGAAGATTCATAATGGTGACGTGTAATGATAGTAAAATTTAAGGCAAGCTCGGCTCGGCGCGTTTACGCGATATCTTTGTACGGGCAATAAATCACAGATTTATCAGTATGATCTAGAAGCGAAGCGTCAGTCGACCGTGTGGCCGTTTTAAAATATGGGCCAACGCCTGAGTACCAGAGCGAAGCGAGACAGAACTGCAGACAAAATATCAATAGCATTTTTGACGTGAAACTTCTATCGTTTCGGTCTATAGGTGGTCACTTGCAAAAACCAAATGTAACGAGAAACATTATACTGAAATTACAAGACCGTTTATTATTTTGGAAGTGCGACACCTACCGGCACTATTTTACAACCATTATTTAGATGGGATAGAAGCCATCACTCGGTAGTGCACACGCCGCTAACGTAAATGGCGCTGCAATCGCCCGCAGGACGACGCGTTTGGAACTAAATTTACCATCATGCATTTTGTTTAGTGGAAGTGGTCCAATTTGACAGAGTACACGACGTTACATATAGCAGTTGTGATATTGTGTTATGCTTATAATTGTGAAACTATATATCATAATATAAGCTTATGTTTGGACAAAATATATGAAGAGTATATAAATAGATATTACATGCGTGCGTGCGTGTTTGTGTGTGTGTGTGTGTGCGTGTGTATATGTATATTTTAAAGTTTTTTTTCTTTGATGCGTTGTTTCGTATCGATACCCTTATGATATCAAAGAGAATATTGCTTGTAAATGACATGTTATGAAAAAGAGATTTTCTGGACAGACATACAGGTAAGTGTTGCCTTTTTGTTTCCATAGATAAAAAATCAACTCAAGGAAAAACATTTTTGTTCTTGGAAGATGCACAGATTGAAAAGATGATTGGAGAGGTACCTGATGCCGACTACAAAATATGTTTTAAGACGAAAATGGGGAGTTCTTTGAAAAGATGTAATATAAAAATTAAAACCTTCAGTATTTTTTTTTATTATCACCAAATTTTCTAAGTTCTCCAAGTATCATTGAAATAATTTGCAAGTGGAATTATTCAGTGTTAGGAAACAGTTATAATTACAAAAAGAACATATTAATCTATTATTTTTAGGTATTTGAGTAAAAATGGATTTGACCTTTCGTTCACTGTCATGGAGACATCGCATTAACTTTGCTTTATTTCTGTACGTGAAATAAAAAAAATATTTTTGTTAAACAAAAATATCAGTAATTGTCAAACATTAATTATATAGTTTAAATAGGCCTCAAAATTATTATACTTTGACGCTGACAAACCATAGAGTTAGTTTGAATGTAAGTTTTTTTTTTCATTGTAAAGCGAGTACAATCTTCATATTCTGACGACGACGTCATGAGTAAGATAAATTAAAAATGCAATTTAAATTAAATGAACATTAAAAGGTACATATTAAAATTGAATTCTTAAAATAATCCCATTTTATTACAATAATATAAGAAATATTAAGGAGAATATATAATCGTACAGTATACTGTATTTAATTAATCCTTAATATTTCTTATATTTTTCCGTATTTTTCCGTATTTTTCCGTTTATATATATATAAAAGTATTTTTAAATATACAGGTTTTTACTGAACCTACGGAAACATATTTTTCCATCATCTTTTTATTTAGGTTTTAATGACTTGGGCTACCTTGAACCTTTCACGCTCACCCACTCCGGATCGAGGACTGTTAGTGACCGTCGTACGGTAGCCGCCACTGCGGTGACGACGTACAGTACAACGCACGGAACTCTTCCGCTGTGAAGTTAATCATGAAAGCGTCGCAATGGCGTAAAATAGGTACGCGGGAGAGAAGAAGGAAGCGTCGCGGAGCGTTAAACCTGCGCATTAGTATCTACATCGTTCGCAGGCAATTCTGAGCGGCAGAGTTTCGTGCGTTGTACTGTACCCACAACCGCCTTCTCCATAATATTTATTAGCGATCCAATCATGGGTGGATGAAAGAAAAAAAAGGCACCACACTTCAATTTTCATCTATTTCCAGCATGTCGTACATGAATTATTACTTTCAGATCGTTGTGATTTGTGTTAAAACATTATTATCATTCAAGATGATGAGATATAAATAATGATTTCTGTATAAAATAGTTTATTATGTATAACTCAAAAACCAAACTCTATCTAGTATTTATTGTTGAAATGCAAGGTAACGGATTATCTAGTATCAGTGCTGAATGGATTGAAGGAATTTCGACAACAAAAAAATCAAGATAACTGTTAAGTGTATTAGGAATATTGAAGTAGGGTGTGAGTCTTATGGTATCAGTCGCTAATGCAATCAAGGTCGGCAAAAAAGATTTAATCCGGGTCTATACGCGAATAAAATCATGCACGAACGGCGGCTGGCTAAGAAACGTTCGCTTCGCTAAATAGAGTTGGCGTGTATCAATGAATTAGTGCGCGTTATCGGACGCTAGATGGCACATCGCCAAATACCAATTAATAGTGCACCGGCCACTTCATTATCTACGCCTTGAGCATCTAACGACGCGTAGATAACGGTCCGTTGAAATAAATACAAATTTACTTCGAAGACGGATGTCAAGTATAAATAAGAGGTTATTTGGAATCTGTTATTTGTCTTTAAAATTAACTGCAGGCTATTACCGATACTATCTTGTAATGCATTCATTATTTAGCTTTGAGATTATTGTCTAATGTAATAATTATAATTAATCTACGTTAAAAACTAAGAAAATTTTATGTTACTACATAAATACAATATAGGGTATTATTTATTTTTACAACAGTTTTTCAAAAAATGAGGGTTTAGCTGTGTTGTGGACACGGCCGTGTATTCAACGTGAATACGTGTAAGTAACGGATAATATTCTCTTTGAGCGAATTACATCTACAATTATTTTTTAATACTAAGAAGTCCTTCGGGTTTTGTATAGTCATAAACGTAGCCGTGAAACGTGTACCTACTGGCTGCTGCTAAATGTATTTTAATAATCGGTGTTTGCACATAATCGATATCTATGCAGTCCAGCGTTGACATAGAAGCGATTACATGCTCCATTTGTATATCCTCGGTCGCTCCAGTAGCAGGTGTACTGGCACGTCGTTGATCTGCTCGGACGCCTTCATTCTTTACATCCCCCGGCAGTCAGATAGTGTTTTATGGGTATTTCTGGATTATTCTTGAGAAGCCCTTTCCAACGATATACGATCTCTATATTTTAATTTGGTTATAGGTCGATATTGCATTCTTTATTTCAATTTTTTAATTTACCTGAATATATGTTTTCTATAAGTTATTCTCGCTAATATTTTATATACGCGATCAATAAATTTTGACAAGAGCCAATGATTGCAACTCGAAGGAAGGTCGCAGCTTTTTAGAGTCACAATTTAAATTAAAAATAAATTTTGTGACGCTGCAAAACGACCTTAAAATATTAAATATAATTCTTCCCCCACCGTTGCGCGCGATGCTTCACAGTCCTCACTAAACATAATGAATTCTTTGGTTCTTTAGCTATCGAGTGGTCGAATTAAATTTTGGAAGTAGACGATAGATATGTAGGTGCAGCATCGAATTGTATTCCCCTAATCTGTTATCATTATTTTTTTGAACTACTTCCCACTATGGAAGCAAATTTAAAAACATATTCACGTCAAAACTCTGTATTAGAATTCATTCAACAGTTTCAAACGTCTAAACCAGTTCTCAAAATATATTTTCCGGTTTGCATTAAATCTATACCTTTTCGACCGCCTTCTCAAATGCACCAAGTGCATCTTACGTTGATGAAAATCGTTTTTCTTGAGTTAATTCTTTTTGGGGAACAAAGTAGTCACACTTTGCCAAGTCAGGACTGTAAGGGAGGGAAAAGTCTTTTTTTTTGAGCGCCGATTGCGCGGACGAGTTATATTGCAACACAGGAAAATTGGTAAATATGGACGCGAGGCCGATGTTCGGTCGCTTGCTGTTCACATCAGTAAGAAATTCTGGCAAACATTTGGCAACAAATCATTTAGTAACTTTGCTTCTTTAGTTTCATAAGAGTGTCGACATGAGACAACCCGTCAAAGAAAAAATCTTGCTATCAAAAATTTGCTTGCATTTCATGCTCGTCTCACTTTGGCTGGTGTTGGTTCATTTTGGAACAGCCATACGGTCGACTCACGCTTCGCTTCTAGATCATACTGGTACATCTATGATTAATCTTTTTGTTAAAAATCAATTATGGCAGAATAATATCTATGGCTTTGGTATCGTAAAATAAGACTACCTACACCTCAAACATATCATTTTTTCTCAATTATTAAATGAAAACAACATTTTGTGACTAAAACAGTGAACAAATTGTAGAAGAAAGGGTAGTAATGTCAACTTCCTTTTCAGCATTGTCCTTCTCCTTTTATTAAGAACTGTATTTCCCAAAATATATTGCGTGACCTAATACATAAATACTTTGCAATATAACTCTTTTTATTTCTTTTCCTCTGGGTATCAAATATCAAATTTGAAAAAAAGTATCAAAAAAATAAATTGCGAATTTCCATGTACAGATAAACATTGCATACGTAATTGATTGACTGCGCCTGAGACGCGCAGTTTTTACTACACAACACTCTAGTTTCAAGGAATATCAGCTCTATGACTCGTTCAGCTCCTCTGCTAGCTGATATAGGGTTAAGCATAGGTAAGTTCGCTCGTTCATTTCAACGAATGGACGACCTCTGCTGGATATATGTCTCCCCATCCGTTCCACGACGTACAATTCTGAGGCACCTATAACTAACGCCAGCCCGCGACCTTTACCAAGTCGTCAGTTTACCTAGTAGAAGGTGGTCTTCCGCTTCGACGCCCGGTTCATGGTCGCCACCAGAGAACCTTTCGTTCCAGCGTTCTACAAGCGATGTGGCCTGCCGTTTACCACTTCACTTACTTATTCTATGAGATGTGTCGGTTAGTTTTGCTCTTCTGGGCATTTTCCCATTTTTCATTTTATGTCGCGTGGAAATCCCGATCATGGCTGTTTCCATCGAATGTATTGTATCGTATAAATAAGTACAGGTCTATATTACACTAGTGGTGAGACAGGACTTCGTCTGTTTGCATATTTGTTAAGTTCTTATTAAGATCGTGATTTGAACATCCATCTATATTCTGATCTCAATTGCAATTCCGATCACTTTCACAATTCTATTAGTTAAAGTAATCTATATAAGTGATAAGAAGTGATAAAAAGAAACATTTGTGTAATTGATAAGTCCTTGCAAAATTAAAAGACTTTTAAGGACGAATGGTGGTGATCTGAATATGTCAAAATTTATCATGCCAATTTTTCGTCCCGAAAAGTAGCCAAGTGTTTCTTTAAATGAGTAGTTAGCAGGGTAGAGTGGCGAAAATACAATCGTTTAAGAGAAATTGTCTTTTAAATTACTAATTTTCATTAGTCAAGCTTTATATTATATCTATGTATGTATGTAGTAGTAGTAGGTGACATAGGGGGTATCCGACCTCCCTGCTTGTATATGAGGGTTCGTGGGTTTGCGTTCAGTTTCAAATTAGAATAGAATAAAACATTCGAATTCGACCTCGCGGATAACAATTGAGAGAACTAGAGGGGAGTACAGAGAAAGGGGACGGGGGCTGATGCCCGAGTTTACAAGTTTTATAGTAATAAAGAGTGAATTGTTGTAATAAGTTGATAAGTAAAAGTTTAGAAACAATAGAAGGGAAGATTGAAGAACTGATCAATAAACATATCGATCTCGAAGGAATATACTCTTTAATTTCGAATACTAGAATCTTTGGTCTTCTTAAGAGACTTACCTCTCGTCGAGTTGAACAAAACAAAAAAGCTCTACAATATATATAATATGTATGAAATTATATTGATTAAATTTTTCCGGGTCATGCTCGGATCCCAAGTATATTTAGACAAAACCTACATATTTAAGTAGTAGTATAGATTAGGTAAAGTACAAACTATCTCTCTTCTTAAATCATATATTGAAATAACTGACACCCGTGTAGACGTGTACGCGCTCCGTGACTGATAATAGTATATACTTATAAAATAAATAATAAATTATTTTTAAGGTATCCCTTTCTTATGAAAAAAAATCCTAGACTGACTCAATTGTTTTATAGGTTTTAAAAGGTCAGACGAATATGGAAGCCGCCAAGGAATAGGTGATCACCGCAGCCCAAGGGCATCCCGAATTTCTAAGGGAGTCATTAATGCGTTGCCGATCTTTTAGAAAGGAATGGCATCTTTTCTTGAAGATTTGATTGTCGTATTTGATTGCGAATACCGTAGACAGTAAATAATTCCAAAGTTTTGCCGCGCATGGTAGAAAACTTCGCACGAAGCATAGATGGTAGAACGCAATCCATCAATATGACAATGATGGTATTTCTGGCGAGCGGCATGATGACGAGATTTAGCGGCAGGAATGAGGTTGAATAATTCTTCAAAACACTCCTCATTATAAAGTAAAAAAACAATAGTCCAACTTAAAGTAGTGGAGTGCAATAAGCACCTCAAACTTTTTAGAAACTAATTTTACTCTGTTCTCTAGATGATCGCGAGACTGAACGTTTTTCGATATGTGAACACCGAGGATTCCAATACTCGATTTGGCGCAAATTAGTTTCTATCTGACATTTAAATGGCCACAATGGACAATGACCACCTACTATCTGGGAGCTCACAAGTTTGTTTACCCCTTGATGATGCGAAAAAGTCTCATATTGAGATAGACCTATTCGTAATTAGACTTAACCTCGAAATGGGGTAGACCTAACTACCTGATGTAATCCATTTTAACGTCAAAGAAACTAATTTGCGCCAAATCGAGTATTGAACCTCGGTGTTCACATATCGAAAACGTTCAGTCTCGCGATCATCTAGAGAACAGAGTAAAATTAGTTTCTAAAAGTTTGAGGTGCTTATTTCACTCCAATACTTTAAGTTGGACTATCGTCTTTTACTTTATAATGCGGAGTGCTTTGAAGAATTATTCAACCTCATTCCTGCCGCTGAATCTCTTCATCATGCCGCTCGCCAGAAATACCATCATTGCCATATTGATGGATTGCGTTCTACCATCTATGCTTCGTGCGCAATTTTCTACCATGTGCGGTAAAACTTTGGAATTATTTACCATTACGGTATTCGCAATCAAATACGACAATCAGATCTTCAAGAAAAGATCCCATTCCTTTCTAAAAGACCGGCAATGCATCAATAACTCCTTTAGAAATTCGGGATGCGCTTGGGCTGCGGTGATCACCTATTCCTTGGCGGCTTGCATATTCGTCTGACCTTTTAAAACCTATAAAAAATTGAGTCAGTCTAGGATTTTTTTTCATAAGAAAGGGATACCTTAAAAATAATTTATTATTTATTTTATAAGTATATACTATTATCAGTCACGGAGTGCGTACACGTCTACACGGGTGTCAGTTATTTCAATATATGATTTAAGAAGAGAGATAGTTTGTACTTTATCTAATCTATACTACTACTTAAATATGTAGGTTTTGTCTAAATATACATTTTTCGTTAAATTTTGAGATAAATATTTGTATTATGACTCACTGCCCAATTCTACAATTTCTTAACTCTTGTCTGTCTGTCTGTTTGTATGTCCTTTTATAACTTATGAACGGTTTGACCAATCTGGATGAAAATTGGTATACAATTGAAACATGTGTTTAGACAAATTATATGCTGTATATTATGGATTTGGTCATGCATCTTTTCGCAAATATTGATAATCTCATTGTTTTATGAGAATTTTGCCATAGTAACTATAATGAAAATATATCATTGAAAATATACTGATAAATAATATAAAATAATATAAAAACAACCCTAATAATTGCTCGACCAGACTGTAAACGCGGATGCGATTGGATGTTGAGCCGCGCGGCGTCCTGCGGTACGCTGAGGTGCAGTACCTGTACGTCAGCTATTCTAAGGCTGTCGGTACATTTCTACGTAGATATTCTAAGCTATTTTCCTCAGAAACAGCTACTTCAATGACTATGATTTCTTTAGCAAAAATGGTTTACAAAGAGAGATTAGGTTTATTTGCGAAAAGATGCATCATGAAATTCATTCTGTATATCACTATCTTAATAAGTTAATATCTATATCAATAAATTTTATTTCTCATGGAGATAAAATCACATATTGTGTAGCAAAAATCTTTATATCAGTTCAAATTTTTTTAACATGACCGGGTAATTAATACAAATATACAGTAGTTGATGATAAAGATGATGATAAAGATGATTGATGATATTTTCGTAAATAATCGCTCCGAAAATAGTAGAAATTATCCTCCTTCCTCCCCCTCCCCCCGGTTTCTCTTAAATCGTATGTCCAAAAAATATTTAAAAAATTACAAAGATAACACTTAGTAATAATTCACTATAGAAATAATTATCCAGGTAATCAGATAAACGGTTCTTGAGTTATTGCCGAAAAACTGCGCTACTCAACAAAAAGACGTAAATGCCATGACGACAAGCTCATTTGCGCGTGCACTTTTTCTAATAGTATAGGTATTTTAACATTTTGAAACTGAAGTAAGTGTTTTAATTGTGTTTTAATGCTTTTAAAATTTAGTACATACTTGTTTATATAGGTTAAATTATTACATTAAAATAGTAATTTTATCCTCGCTTTTTCCCCATCTATCCCTTTTCTTGGTGTAAATCGTTGGATAGGCCTTTAAAAATATTGTAGAGTTGTAAAGAACATGCAACTATCTGTTCGTGAAATACTTAACTTTAAAAGGATATTTTTTTTTTGTTAAAGGTGAGTGTCGTCCTTAATCTAGCTTAAGAAATATGAAAAATAAATGAAGGTAGCATACATAATAGATTTAAAAGTAAAACTATCACGATCAATTCAACACTGTTAGCTTTAGATACTAATCTTATTATTAAAGTCGACATACCTACTTATTTATCTAGTTATAGCCGACTGAAGTGCTTATACCTCTTTTGAGTGGGAAACATGAAAAAAAAATGGAACAACTTGGTTTTTTTCACTGTAGGTACTGCATTTCTTTGTAGTAATGGCTACGGAACTCTACACCATAGATGAATATGAATATATAGAAACCTACACTGAGCATGGTCAGACACTCTCTTGGCCGGTTTTATTATTATAAACTCATCCCTATTTCCTTCTTCCTTATATAATATCTACTTGCATTATGAGAATTAAAATAATGATGAAAGAATATCCGAACCTAGATGTGAGCACGACATTAGCGCCATCTAATGTCCTTATCGGGACTTTTTCAATATTTGTATATTAATGAAATTATAAAATACTAATGTAAGCATGAATTGACTCAAAACTTTCAAAATATAGAAGAACGTGCCATATAGATAGTTTAATAATCGTTCGCTTACGTCATGAGTTACGTCTATTGACCGTAAAACATCCTTTCTTTACCATGAGAATGAAGACCTTTTTAATAAGCTAAATAATGAAATAGTTTCACATAGCAAAAAAAGTAATAACAACATTTTAAAAAACAAAATTCCTAAATTTCGCCCGTCTGTGTGACGTAAAAGGACTACACCTACATGTACGTGCAGACGAAGTTGTGCTGTTGTTGGTTTTTATGCTGGCCTGCTTAATCTCTTCTTTATGATTCTTAAACCCACTGATTCATTGCATCACTTTATTTATAACAATTTCGCGAGTGTTACAGTTCGTGTGATTATGGTATTATGATATATGAAAAAATATTTTGGAGACCTCGGAAGATAAATAAACGGTAATTTGTAATGGATAAGTAAGCTGAAAAAGACTGAATTGTATAGTTTTATAAATCACGAAAACGATTTCATGTTTAGATAAGGTTGGGTCATGTAGGTCGTATCGTACGCAACTTTCGTTATTGGATTTAGATAGAAAAGGAAACCAGTGCGTGCAAATATGTCTGAAAAAGTTCTTACTCCTTGATGTACAAAACAACTGACATTTTTAATAAAACAATCGTAGAAAAACTATTCATATGGTAGTTACATTTTAGTACACTTTGAATGAGTTGTCGTTGAATTCACATGCCTACATTTTTGATTTATGGCTAGATCTAAAAAAAAAGATAGACATTACATGTAAAAATGGAAGTGACGTATAAAAATGGGGTACATCAAATATATGTTGGTATAACAAAGTCCATTTTTACGATTAAAATGGTTTCTGAGAAAATTAACTATAAAATAATCCGATAGGTTTCGATTTTCCGTGTAGAAGGTTTAGATTTAATAGGAAATTAATGTATTTAATGAAACCTAAGGATTTTCTATTTTTGAAACATTTAAAACGCCTGTGAATGTTTAATTTATGAACAATGTTAGTAATTTAACATAACTAATGACGACACTCCTGACATCTAGTATCCAATAGCAATTTTTTTACTTCGTAATTCATTTAAAAAATTACAACAATCTCACAAATTTATTGTTATAAAAAATCGAAAACAAATATTATGTTTATCATTTTAAATGAACTAACAAGAGAAACGTATTTTTTTTGTTAGTTACTGCCCTCTACTGTTAAATAGATGTATTGATTACAACGAACCAAAAAAGGTATTGACTTTTTTGACACTTGGAATGTGCAAATTTAATACGACCAAATAGAGTATAAGAGAACCGCTCCAAGAATTTGTTAGCCACTGAATGTTATTTTAATTTCTTTGCATAATCTTCAATGACATTTAGTCATTTCAGTCTCGCTCACGTACGATTGTACTGCAGTGTAGCGGGAATGCGAAAATATCGTGTAATAGTTCGCTTGGTGAGAGTTGCCGGTTGATAATCGTGGCCTTGTAAATAAAAATCGCTCTCCAGAATGCCGTCAAACGGCTTACGTGTTGTCTACGCGTTCGCAAGAGAGATGCATCCGAAAACCACCGACGTCTTTATTCAATACGGCACTGCTGGTTTTAGGACTAAGTAGGTATTTATATTTTTTATTTATAAATACATATATGTAATTACCATGCTTATAAATAAAATACTGTTTCAGAGTTTCAGTTTAAGTTCTTAGAAGTCAGTGAAACGTAACACTTAGCCTAATTCTAGATTCCGCAATCTGATCACACTAAACGATTTACCAGCTTTATGACTCATGATATGCAATTTGTAACGGGAAGTTTGCGTAGGAGTCAATGACTTTATATCCTTCGTAATATTAATCCGTTGATTTAGATACCCTTGCCTTTACTTTAATAAATGTTTAAATATTTGATCTATCTATATAAAATTAAATGTACTATTTTTCACAATATCCTCGTTTAGATTGATTAAATGTAGCTTATCATTTTTATGTATATATTCATTAGAATCTATCTATATGAGTAATTCAATGTAGAAGTGATAGTAAACTATGTGTAAAGGTCAAATTCATAATAGGACGTTTAATGCCAAATGCCTCATAAGGCTAATTAAACATCATAATAAATTGAACAGCATATTAAAATTGTCAAGCTAATATCAAATAACATCATAAATTTTTATTCAATTTATTTGTAAACATTAATAAAATTAATTATTGATTAAAAATTCAACAAATTGTTGAAAATTTTGAATGTGACTAATAAGGGTTATCTAAGTTTTAAATGATCCACAGTTTTTAAGAATTATCAAAGAATAAGTCTTGTACTGTGAGCTCAGTATTTATCAGGCCTGGATGTCTACCAATGACTAGTGACATGCTTTGTTAGTGACTTTACTAATTGCATGAATATCATGACAATTATAAAAGAACAGTTGTTTACTTGCATTTAAAAATTTAGTTCATTTCAAAGAAAAAAAAAATTGATTTCAAATTTTTAACCCATTGTAATTTCTAAATTTGTTAAGTATTAAACCCAGTCACACTATAATGCTTGGAACTTTCAATATGCTTTAGTAACTTGCACTTGTTTGGTTTTTATTATTAGTATATTTTTTATTTTGTATCCCATATGCCGATTCCCATATGAAATTTTTGGATGTATGCCAGATACTCAGCACCAGAGATAATAAACATTTTTATTTTAAGAGCTCTCCATCTTCAGCAAATAAACTGATTATATATTTTTTATTATGATTTACTTCCATTAACTGATACGCTTTAAAGATTGATTCAGTACAGACAGCTGAATTTTTAACAACGGTCGAGTTTCAGTTTTAATGATAGTGCTAAACTTTGCACAAAACAAACAACAGGAACTTGCACTAAAAAGGTTGTAAAAATCTCTCAAATAATATTTCAGAGCCAGTTTGCTAGATCATGTTGTGTATCGAATGGGCTTGCTGGCTGTTCTGCGATCCAGGGTAAAAAATGGTAAGAATTTTAATTGTATTAAATTGAAATGATAAGTCTTGTCAGGATCATAGCCAGTGAATGGATGTGGTCTTTGTTTAATCGAAAGAGCCATTAGGCTACGTACATACATACTAATATACAAATATTTAATGACTTAGATACATTCCAATAAAGGAATGGAATTTTAATAGAACAGAAGGAAAACTTTGATAATAGTGATATAAACTCATGCTTATTTCCCAGAAGTAGAGAGTAGATTTTCACATGTTATTGTCTTCATATCTGTCTTGCTTCACATATCTTTTCATGCAAGCTCATCGGTTTCAGATGCTTAAAATTTTATTCTAATTTTATACGCCACAAATTTGATCTGCACAGAATTTTTTAGATCTATCTACATCTATCTTTCCAAGAACACCATATATATTATGCAGAAATCATATCTCCACTGTATTGATTCTACTTTACCCAACTTTCACTACCGTACGGATCAGGCGTAAGGATCAGGATCCCATTATCGATAACCAAACGTCCTTGACGCATGACAGTTTTACTAATCATGATAGCAAGCAAGGTCCAATTAACTTTATTTCCTGCATTCACCCTCCCTTCATGGGTCTTTATCTTACTATTATAATCGGATTACAGCCTGTCCTGACTGGATCCATCCTTGCTCGCAAGGTAGTCTGTTTTGAACGTTTAAAAAGTTGAGTTTTTCTTAATACATGCCACCAACTAGAACTGCATAAACACTTCAATCACTTTATACATTTATTTGCGGTGTTTGTTTCTCTTTTCCAAGTGGCCAAACCACATCGACATATCCTTTTCTATATTGAATTGTGTCAATTGTTAATACATTCTTTTGTACCTTAGTGACTACACCTTTTACATACACTTTCCTACACATTCTAAATGCAGTTAGCATCTAAATTACATCAATTGTATTTGTATATTTCTTCTGCTATACCCAACTTTTATTACTATACATAAACGTAGGAACCAGAACTACTATTTTTTCCAATAAATAGTTTTTCTATTCATTATAAGTAAAGTATTTATTCTCCCTTCAATGGCTCAATGAATTACAGCGCATATGTTAAATTCTCTCATTTTCTATGTTTTGCCTTAAGTTATAAATATGTTTGCCCCTTTTTTAAATGTCATGGCATTAATCCTCCTTATATTCATTTTCTTATCTTTCTTTCTAGATATATAATGCTCATTTTAGTAACCATTTTCTACAATTCACACACTGGCGGTCCAAAAAAATTTTTTTGATTATACAGGTTGGACTGCATTTTTTTACATTTCAAGGGGCAAACAAGCATGCAGCCACCAAAGAGCAGATGATCACCACCGCCCATAGATGAACCCAGAGGAATCATTGGTGCATTGCCGGCCTTTTAGGTAAAAATGGAATATCTGATGGAGAGGAGAGTGAATTCCTGGAACTTTCACTCACTGGATACTTTCATTATATTTTATTTTATTATAGAATCACAGTATGCAAAATTATGCCTTTGCCAAGTTCATAGCATCATTTAATAAATGCATGCTGTCATAGTAATCGATGCAGTTTTAACATGTGCAGCAAAATTATCAAAATGATAAGAAAAAGAATGTATCATTATTTTGCCAAAACTTACAAAATTTGCCAAAACTTACAAAATTTGCCAATTTTATGGGTACTGTGCGTAATGTGTCAATGCACAAGAAATAAAAGTGAAAGAAATATTAGGATCTTTCTGTATGTTATGTGCTACTTTACTTTACAAATATTACCATATTTTAATAGTGAAGTAGCACAATTGTGTATTTGTTATCATGATATACCACAATATTGCTACATCAACTATGAAATCAGCAGAGAAATGAAATTTATTTTAAATTTGTTTAAGAATATTTTAGTTTTGAGTAGAAAGCAATTTCAATTTTGATTTTTTTTAATATAAAATTTATATGAGCTTAATAGAGTCAATTATTAAATAAATACTAGCTATAAAGTTGTGAATTTTAAATTAAAATTTCAATATAAAGGGGTAATGCACCAGTGACTCACAAAATATTAAAATAACCTACTGGTATCTGTATACTATTTTTGGACTCTTAAAAATATGGGCGTCGATTTTCGCCCAGCTGTGCGGTTACATCCGCACTGCCTGTGATTAAATTAGACTAGGAGACGCCGTGATATTTCTTTTAACTGCAAATGCTGTTAAATAGCTTTTAAGATGATTAAAACTTTGCATTTTTTATGAAATAAATCTATTTTGTTTGCTTTTATTCCTGCTCAGATTTGCAGTAATTTTAGAATTAAAATACTTGATTTATCTCAAAACAATGTAAAATACTCTTTTTATATAAAATAATATTGCATGTTACCAACTATGGTAATAAATAAATTTCCTATGGAATAAGACATATATAATAAAGTTAAATAAGGATTTTCAATATTTTGTTCTGATAAATATTATTAAATTTTTTTGAAGTCTTATATTACACAGAATTGAAAATATACATATCTCTCCAAGTACAAAATAATCAATATTTTTTTAGACTTACAAATACTTAGAAAAATGTTATGAAATAAATCAAGCTTAGCAAGCTAAAAAGAAGTTTATCTCTTAGCCTATATAGGCGGCACCTTTGTGGACTAATGCGGCGCGTAATGTAGGTCATGGCCAATGACCTCATATGGATATCAGTTATGCAACTACTTGTACAATTTTATAATGATTTTTCAAAAGTGATGCCATTACTTGGTTTTTTGTTTATTTCCATTGTTGGAAAACTCCTCAAACTATTCTAAGGCACTCAATCTATGTAACTAAATAACTTCAACATGACATTGTATTATTGACAAAATCATACTTGCTTACCAGTTTTTTTTTTAATTTCTTTCCATATCAAATAGAAAACCAGTAATTTGAACAACAAAGAAGTATTTCTATTTGAATATTGTTTTACAGCAATATTCATAGGCAATGGGATAAGGTTTATGTTGCATTATAATAAAACATATTTATTTGCATAATATTTGTATAATCTCTCATTTTTTAAATATTTCATTATTATAATAAAATACAATTTTTATTTTATGCTTATTAGACAAAGGACTGCTTTAGGTGGTGAAAATAAATTAATACAAAACATACTCAAACATAATTATCATTATTAATAATTAAAAATAGAAGAACAACAGTTTGTTTGTTTATTGATTTGAAAATTGTTATTTAATAACCATATTATTCTTTTAATATGTTATAGTATACCTACTTTATTATGATTAGTTTTTAACCATTAACATAAAGAGATATATTTAAATTCAATATTTTTTTCAGGTAGAACAGTGGGCTTAATGATCACAGCATCCCACAATCTTGAACCAGATAATGGTGTCAAGTTGGTAGACCCTGATGGTGAAATGTTAGAACAGAGTTGGGAGGATATCGCTACAAGAATGGCTAATGTCAGGTATCTAAAAGTTGTGTTATTTACTTCTGCTTTAGTTGTTCGAATTATTATTTAGTCATCTAAAGCATTTCTATGCATTTGGATTTTTATAAGGTTGACTTAAAATTTATTGTGATGTGTATCACAGAGAATTCTCTATATTATTACAAAGGTTCTGCTATCTGATCATATTTCATATCTGTAATATTCTATTTTACAATTCCTGTATTAAACCTTCGAGTGCCTGGGCAATTGGCTTCTCTCAGCATCTTTCGAGTTTGCTGTG
Source organism: Eumeta japonica (assembly GCA_005406025.1). Classification (NCBI taxonomy): domain Eukaryota; kingdom Metazoa; phylum Arthropoda; class Insecta; order Lepidoptera; family Psychidae; genus Eumeta; species Eumeta japonica. The sequence continues at coordinate 17,429 of BGZK01000671.1, forward strand.
GGAATAGGTTGAAATAGAATAGGGAAAGGTTGCTTATGATTATTTTCGACAACAAATATTTAGATACATAATATATACCATGCAAAATTTATCTACTTAGGTAATAATACAATATATTTCATTGCAAATGTATATAATATTATATGTGCTGTTAAGTGTGTCCAAATTGTTCAATAATATGATATTAACAATAATAAAATAAATCACAAATAATCAAATTGAAAAATGTAACTGCTTTCAAATTTGATTCACAACATTTTAAATATGTCTTCGTTTATTATATTTTTTTCTTTACAAAAATTGTAATAAACATCATAGATTTAGAGCAGGGTACAATTCGTTTCAATTCAGCATAAAATTTGCATTCCATGTCCTCTTTTTAATGGTAGTTTGAACTAAAGTCTACTAAAAGGAAGACATGGAATCTAGAATTAATTTAAAAAATGACTTTTATTTAAAAGTGAGTTTAAAAGTAGGTAGTGGAGAAGGCCCTAAGTCTATGAGTGCAATGTAAATGTTATTGAAGATTTTTCTCCTTATCATATATCAAAAAAATTAAAATACAATAAATTTTGAAATTTTTTACAGTGATAATGATTTACAATCAACAACAGAGCAAATAGTAAAGCAGGTCAATGCTGATATGATGCTTAAAGCAAGCGTCTACATTGGTATGGATACAAGGTATGTTTTTTTTATATTCCAAATTAAATTTTAAATATATGAATACTCATGCTCTCAATGAGTGTACTTTTAATCTATGCTTGATTTATATTTGTTTTTATCAAATTTGTAAAGCAAAAACTGCTTCAACATGTCAGTTATAATACCGCTTTTGAAACATATTACTTTAGAAAATGAACAATTTTATACTATGTATATATACACTCCTATCTTAAACATTGAGTACAATAACTTTTTTATACTTCCAGTCATGATATAGTTAGATGTTCATAGACTAGAAATGAAATAAAACCATAGAGCTAGAAAAGTCTGCCACCGCCGCCGTATCTGTGCTTTGTTGGAATTCGTCATATATAAGACTGATATGATTTGTAATTTTTCATTAGCAACTATCCAAAAACAACGCAAAAGGCATGCAAAGGCGGCCACAGCGAGTTCTCTTGATTTTATGCATAAAAGACAGTATTTATAAGTAGTTAACTGTCAGTTGCAAATTGTGTTTTTAACTTTAACAATGGCATTAGTTATTAGAAATTGTCATTTATTGTTATGATTAGAAAGAATTGAACATAGCGGTGAGTCGACTGAGGATCAAATACATCAGAATGTGCGATAGGTACTTCAGTATTGGTTTGGTTATAGATTAGTGGTTCATTAAAGATTACAATGTTTTTAGCAAACGTTGACTTAAAAGACTGCTGCTTATTCACAAAGAAAAAAATCTAGAAAAATCATTAAAATTTAAATAGTCTGAATTCTTGTCACAATTATATAGAAAAAGATAATTATGTAAATATAGTATATTGTAATAATCACGTTTTGATCTTATTTTATTATGTGGGATACGCTGTACACTAGGCAGTATAATACCTATATATAGAAAATACAAACATATATATATTGATATAAATAAAAGTGCTATTTAAATTTGGACCATTCTTGTTATGGTAATGACCCCACTTGTTTTTTGAATTTGTGTAAAAAAAGTCTAATCTGTATCTGTAAAAATTAATTTAGTAACATTGATTCTTATTCTGAGTGATCTTTGATCAGTATGTCTGACAGTTTGTGATAAAATAAAATAAATTGATCGACAGGTATACAAGTCCAAGACTAGCGGCTGCAGCTGTGCACGGTGTCATGGCACTCAAAGGGACTCCTAAGGAATTTGGTATAGTCACCACTCCTATGTTGCATTTCATTGTGAAATGTAGGAACGACAACACGTATGGCACACCCACTGAAGAAGGTATGTGGAATAAATAAAGTATTATATGAAGCAACAATTTTCATAATTGATGTATTCATAATTTATATATGTATTTGTATTATCATACTTATATAAATATCATCACATGTTTTTTCTCATGCTTTATTATGTTAGTATCTTAATTTGTTGGCAGTGTTTTCTTATATGCAAAAATGTCAATTTTTTAATATTTAAAAGTACAAGAATAATGAAATTTTCAATAATCATATTAAATCAATTCAGTATTTGTGATAGTATAATGAAAAAGATAAATACTTTATTGAACCTAATTCAATAAAACCATTTTTAAAGCTGTAAATATACTTTTCATGTCTGTATTATGTTGGGGAAAAAGTTTATTCATATTTTAAAAGTAAAAAGTTGAAGTGAAATCTCTTTGGTTGTGCTGTTTGTATCTGGCTAGTTTTGAGACCATAAAATAGATGATATTTAAAAAAAAAATAAAAATAAAAAGTACAAACAAAATTAGTGAATCTAACATAGAAATTCGATACATTTTGAAGTTTTATTACATAAAAGGGAAAAATATGACACAAGCCATGAAAAACATTTGTGACATTTATAGACCTAATGCATGCCTAATGATCCTTGCTTTGATTGATTGGTTACCGATAAAGTTGATGTTTGGAAAATTTTGGAAAAGTAGAGTAAGATCAGTGTATTAATTCTTACAAAATAGCTGAAAAGCTGGAGATTGTCTACAAAACGGTTTCGGCCCATTTAAAAAAAAAGCTCGATAAATGAGTCCCACACAAATACACTGAAAGAAATCTTATGAATTGTTTATTCATTTGGCATTCTCTATTGAAACATATTGAAATCTAACTGTTTTTGAAAAGATTGATCACTGGTCATAAAAAATAGATTACCTATGACAAGAACGTGCGAAAAAGATGGTCATGGTCAAAAGGCAAGCAAGCTCCACAAACTATAAGGAAACCCGACAACTCGCAAGTTGATGTTATGTGTATGGTGAGATTGGAAGGGCATTATTCATTATGAGTTTTTACCACCGAGCAAATTATTCATTCAGATCTCTACTGCCAACAGCTCATGACTCAAGCAAGTAGAGAAAAAACGATCAGAAGTGATTAACAGAAAGAGAGTGGTTTTTTCACCATGATAACGCCAGACCACACACATCTTTAGCCACTTAACAAATATTTAGAGGGTTTGGTTGAGAAATGTTAATGCATCCATCATATAGCCCTAATCTTGCACGCTCAGATTTTCTCCTGTTTTGGTCTCTTCAGAATTCTTTAGATATTGTTAGTTTAACATCAAGAGAGGACTTTCAAAACTACTCACTGCAGTTTTTTGATCTGAAGTCCCAATATTTCTACAGCAATGGGATTATGTCACTATCTACAAAATGGCAATAAGTTGTTTAATGAAATGGCATATATACTCATTGCATATATATATCTTTTAATTAAAACGTAAATAAAATGTGATGAAAAATTGTTTTTAATTTATATATAAAACATGAAAAAACCTTTTTCTCAACCTTATATATCCAAATCCAAATTTTCTACAACATTCAGCGTAACAACTATAATATTTTGTTGTATGTTTATAAAGTGCATGTCATAAGTCCAACCTTATAAAGTTAATGCAAAAAAGGAACAAAATATTTTTCAAGAAATGTATGAATCCAATGTATGAACCAAATACAGATTAGGCTTTTTTTCAGGTTACTATGAAAAAATTGTGGGTGCCTTCAAAAATATTCGTCAAAAGCTCAGTATTTATGGTTCTTATAACACAAAATTATATATAGATGGCGCCAATGGCGTTGGTGGGAAAAAATTGAATATTATAAAGAAAAGCTTAGATGGAGAATTAGATCTAGTCATTTATAACATAGGTGGAAATGGAGGGAAACTTAATTTGAATGTAAGTTTATTTTAACTAGAATGTACTTTAATACATTTATTGTGTAGATTGCTTTGTATTGTATTCCTCTAATAAAAAATTTTGCTTATAAATTAATATAGTTATTATATATGTTAATAAAATAATAAATGACATTTACATAATCTAAAAATAATTTTTCTAAAGACACTACTAAACAGATTTAAATCATACTAATAACTTGAAATATTATGAAGCTATTTGGTCTCTTTAATGATTTCATAATTTCATCTCTGCGGATAAAAATTGTGATTGTGAGCGGAATGGATTTGATGAATGAAAATTTGTTTTTTTGTACACTGTGTCAAGTGAACTTTTCAGGTTAAACCGATTCTCACATTTTATTAAAACATAATATTTTTTTCACGAATGGCAAAAATGTTTGCAAAGATCAATTGCCATGGAAACTATGAAAAAATTTAAATCTTCGTAATAAACTATATAAGTATTTAATATAAATGTAGTTTTTTTTTCTATTGAGTTTTAAAATTTTATATTGAGAAAATATTAAATTACTTAATGAAGTTTTTTTTTAATTAAATTCTACTTTATTCGCTATATTATTACTTTGTCATTGCAGTGTGGTGCTGATTACGTGAAAGTGTCACAGAAACCTCCCGTAGGAGTGGAGCACGTGCCTTACCAGAGAGTGGCGTCCTTCGACGGGGACGGTGACAGGGTGGTGTATTACTACCTCGATGATAAGTAAGTGGCCAGTGGTCTACGTGGGTCTATCTCGGTGATATATTTCATGGCGTTTTTTATTGTGTGTGTTCATTTTATGAGCGCGATTTGCAATACCCCGTGTACAGTGCAACGCACCAAACTTTGCCGCTGTGAAGTTCGTCAGGAAAGCGTCGCGATGGCGTAAAACAAGAACGCGGCAGTGAAGAAGGAAGAGTCGGGGAGCGTAATATCTACGCAGTATATCATTCGAAAGCGGCGAAGTTCCGTACGATGTACTGCACTTGGCTTTTTCCTACTTCAATCCCAAGGGCGGGTCCAGCCTTCCAATCGGCGTGGACTCAGATAGTCGAGATTCAATCACGACAGGCTCTAATTAGATTACAATATTAAGATAGATTCAGTCCAGGGGGTGTATATTATGCCATCCCATGGGATCCCTCCATAACCCCCTGGGATGGCCATGTAATCAGTCTTGTATTTGTCAATAATGAGATCGATATATAACTAGGGAATGTACCCATAATACGTGACCCGTTCAGGGCAGGAGGGGGATATTCAAAATACCACACGCTAGGTCACAGGGTAGGGGGGACTTAGATCTTCGTTATGTAGTCAATATCCACTAGGGAAATCTTGCGCTTTTTCGAGCTATATTTAAATTATGGCGCGCAGCATCACCACTTTTTACACTCACAGGTGGCAATACTAACGCACATACGCTAAGTCGCCAGTTGATTTAAAACTGATAGTTTTTGTACTTAGTCTGTGTGAGTGTGCAATCAATCACATCCAATCACATGGATGTGATGGTTTCAGTAGTCACTCACCAACAAAAATTAAGCAAATTATGTTAAATTAAAGTATCGAATGTGATTCGAGTCTCGAGCCAATTATCGCGAAATCTCACCAAGGCGGCGGAGGGGACGAACAGCGCCAAAATCGCGTCACGTAATTTATGGATGCTCTCTATTGCGGCGCTGATCAGTTTTTTAATTTTAAATTCTCATGGGGAAACTTTTTACTTCCAGAAACAACATGAATCTATTAGATGGTGACCGCATAGCAACTTTGATAGCCGGGTACGTGATGTCGCTGCTGCAGCAGTGCGGCGCGAGCGAACTGCGAATGGGGTTGGTTCAGACGGCATATGCTAACGGAGGTTCTACTAAGTACATCACTGAGAAGCTTGTGAGTTTACGGTTTTATGTTTAATAAAAAACTTGACATAGACGCATACTTATATATTGCGCATTACAATTTGTTAACCTATTTCAAATATGTCGCACATTTGATAGCAAGGGAACGCACAAGTGACTACTCTGGAGTTGTGGGTATCCATGGGCGGCGGTGACCGTCTACTTTCCGATGGCCCGCATGCTTGTTTGCCTCTTATAAATCCTATTACAAAAAACATCTTAAGTACGACGCCGGTCATCAAGTATATGGCCGTTAATGACGCGCCGCAAATATAAAAATGCGACATGTATTTGAATTGTTTAAAAAGTGTACCGAGATTTAATTATTTAGATTTCTAATTGAAAAATGGAAAGAATAGTAGTGATTGTCATTCAAGAATCATTCATCTATATATGTTTGTATTTCTTTGCAATTTGAAAAGATATCATATGTCTTATTTTCTATTTATAATCTGTGTTAAAATAGAATGCTAAGCGCTTTAACTTTAAACTCTCTCAACGACTGTGGCATACTAGTCTGTGTAAAATCGACACAGAAGAGTTGACAGTGCTACTAGAATCATGAGCTTTCATCCGCGGCGACCGGGCTCCCAAATGATTTCATATAAATCATATATTGTTCCAGAAAATTCCAGTGAGTTGTGTCAAGACAGGTGTGAAGCATTTGCACCACGCGGCGTTGGGCTACGACATCGGAGTCTACTTCGAGGCGAACGGTCACGGCACCATCATCTACAGCAAGAAAGCGAAGGCGCTCATACATAATATCGCATCCGAAGGGTAAAGTTGTATATTAAATGTTTTCTTCTAGATAAGGTATAACTATTTTTTACAGTTTCTGTTACCTTATTCAACTACGTATAGATTTATAATTGTATCTGTTTCTAATCATACGAATTTATACATACAAATTATTTTTGTATTATGTAACTTAAATTTATTCCCTTTTATATTCACGACACGACAAATATTTATATTTTTTTTTTATTTTGAACAGTGACGCGGAACAGCGTAAAGCTGCACAACTGCTTTTGAACCTCATAGATGTCACCAATGAGGCGGTGGGCGACGCCATCTCCGACTTATTCCTGGTCGAAACCGTGCTGTGCGCCAGGGGCTGGGACGTGCTCCAGTGGCAAGAAGCATACCAAGACCTGCCTTGCAGACAGCTCAAACTGACTGTTGAAGTAACGACAGTGCTTTTTATTGCTTTCTATTTAGTATTATGTAAACAAAGAGACACTGAAGCTAAATTTTTTTCCTGACATGTACCGAATTTATTTATCACAATAACAAAATCAAAATCAGCAATATATTACAGATATGCTTTTTATCAACGCTTGCCTGCGACACGCATTAACATGCAGCACGCAACCCACCGCTGACCCTCGAATCTGCCCCTCCACTACGAATCTCTATCCAAAGAATTGAATATCGATTTGAGAGGACTGACAGATATCAAACACCTAAGTTAATTTTATTTTTTATAATTATCTTAGTCCGCTAATTGTTATAATGATAATTTCTTTTGTGTCCTCAGGAGTGAAGTACCACCACCAGGGTGGAGACACCGACACAACCTCATTAAGTGAACTGCTGTCATGGATTATGTCATGTCCACGCGATTCACTTAACGAGGTTGTGTCGGTTGTTTCTTTAGACCCTGGTGGTGGTGACTGCAATTTCCTGAGGATGTGCCTAGTTGGCATGAAACATACGTAGAAATTATCATTATAATGATTAGTGGACTAAGATAATTATAAAAAATAAAATTATCACTTGCTTATGTGTTCGATATCTGTCAGTCCTCTCGAATCAATATTCGATTCTTTGGATAGAGATTCATAGTGGATAGGCAGATTCGAGGGTCAGCGGTGGGTTGCATGCTGCATGTTAATGCATGTTGCAGGCAAGTGTCTACTATGGATATCCATGAATTAACACCTCACACAAATACAATGCTTTTTATCATTCACAATAAAACTTCTTTCAACTGGGTAATATATTATGGGTAATCTAGTTCATATCACTGGTCAGGACCGCAACGTAGTAACGACAACAGATGCTGAAAGAGTCTGCACCTCTCCTGAGGGCTTACAGGAGAAAATAGATGAGCTGTGCACGAAGTACGAAAACGGGAGAGCGTTTGTTCGTCCTTCTGGCACTGAGGACATACTGCGGATATACGCCGAAGCTGATACGCAGAAGGTAAATCATTTTGTAAGGTTTTTATCATTATATTATATAGTGTGAAATCTTTCATATCTTCAGCATTGATGAAGTAATGAAAATCATATTCTGATTTCCAATAAATAAATACCGTTTTGGATTATTTTCCTTGAAATGCACATTGACAAAAATTCAATAATTAGTTTTAATCTGCAGAAAACAAGTGTCGATGTATTGAAACTACATACAAAGTTATACATTAGAGATTTATGAATAATAAAAAAGATATTTTCAAATGTCATTGTAGTTTGTAAGCTATTATTTATGCGCCGCAAATAAGCATCCGGTATTCCCATTTTTATATTTCTTCAAATGCAGCCAGTATCAGCTGTTCTTGTTAATACAAGGATGTACTGCGATTTCTTGAAATATTTTCACTGCTATGTTTCTTACGTATGACTGATTCAATGGCTGATTTCTTTAGTAAAGTTAGTTCCAAAGTTCCAAGTAGGAAATACATGTTTGTGAAAAAACTAATGATGTTATCCCTACTTATTAATTACTAATGTGTTTCAACTCTGTCTTTGAAAAAAAAACTATGAATAAAATATAAATTTCAACACTTGTTTCTTCACAGTGTATTATGGTTATGCAATTGATTACAGGCTATAACGGAATCTGTTATAAGGCTTAGCAAAAAAAAAAATGAAAAAAAATTGCACCTGCCCTTCAAATTCTTTCTTAGATTTCATTTTTCCAAATTTAGTATGATCTGAAACATTGTTGTCATTTGAAACACTTATGTCTGTTAAAGTAGTTTTGTTACTTTGTTATGATTACTTTCAGTTTTCACTGTTTTGTATGAAACTTTTGAATGCAGACAAGTTAGCTACAGAAGTCGCGTTAGCTGCGTACGAGTTGGCTGGCGGCGTGGGCGCCCGGCCGGAAGTGCCCGCCTAGTGTTACTTAGTCATATAGCAAAGATATCAAAAGATAGCAAAGTTGTTGCAGGAATAAGTTATTATCTGTAACAACACTGATGTCATCTTTTGAATCGACAAGTCACTATCACACGTTATTTTGATTGTAGTCATCAGGTACGGTTTCATATTGAACAAATATTGATATGTAATTTATGCTATCAGTTATACTAAAATTTTGATTTTTGACAAATTATATAACTATAATATATTCTGAACTTAACCTACTTACTATAACACAAATTATTATATCCAAATCTGTAATTGTTATAGAACTTATCATAGTGAAATCTGGTAACCGGCACACGAAAGTTGTAGAACCAGAACTGTATCCACACCGTTTCAGCCCAAGACGTCAAAGTACTTGTATAGTAACAAGTATTTTACGATATGTTTACATAAAACACTAAGTACAGCAAGGACTTCATAAATTATTGATTTACGTTATAATGATAGATAACTACTTTATCCTGGAGTGGACGAGCTGATCACTCATAAAGATACATAGTGCGCGTGAGCGACCATCGGTAGAACAAGAATATATATATTTACCTTGTTGCATATTAATGTTACAGATTGGGCGCAATAGTTATATATTTAATAAAATCGTGCTCGGGCGCAAAAAAAAAAATAATAAACATATTGTACATAAAAAGGTTGTAATTTTATATATTTTTGTGTAATTATTTTTCGCATTTTATAAAATGACTAAACAAGGGAATTGCTGCAAGGAAAACATTTATTTACTTTGTCATAAGATGACAAATTTTAGATGCAATTATAAATGTGTAGACAAAAAGAGAAAAATTGCAATTAAATTAAATATTTATCATATAAGGATATTAGAGGCGTATAGCACTGACATTTAGGCTTCGTCTGATCCACTGCCCTTTATTAATTTAAATATTATTGTTAGATACCCTAGATTATAAAAGACCAATGTATTTTAGTAATCTACATATTTCTTAACAACTAAGTAAATTACTTATCTCAATAAATTCCAACCGATTCATAATCTAAACATAAATGCAGTTTTTGTTTTAGGTAAGGTATAAGTTCTCAACGTAGAGTACTGATATAGATATATATTGAAGCATTATTCTGCAGTATTAAGTATGTAAAAGCTACATCATATTAAAAAATTAGTTTGTTATTTATTGAAGACTCGTTTTCAAGGATAGAATCAGAAAACACAAACTGGCTTTATAATAGATATTATAAGAAATAAACAAGTTCGATTATTTGATTTTTTTGTCAATATACTGAACTGAAATTGTTCACACAAATAGGTTGGTGATTGAGAGTGTAAGAGTTTTCTTGCTACTATATATATTATTATTAATGGTCTTACCTACTCTTCCAAAATCTCAATAATTTACTTTATTGAGACTTTGGAAGTTACATTTTTTTACCAACTACATTTTAATTTTAAAAAGATTTACTAATTTGAAATTATGATTACAAAAGTTATTTTTATGTTAATCATTTTCAATCTTTTTATATGATAAAAATATTATATTAAATAATAATTTAATAAATTTTATAATCAACTTTAACATACATTTTTTTTATTCAAGAAAAGTCTTATATGTTTATACTATCAATGTGACAAAATATAATGACACAGATAAATGTAATAGTTGCACATTTTTTGGTATTTGGACGACATTGTATCCAAGTTCTAAATTTAGCAATACTGATAGTATATATTTTTTATTTTAACATGTTTTGTTCATAAAATTGTCAGTTGCTAAAAGTTTGAAATGCAATTAGAAGATTTAAAACAATTTTATCAAATAAATCACTTCGTTTTTGTAATACAATTGTTACTCTTGTATATAATGTGAACTGTGCTATTTTATTTTTATATTGTTGATTGAAAATATTCATTTTGTGGTGTGTTGAATTCATTGGCTTTTCATGTGAACAAGGTTTTATATTAAGTGCGATTATTGTTTATTATAAAGTTTGATAATTGAGTACAATGACATTTTTTTATCAGATAAGTATTTGTCTTGTGGAATGAATAATTTTATTATAATTTTACAAAGAATATTTCCCATTTTCACTCCAAAAATCTAATAGCTTTGCAAGACTAATCATATTACTATATATTAATAATCACCACAATAATTATTTAAGTGGTTTCCCAACATCGTGTTCATACTTTTAGTATTCCATTCCAAAAATGGACACATGGAATTTGGATGAAGTCAGCAATCTTGTTGATAATTGACACTATTTCAATTTCGTAACACTTAAAAAAAAAACCTGAGACGTTTTTATCTTCATTTCAAATATAGACTTGAAAAGAGTCTTCATAAATTTATGAGAGAAACTGAAATTGTTTTGATGCCCTTGAATTGTACCCTGGAAGACAACTAATTAACAACATTTAAAATCTCTCAATTTTGTTTGCTCGATTCCTGTTCTAAAAGTGGTACAAATGACAAAATAATGCTATATGGTACATACTACCTTTCAGAATAAACAGATCTTTAATTATAAAACATCTCAATATTTATGTCTATCATAAGAAAAAAAAGGACACACATACCATATTGAAAAACAACAAAAAAAAATGTATCAGTGTACACACGTAAGAAGTTAAACTTCTTTATGACATCATTTTTCAAAAAATGATCCACTTTTAACAACTTTACAGAAATTGCTTAAATAAAGCTAAATTAGATAAAGTTTAAGCAAAAAAAAAATCATTTTGTTTTAAATTAACACTATTTTATTATTGCAATTAATTGCATCAATTGCATCTAGTAAACATCAATTGATGTTGTAAACATCAATTGATTTTTACTAGATTAACAGTCATATTAATTAATAACTGCTCGTTTTAATGAAATTGTATACATTTACCGATATTTACAATCAAAAACTGAGGTTAACGTAAAATAATCTAAAATAAATAAATACCATAATCACGCCCACGTGTTGGATGTATTAGAAAAAAAGATATAATTACATTTGTTAAAAATCCACTGGAATTAGAATAAATCCTTTTATTTATTTTCCCTATCACTTTATTATTGATATATTATTTTTTACGTCACTACTGAGTTTCAGAAATAACCAAGGCGCGTAACAGAAAAACGTGACTTAGAAATAAATATGGCACATGACAGAAAAATGTGACTTAGAAATAAATATAGCGCGTAACGGAAAAATGTGACGATTTTTTTTACATTGCTATAAAATTTCTCTCATACGTCGATAAAGAAGTTTCACTTCAAAAATTAGAGTGAAATTTTTAAATGTTGTAAATTGGTCAAATTCAAATCAAAAGATGATCACCATAAAAAGTAACAGCTCTAGGGTAGGAATCGCAAGTGGCCATTACTTAAACAGAATTATTGAAATTCTTGTTTTTCATTAGAATCCAATGGGTCAAGTAGGACGCCATATAGAAAATTTAAAGGACTGTCCATTTGATTTGTTACGTGGGCGCGAGGGTAGTCATATAGAATACTCGTGTCCAGGATATCATACTAAGCCTTCTGATAACAAGTCTATAGAAGAAATATTGCCTTGTTTGGTGTCAGAATAATTCTACATATCTCTGTCCTAACTCTAATAAACAGCATTTAGGAAAGAGAAACATCCAATTAATTGTTTCTGTTTACATTTCATAGTTGTAATTTTGATCTATTCATAGATTCAATAAAGTTCAGCATTGTGAGCCAGATTTGCAAGCTGATAGTCCTATTTTGATGATATACATAATAGTGCATATAATAGTACTACCATATTGTATTTAAATACACTTGTGTACATACATATAACTACACATTCTCTGAAATATCATGACTGACCTTTGATACATTTACATGCCAAGTATTTTTTGAATTCCTTTAGGAGGTTGTATTTTTATTAAAACTGTATAATTTTGTTTGTAGATTATATTGTGTGAGAGTTATTTTTCTGTGATGAACAGATTGACAATGAAGAATATGTTTTAATGCTATACATAACTGCGATTGGGAAATATTCTTTGTGAAGATGTTTTAAAAAACTTTTTTTTGCTGAATGTTTTGTATACAAACGTTATGTTTAAGTACATGTACATGGATATATAAATACAAATAAATAACTGTGATTTATAATATTTGATTTTTATTTTTAGCTCATAATTGAGTATGTACACTAATAATTTTCAAATAAATCATATTTATAGGTGAAAAAGAAGAGATCAAAGATTTAATACAATTTATAAAATTAGCGAAAAATACTGTTTATCTTCATCAACCTTAATCACTACATATTATAAAACAAAGTCCTCCATCGAGTATGTCTGTCTGTTTGTGATGAACTCAAAAGCTACTAAACAGATTTTTATGCGGTTTTCACCAATGGACAGAGTAATTCATGAGGAAGATTTAAGTATTATTTTCAAGGTTTATATGAAAAAAGAAGCACCGGGGGCGAAGCCGCTGCTTTCAAATAAGATGGTATGGGTAACAGCTAAGAAAAGTCATGGAAATTATGTAGATTAAAAAAATTCTTTATCCAAGAACAATATATTTCATTTTCTAAATCAAGTTTATGATACTATTAGATTCTAATTTGTGAATTCGTCAGCAGTACTTAAAGTGGACTATATTGATTGCCGTGGCAGAATTCTACAGGTGTTCACGTCATATATCCTTAAAACTGAAGCTAGGGAGAACATGAGCATTGAAATATTGTTTCAAGAGAGAATTCATCAGACCGAGAGTGATTTTGGGATTTTAGGATAGAACTGATGCTCTTCGTAAATCCTGGAGACCAGTGATAGCATCACTGATATGGGAGGTTTGATGTTCACTACAACTGCCTATCCACCTACTCAACCTCGCGATTGGAGTAGTTTAACATATAACGAGATATCAATATAACTTTTTATTAAGCTACTGACCAATACTCAGCAGTTGCTATCTGTCCTAAAATTCATTATAATGTAGCTCATAATTCATTTTCCTATATTTAATATTATGAAATTGAAGATATGTTCATCTCTATGTGATTTAATTTGTTTCTTATCTCTGTGGCATAGTTGAATTAGATTAATTACTATAAACCACAGATAAAGTATAGTTGTTTATAATCACCTTTTTCGATGGCTTTATAATATACAAATTTTTCAACACAATATTAACATGATTGTTAATAGATAATACCCTTGTATAAAATTGATGGTTTATGAAAAGCATGTAGTGAATGTGGATAGGTATAAAAATGGATAAATAGTGATTGCAAGTGTAAATATTTTATATGTATAACTCAATAGTTTCTGATTTGTTGACAAATAAAATTGTTGTGTCTTTTGTTGTAATTCACTTATAATTCTAATAAAGAGATTTTAAATCTAAAAATGAGAACTTCAATAAAATAAAATATACTACAGTGACCCGTAGTCAGACTCCATATTTACCATATTTTATCAATGGATCATGATTCAAATCATATAAAAAGAACCATATGAATAGGAATACAAGTGGTAGAATGAGAAAACATGGAAAACAATAACTCAAACATGTTGCAGCACACAGTTTGATCATATGAAACAAATCGTGATCGGGCCAAAAATTTTCAGCAATTTTACATAACAAGAATACATTTTTGTTTTGTCATAAATATTTGTAAAATGTTGAATACTGAAGCTGTTTTTATAACTTCGTAAAAAAAAAAACTAATATTTTTAAGACCTATCAAAAATGAAAAATGTTATTGTATTTATTTTTACTTGTTAATGCATGTTTTGAAGCACTATTGATAACAAAAAAAATCTATTTTCCATCCCTGGGCACTAGCTTCTAGTGTAAATCCAGTGCTATTTATAAATTACTTAATATTAATTAATATAATAATCATTTAGTTTCAAATAAGTAGAAACAAAACTATAACTTTTTTTCATTCTTTAAATATGATTTAGTGTTTTGATCAAATTAGAAGAGGCAACTTTGCTCGTTGTTAAGAACAAATTCTATAACTAAATATCTTAAATTAGGTTATATCTATTTAAAAATAAATGGAATAGATAAATATAATAATAGTAATTCAAAAAAAAAATACTGCTAGCCCAAAATGCTATTAACAAAAACTCATGTCTGGTTTTAGGTTTTCTGAAATCTTCAGAATGTAATGGCGAATAATTGCTGGTTTGTTATTTCAACTGGCACATAAAACATTCAAATGTAAATGTAAAAAATGTGGCCACTGGATTTGAAGATGTAATTGGGTAAAAGCATTTTGAAAAATGAAAATTGCTATAATTAATGAGTTAATTTTATAAACTACTTGCAAAATAAGAACAGTTTAATTAACAGTTTTATTGTGAAATATTACTTAAATGCTAATAAATACAGTTCTTTTAGGGATCAAAATTGACATTTATACAAGATTAGCCATTGAGCCTTCTTATTCTTGATAATTATTAACAATAAAATTGTGTTATAGATCTTCTAAACTTTATATACAAAAAAATATAAACAAAATTTGTACATTAAATATTTTGAATAGTTTAGACTAGTTCAATCACCAAACAATGCTTAAAACATACAGTAAGAAAAAAATATGGAAAATCCTTTTTTACATAATACAAAAGACAAAGTTAAAAAATGAATATTGAATTTGACTAAGGAATGCATTAAACATTTATTAAAATATTTAAATGGCTACTCATTGTGTTATATGTTCACTCAAATTTTTCATTTATAATTCACCAATTATCAAATTAAACTAGAAATTAAACTGAATATGAGCTTAATTATTTTAGAAAACTGAAAGATGCATATTGTTATAAAATTAGAATTAGAGTTACCAAACAATTTTATATAGACAGAACTAGAACTTAATACAAACAATTAATACTTTTCATTAATACTATTAGGTAACACATCATTGTAAACATATTATTAATTTATTTAAATAAATGTAAAACATGAATAGTAAAAATATATACATCATGAGCAATTAATTGCAGGGTACTGTGAAGTTAGTCTAAAATATGAACAATGATCACATCTGTGCTTACAGTATATTAGCTAACAACAATCTTAAATTGGACTATTTTGCAATTATATAAAAATTAGCATTATTACCAAAATAAAATAATTACTTTTGATAACTATTTTAAATGTGGAATTAAAAATAAAAACAAATTTATATAAATCAAATATAAAATTGTCTAGGGAATGGGTGGACCTAAATATGGTGCTTGATCACAATAGAAACATTCTGGAACGGGAATTTCTTCTAATTCAACTACATTAACAGTAAGTTCCTGTAACACTTGGTAATATTTACATCTTCGCGGACCTAACTCCTCACTAAAAGTATCATAGGGTGGTGCTAGAATATCAAAGAAAGCAGAGGGCACTTTCGACCTGATCTCATGATAGTTTGATAATGTCGGAGTCAATATGCAAGCACCAGAGTCTTCCCTACAATTTTCACTGTCTGATATTGTGGCATATAATTTTCTATGTTTATGCACCCCATGACTCAAACGGTCCGCTTCCAGTTTTGCGCGCATTTCAATATCTACCATATCCACGACCTCCGTCAAGGGATATTCCGTAAAACTTCTTATATCGACAGCCCCGTATATCACCTTCAAGAGTCCGTGCATTTGTGGATGGTCGTGGAGTGGCATCGTGAAGCCAGGTTTCAGTACGAAAATACTCATGTTTATCTTGTCGTTCTGAATTACCTCGATATAAGTACAGGGAGCTTTCCTAGGTTTGGCCCAGAACTTGAGGTCTGCTAAATTCTTGTCGAATCCTAAATCTTCGGGTGTGATTTTGTCCACCAAGGACTTTAATTTCTCGAAATTTTCTTTAAACTCCGGTGAGTCGGCTTTTATTTTGTCGTCGAAAGTTCGCATCGCTTGTCTAAATATTGCCACGATGGGGGGCACGTTGGCAACCTCCAATTTGGATTTTTTAATAGCTTCATTTTTTATATCCATATGAAATTTATATAAAACGTCGTACAAAATTTTTTTTCTAACAAATAATTTTGAAAATATTTTTCGCGATAACAAAGAGCAACTGACAAGAAAAGTCATTCTCGTCTTTTTGAACGTGATCAGAATAATGTTGCCAGATCAATTTAAAATTTAATACAACAATTAATAATATTTTTATGGACATTAACACTATTCTGACATTCAGTCCCGAATTGTTCATTAGACGCTCGTTTTTCTTAAAACCTTAAGTTCACTCTATATAGTTGAATGTATTTTTCAAACTCTCTCGATTTACCACCATATGCCGCAGGAATTAAATAATTCTGAAATAATTCTTAGTGAATTATATTTCCTTGTTTTAAAAGTGCTATTTCTCTGATTCAGGAGCGAACTCAGGAGAGGGTAAATGGGGTCATGACTTGTCCCTTGAGCTGGGTTCTTGTTTTATTATTGTAATCAAATTAGAGTTTGTCTTGACTGGCCCTCTACTATGATGTGATCCCCCCTGCCCCAATGGCTGGTCTGTCCTTGCTTAAATCACAATTTGGCTTTCTTAATGTAAATAGAAGTGAGTTTGTAAAATTTTGAATATGGAAGTATGGAAGTAATATTAAGTGGAACTACTAACTTTTGTCGATTCGACAGTATTTTAAGGTGTCATTAGATTCAATATTTCTGTGGGGTCGACATGTGCGTCAATTTTGTGACAGATTTAGGTCTGCTGGTAACGCGCTTGGGAAGATACATCATACACTCATATAGCTTGTACGAATATTGCAATTACACGATCAACACCATCGACGTATCAGTACTATATATTTCAGTTGCTTTCACAATGTGATCCTTTTGGCAACTGTTAAATAGCTGTACCGACATGCTAGCACTAGTAACTATGTGTATATTACAGACAAAATCAATTCCTGCACTTTATAATTTGGATGTATGTGTAATCCAGATTATATGGGTGTTACTCACGAAGACAAATTCGAAACAGTCAGCTTAGTACTCTGGCACCGTAGTATATTTATGAGAATATTATGCATATACATAAAAATGTTCAATTATTTGTGAAAAATAGTGATATTCATATATTATGAATACAAGAATTAAGATTAAAATTTGTTTCTGCTTAAAAAAAGTAGAAATGTCATCTGTGGGCTACTTCGTGGTGCTTGTATGGTACTTTAAAATAATTGAATTTTTTGAAGTCCATTTAGTTATTAATACGTTATCAGTACCAAAACTATAGCAGGTCCGGGTAATCTTCGGAATTGCTTAATTGATCTTGATAGGGCTTTTACTAGAATGTGGAGGAGCACGTTAGGTAACGACCTACGCGTAGTTATTTTTATGCCCAAAATATTTAGGAGTCCTACGTGAAAATTGGGAAATCTTTAAAAATATGATAATTTGATCTGAATTTAATCGAAGGAACAATCACGAACGATGCACACGATCTACATTAATTTTATTTGTATCTAAATAAATTACAACCCCGTTAACGTGGCTGGGGGGCAAACCAGGACTTTAGCTCAGGATGACAGTTTTAGGGGGCGTCAAAATAAAAAAATTGGTTTATGATTGGAAAAAAAACTTGTGTCTCAAACCACCTAGCATCTAGCGTATGCTCTTCAATCAATTATTCATTTAATTCTAAAACGCTCAGTTGTTTTTTGAACACATTCTAAAGGTTTGATCTCAAATGTGTTACGAGGAGCTACACCGTAGCAGATTGTTGGCAACATCTAATGCTAGGCAAGTATCTGCTACGGTTAGAAAAAATCGTAGATTTGGGCCTGATAGATCGTAATTTAGGCGGAGGTTTATTTTCATACCCATTTAAGGTACCCTGGATACGTAATCGTGTATAATATTAAATCATAGGTATTTATTTAATATATGAACCTGTAAGTACGTCCGTATATTAAATAGGTTTACAGGTCCAGCGGGCCTAGCATGACGTCCTAGACAAGAGTCTCTTCATAGGACTGTCCCTTTTGCTTTTTCTATTAGCGCGACAAGGATAGTCCTATAGAAAGACTCTTATTATGGGCGTCATCCTAGATCCGCTGGACATATTAAATAAATACCTGAGCGAAAAAGCCAAAATTAAGCGGGTTATGGGTATATCTCCGTATATTTTAATTTTAGAGAATAAATATAAGTAAATATCTTGCCTGACGGTTACAAATAGAGGTTTTTAAAGATGTGTTCAAAATTATTTTTTTATATAAAATATAATCAAAAAACATAATATAATAAAATTTTTTTTAAACTTGAAAGCTAAATAATAGATGCACACCTATTAACAGATTTCGTTTAATATTACGCTAAGTTATTTTAAATTTATTTTAACATTTAACAGACTAGCTGGGACTGAAATAAATAGAAAAACGCACAACTTAACCAAAATTTTGCAGCAATCTAGTGTGCGTTAATATTAAACGAAAAGTGAAAAAATTTAGTTTTCTTTGACAATATAATTTTCTACAATATAGCAATTTCTTGCTTATTAATTATTTTTTTAGCATCTACAGAATTTTAAATCAACTACTATAAATCTAATCAAAGCTACACATATAATATATCTGTAATGTACCAATAGATGGCGCTTCGAGAAAATTTAATAAAGAACACGAATGTGAAACACCATAAATTAATCCTGCCAAACACTAAAAAAACTGGCCAAGAGCATGTCGGACCATGCTCATGATGGGGTCTGAAGCCATTATTACAAAGAAATGCACTACAGATAAAGAAAGCACGTTGTTAAAGTTTTTCCGTGTTTCCTGCACAGAATAGTTATAAGCACTTTAATCGCCTATAACTAGAAAAGTAAGTAGGTATGTCAACTATTATTATTAAACTAGTGTAAACTAAAGTGCATTAGCAAAAGAGCGTATCTTCATGACACTTACATCATTTTGTTGAAAGCGCTGTTCAATAACTCAAAAACTGTAAATCTGATAATATTCAAAATAATTTTCGTTGAAAGTATTTATCAAGCGTTACCTTAGTTATTTTTTTTTATATTTTTTGCACAAGTGGTTTAGAAAATAAAGAGGGGGACAATTTTTGCAACTTTCGTAGCGATTATAACCGAAATTATTCACGTAATCAGAAAAATTGATTACAAACCTTAAAATATTTTTAAAATAACTGTCGAAATGTGTCTCACTCGTTGATGTTTGCTGACAAAATTTTTTTTCAGTTTCTGTTGCGTGTATAAAGCGCCTCCTCTAGATACTTTTATTTTTGTTATTTAACCAATAAACTAAGTAGCGACTTATATATAAGACTTCTACATTATAAATTTCGTCAAAATGTGTATTGTAATTTTTTATTATAATGCTTGTGACATGCGGACGGACGAATAGACGGACATGGCTAAATAAGGATTCCGTTTTTTTCCATTTTGGCTCGGAAGCGTAAAAGGTGCTAAAGTAGATAAAGCACTTCAAACTAATAACAAATAATAATTTAAATGAAAGTTTCAACTAAAAACTTATAAAGTTATAAATATCATTGTATTTTAACTGCCTACAATTTTATACTTATTCTATTCTTGTTTCGTTCCCGATAATCATAATTCCGCTTTGCTCTAGTTCTCGGTTTTGTTCTCAATATTAGTTTCGTACCCAATTCTGTTTTCGGTTCCAGTTTATGCTTCCGCTTTCGTTTTCGTTCTAGCTTATCCCGCTTTCGATTTTGGTGCCGGCTCCGTACTCAATTTGATATTGGTTCCTCATTCCGTTCTTCTTTCGGTGACCCACTAGGTTCTGATTCCGGTTCTGTTCTCTGCTGCACTCAAAAAAATGAAAGCTAACTAAGAGACATTTTCTCTTAGTTGGCGTTAAATTAATTAAAACAACTGCGAAATTTTGCATATCAACGAAAGTTGATTGGTTATAACAACTAGTTCATTTGTGATTGAACTAATAATGTAGATACTATATTCATTCTAACAAGTATATACATTGTTTCTATCATTACTTGTTTTCTGGCATAATTTGATCAGTTTTATTTAGTTAACTTATACACATATATAGTCAATCAATTCAGAATAAATTCATTGAAATAATTAAACAAATTAGTAGTTTTAATTATTTTCATTGTTAAATTAATAAAGTAGTATTTGATTTACCTAATACCTGTTAATTACGTCAACTACTCTAATACTTATCATTTTTAAAACAACAAAGATAAAATGATCACCTTTAATACTTAATATTGTTGGATTAAATATAAATTAAATGTTAAATTCTACTGAGAGTAATTGCTTAAAACGATTTTCATATTAGTTGAGATAAATAATCAATTTATCAATTGAAATAAGTGACTACCCTTCCCACCTCACCTCAAAGGGCGGCGCGGGGGCAGGAGGCGAAGCTAACTGAACAAATCTAGCGCATATCGTTAGTCAATAGTTGCATGAATAGTTGTTTGTGTGCCGCTCGAGTTGAAATCGGATTATTTCGTTCGTGACTTCTTTGTTTATTCATTTAGTACCTATTTGTATTACTTGCGAAGAGTCAGATGTAGTTGCATCAGTGAATGGGATAGTTGTGGTATTGTTGGTTGGTGTTGATGTTGAAGACCAAGTGTATACGTACCAAAAGTGTAAGGAACCAAGAACGAACCAAACACAGCACAGAAGGTTGTTAGTTTCTACAATTCATTAATATTTCCGATACCTTGTAACATAAATATTTTAACAATAGCAAAAATATGTAACGTTCCACTGTACTGTTTAAAAATTAATAAACAAGTATTTTCTTACAAATTATTTTTGTTTTATTTTATCTAAAATTTGTCACATATGTCAACAACAAACAATGAGATTTATTTTAGGATTTAATTTTTGACAAGAAATTAGATTTTTTAAATGTGATATGTTCTATGAACTATTTTTTAACTGTGATAATTTGAACATAAATAGGTTTTACTTCATGTTTCTTTTCATAACTTTAATATCAACTTTGGTTTCTCTGATTGCTGATAGACAAAATACACATGGCCGTGCTAAGTACGATCGAGGCTGGTTACGGGTGGAGCACAATGTCATGCTGGCACTAATTTTCGAAGTGATTATAATATCTTAGACCTGTATTGATAAATCGTACTCAACTTTGAGACCGCGTTTGAGTTAGCACTGAAGGTGCTGTCCTAATTAATATGTCGTACTTCAGTTCACTCTTAAACGTGGTAGATATCAACTATCAATCACGCGTTACAGGTGATTAAGAGTGAACTTTAGGACAACCCGTCATATGCTAACTCATGAGCATTCTCAGAGTTGAGTGCGATTTATTAATGCAGAACTTAGTCAATTAAAAAAATGTTACTAAGGGCCTCTTTCACTGTCTCCTTTTAAACTAACTTTTAATAAAAAGTCACTTTTAAAATTAGTTTTGCGTTCCACGTCCTTCTTTTAACGGTTTTTCAGCCCTAACAACTGTTAAAAGAAGAACGTGGAACGTAAAGCTAATTTTAAAAGTGACTTTTTTGTTAAAAGTCAGTTTAAAAGGAAATGGTGGAAAGGCTCTTAGTGGATTTAAACAAGAGTAACTTAGTTGTTATTACAATGTTACCTATTAGTACTAAACAAGTATCATAGATGATTCAAGTAATTGAATTTGATCATAATAAACATTTATGGTTCAAATGTAACAAGTTCTAAACTGAATTTATTAAGCTGAATCAATTACTATAATCATTTCTATGTTGGTAGTGATCATGATCTTAGTTGAATTTATTAAAGTGAGTTAGTTATTATAATAATTTTCTTTTTGATATTGACTAAGTATTAATTGAATTTATTAAGATAAGTTAGTCGGTATAGCCACTTTTCATATTCATACTAAATAAGATCTAAATTGCTTTAGTTAACTAATAATAATAAGAGCAATACAGTTGACTAGTCAATTGAATAATGATAACCAATCAAAATCATCTTATTTGAAGTGTCGAAGGTCTTGTTAGGCTCGTATGGAATTAAGATACTTGATCATGCGAATCACAATTTTGATAGAAGCAACCAATTTTTTTTTGAGTGTGGGTTTCTGTCACAGTTACGATATCGCTGTCGGTTTCGATCCTAGTGCTCCTCTCAGTTTCGATCCGGTCCCGTCCTTTGTCGCTTTAAATTCTGGTCGCAGTCCTGTTCCGAGTTCTAACTTTGGCTTTATTTCTGTTTTTTGTCTATAAGTAAACTTCCTTTATACATGGTACTTCAGGACAGACTAACTATAGATAAGTCGAAACACGAAAACTACACATAAACTCCTTTCAATACCCATTCACAATGTTCAATACTCTTAACGACTCTCTAACTTATTTACACAAATAAATATCAAGATACAAATATAAAATTAATTATCCGTATATATTACTTTAACTATTTGACCTTCACAGTTGGTGACGTACTTCTTTCTCTAACTGATGGCTGAAGAACATTTATGCTCTTGTCTATTAAACCGGTCAAAAAGACATTCAAATTCGCATAGAGCTGAAAATTGGTGCAAATGTTGGAAACACTATTATGAACGAAATGTGAGACATTCCCATCGATCTCATATCTGCAAAAAAAAATAAAATAAAATAATAATACAAGGTCAAAGTTTGCAAGATTTTTTTTTTACTTTTCTGAGTCGAATTGTAAATTTTATTATAAAAATATGCCGGATAAAAATTGTAGACAATGCAATTAACTATAAAAATTGTTCTAAGACTTTTTTTCTAAGAATCGCTATTTCTGAGATATAGCGATTTGAAAATTTGAAAAAGTTTTGTTCGTCATAATACTCACACGTTTCTACGTCACCTGTGAGACAGTGTTATACTTGGCGCGTTTTTTAACGTGCTTTCCCCGGTAGAGTTATTCCACGATCTATTGAAATTAAATACCTTCCTTTTTTTTAGTGTTTACCCGTTTTTTTTAAAGTTTCCTCGTTAAATTTTCATTTTTGTATATAGCCTCGCGGTACATACACAAATTAAAAGGGAAGCAAAATCGAGTGAAACGTGAAGTCGTTGTTATGTTGCTTCCTCATAATATATTAGTATATCTTGTATTGAACGTGTGTATTTTTTTCGATTATACTGATTTATAAATGGTATTATACGTTATTGCCACTGTTACCAATCATTAAAAGTGGAGTTTTATAATTTCAATATTTTAAAGGTGACTAAATCTATACACGTTTCAAAATGATTTGCTTACTGCATATATATTTAAGATATTTCATATATTCGCGTTCACCTATTTTTCAGTTTCTATCCTCGAGGATTGGCATGTTAGTAATTATGGTAAGTAGGCATCGCCACATTATGGCACAGTCTACATAGGAATGCAATAGCGAAACCAACGTGTACGACTTACCGCATTACACTTCCCACGTGCGCCGTCTCGGAAGCGCGGTCAGTGGGCGGGGCGACTAAAATCGGACCATTAAAGTGAGACAGTGTTTTTAAAACGGCCCCAGTGGTAACACTGGCCATCGACAACGACTGTTGAACGTCCGCCGAACTCAATAAAATCTCAATAAAAGAAACCGGAGTGCGTAAATGTGGGTTTTTTTTACGCGCGCCGGGAGAGCGCGGGTGGCGCGCCACTCAAATAAATAACCGGCCATTGAAATAACAAAGGTTTGACGTTGAAATCGTTCGGTTAGTTGTCTTGTAAACCGATTGCCTAACATGATTTGTATAATTAGATAGGTATTATTTTGTAATAAATAATTAATACTTAGTGTTAATGTTTAAAAAATTTATAGCAATCGGCATTAGTGTTTTTTGATTGAAATCTACACCATGTACTTAAATAGGAGTAAACATTATTTTACTTCACTACTTATGATTTAGTTACTTTTCCTAACTTCCTATTCTGACCTCGTTTTATTTTATATTACTATCACGAAAAGTATTTATTTCATATTTTACAGTATTAAGTAAATATGACACAATATCTCTGATATATTTTTACAAGAAAACTGCCTCAAAAAATCCACCTAGATTGTTTAAATATTAATTAGATTTACCTAATTATTTTTTTTCTTTATTTTTTTTTGGTACATTATATTTAAAAAATTACCAAACATAAGTAATAAGGTCATTGAAACATAAAAAAAAATAACTACAACACTAGGCAAATGTTTTAATTATTATTTTTTTTTAATTTACGGGTTAAGTCGGCACCAGCTAAAGGTATGGCTATTGCCGTTACCCACTCACTTTGCTGGGCTTAAATTAAAATGTAGCAATCATTTGTTATTTTATGGTCCATATTTTTGATACAAATGAATATGGCCTGGCAAGAAAATACAAAACTAATGATTGTTTATGGTTACCCAGGGTCGGACTGGTCACATAGTCGAGGTGGCGTCTGTCAGCCGGGCCTCAACTGCGCGGGCGCTATCGCACCTACCCTCAGGTTTACGACCTAAATGCAAAACAGTTCATTCATACTTAGAGAGAAATTAAATAGAAAAATTAAAAAAGCGATTGACTCCTGGACCATTTATGAAAATTCTCGCTAGTTTCGAGTTCAAAACGGACAGAAAAAATTTTCGCCGCAATTTAAAAATATGACTTTGTACATTTTTAAATAATTTGAGTTTTTGTGAAAATAATTTTATTTCATATTATTTTAAGTTCGTCGAATCAAACGTTAAATCATCAGTCATGGGCAAACCTTCGATACATATAATTCAAACGACACAGCCCAGTTTGAAAAAAATGTATGTAAATGATAAAATAAATTTGTAGATAAACGACTAGGCGCCGCCACCCGTCTTGGGCCGGCGGCGGCGCTTGCGCTTTAGGCTGGCTGAGCATTTACTAGGGCTTTGTCTTAATTATTTTATATTACTTTATAAGAATGTATTCAATGATATATTTCTGTTATGGTTGCTTTGGCAAAGCAGTTCTGATAAAGGAGGAGATTATGAATATTTGTGGAAAGATGTATAATCGATTCCATCCCGCATTGTTATAGTAATACATGCCTTACAGCTCTGACCTCGCGCCATGCAATTTTTATGCATTTCCTAAAATAAAAGAAAAACTTTAAGGATAATAGTGCTGAAGAAGCAGTGGGTGCATATGGAAGAGCCGTTAAAACGACCCCTATGTGCAAATGGGCAAAGTGGTTCTCCCAGTGGTTCCATCCAATACAGCAATGTATTGGATGGAACCACTGGATGGAATCTCAACAGACACTATTTTGTAAAATATTAATAACAAAAATAACTTGCTAGTTTGTTTTGTTTTAGATTTTCTAAGGACTTTTAGATTGACTGTTGGATAACCAGATTTTGACCAAATTTAAGTAGGACCTGGTATTATAATAGCGTACCTATAGCTGTCAGAACGCGTCTAAACCGATAACAGAACCATTGAAAAACTTCATCCTTTGAAAGTTGGTTAAAATGACGGTATTTTTATAGTTATATTTCGTCAACAATACAAAAACGTCTTCATCCAGTTAAACTAAATAAATTCTCTTCGTTATCACCAGTTCAAGTCAAAATGCTGGACAAATAACAACATAAAAAGGCCGACTAAGTGTGAGTCGTACTTAGAAATGGTAGGTTCCGTATCAACACTCAATATTGTGCTTTATTCATTCAGTTCGGAATCCTTAGCGCAAGCACAATTTATGTAAAGTTGGATGTTAATTTTCATTCTTTTTTTATAGGGTTTTGCAACAAAATATGACGCTTGTACGTGCGGCCCTTTATATCACGTTTCATAACTTGAAGTGTTTGCAATGCACTACGTCATTGCTCTCAACATCTCAAAGTCAAACAACTTTCCGGACTTGAGTGCTCGTTATTCCGTTTATTTTGTATTTTTAAGTTTACATGAGTACACTGTCATCAAGAGGAATACTCGTACTATCACACTCGGTATGTTTAAAATATATATATATATATCGTCGCCGTAGAGTTGAAGACCTCATAAGTACTAAAAATGCAAATTTTCAGGAGGGAAAAAAAACCGCGCCCTGTAAAATTTTTATACCAAGCGTCATTTTTTTTTTGTTTTTTTATCTAATAAAATAAATTACGTTTCCTTATTCTACAATGAAAGTTTTACTATAATAGTCCAAAGGTTACGAAATTTTTAACGGATTCGTGTTTATTTTTAGTTCGTGCGTATTTACGAGGTTCTCATAATACGTCGTAGATGGCGCTACTATAGTCGAATAATTTTTTGGATGAATTCAGCACGTGCGTTACGAGGTTTTCTATCCAGAAACGTAATAAAAAAAAATATGACGAAATGGTACTTACGAGGTCTTCACTCTACGGCGACGATATATATTGTACATTATAAAAAAAACCGATTAAAAATTTATTTCGTGGACGTGTCGATGTCTGTTTAAACGGATGTGCCATGATTACGGCCGATAAACTTAACATTTCGCGAACATTCCTTTTTTATTAGCTTCAGGACGACACTGGATTATTTCCTATTTAAAATGGCTGTTTATTTTAGTGTCATTTAATTATAATTAATAAAATGTTGAAAAAAAAAACCCTAATCGTTCGTATATCTATATACATGTGTACGAAGCTCAGCCTTTGGGCGCTGTTAGCTAGGCTTGATATTTATTGCGTGCGCATGCGCTGTAAATGTTTCTCATCAAAATTCATTAACGTGAATATTTGAGCGCTAAAATTTAAGTAATAAGAAAATAGAATCTAAAAAATATTATTTATCATTAAAAATTATTGTCCAATTTGGTCTCATTCAATTATAATTAATAAAAAAAACATTTTGTTGTCTTTTTTGTCGCCAAGGAACTTACTTTTTTTTTGTCTTTTCTCTTTTTTTGTATTGTATAAACGTCATTTACAATCTATTGAAATAGTTAAAATACACAGATTTTTCTTCTTTCGCTAGATAGCATGAAAGTTTTTCTATGAGGTAATTAAGAATTACGGTTGCCGCCCGTAAATTTTTTTTCAAGTATGCGAAGCGAATGAGAATCAAAATCGCTTGTTAGTGTCATACCTAGTGCTTTTCCTTTTAAATTAATGTTGTCGCTGTATGAGTGGATTTTTTTGTTTTTGCACTACATAAAACGTGAAGCAAGTTCCGTGAAACGTGAAACTTATCGTATCGAGACATTTTTTTTATTAGCTTCAAAATTACAGCTAGAAGTTTCTAATTGAAAATGGCTGAGTGTCGTTAGTTATAATTAATAAAAAACTAAATCTTGATTGGTCTTTTGTATTATTTATATCGATGTAAATTGGGTTCGTTTACAATGCATGCGCAGCATTTTTCTGTTGTCAAAAAAGGCGGGAAATTTTTTTAGAGTGATTTTTTTGTTTTATTCCTAATACTCTAATAAATATCCAATATAAATAGATAATATGAATAAATGTATATCAAGACAAACATTCTCATTAAAACACATTTCTTTCATATCGATTATGAATGATAATATTTATTTACGTTTTTTTTTAATGTGAATTGAATGAGCGTTATGAGGCGTGCACTTTTGGATTTTCCATTTTTTTTTCTTTTATTTTTTGTATATCATGTTAGGATGTGCAACACAATAACACATATTTTGTTCACGGGCTATCAATTACGGTTCAAAATATAGTCCTTTAAGGGTGAAACAAAGGGACAAATGGACAGGGTCTCGTTGGCACTCGCATCTAGGATCACGAACTGAGTGATTTTTTGTAATACATCACCAAAACAAAAATTAATTTGGTCGTACGGGACCCTCGAGCTTGGTCGGTTTATTTTATTTAGACAGATAATAACTGACTAGGTGCCTGATCAAAAATTCGTGACTCAATCGTTGGAAGTGAGGCGAAATTGCAACGAATGCAAGGAAAAGGTTACGAAGCTGAAAATTCAAATAAGAAAGCGGAGAACGACGTATCACGAGTAGGTTCAAGCGATTTATGAAGTAGAAACGCTACTTTGAAGGTATGAACCAATTTTGGGGTTGAAGTTGTATCGACCCAGTATTTTTAGGAACTTCCTAATAGGTAGTAGTTGGACCTCTGAATCGTTAATAGTTTTCCTAACAACTATACTATACGTAGAGTATAAATCATAGTTTATAAACGTTTATATATGTACTGTTATTATTCCCATTATTAAGATCGAGCAAAAAAACATCGAAAAAAAAACGCGTTTCTTGTGTGAGGATTCTCTTTAAGTTTTAACTTCATTTTATTTTATTTTTTGTTATCGTAGCGGCCACATTAATAATCCACTATCTGTGAAAATTTCAAATATCTATCCGATACGCTTCAAAAGATACAGCCTGCTGATAGACAGACGATCAGATAGCGGAGCCTTAGTAACAAGGTCCTCTTGACACTTTTTTTGGTACAGAACCGTGAAAACATAGTTCATGCATAGTTCATTCATAATTCATGACTTTACATGTATTTTCATATTTGCCATTCAAATTTCTTCAAAACAGGCTACCGTTTGTATAGTCAACCTAAATCTTAAATTTTTCCCGTTTGTATAAATAGTCAAACTGGATCTTAAATCCTTCCGATGGGCACGCTTGTAGTTCGATAGGCAAAGGTTCATTCCACCGATTTCGCCTCTTTTCCATGTTTACATGAAGAGTTCTTATTAAACAACTGAGAGGCAGTAATCGGAAACGACTTATAAAAATTTTTCAATAATTAGGTAATAAAATTATTTACACTCAATTCTTATCAATGGTAGAACGGGATTTGCAACGATTTTGCTTTTGAAATGGAGGACATACTCCACATGTATATTGTTCATTTGTTACATGACAAATATTCTCAGTGTTACTGCCATAAATGTGATATCGATCTATTTATCGAATCATCTTATTTCTCACGTTTCTAGTGTCAAATTTACCATTTTTATCTTTTAAGTACGAAGAGCGTTCCTATCGTTCAAGGGGCATTGTTATTTTGCGATAATTTTCGGAGCACTCTTAATGCCAACTAGTTATATACGAGTACTTATACACAGTACGAGCGTTCTCTCTGGCCAGCGGGTTGCTCGCGGAGATGGCTTTTCGAAAATGCAAAGGCATCTCTAAGGTAATTAGATTGTATTTCGGAGACACCTTCTCCGGGCGGCTCGCGCGGTGCGCGCTAGTACAGGTAGCGCTGCGGTTGCACGCAATGGCGCTTTTATTTGACAGCGGGCGAGCGGCGGCCGCGCGCGCGCAGCCTGGGTGGTATTCGGGGAACCGAAGCCGGTACTAAATCAGAACCGCGCCGCCGGCGAGTGCGGTTTTACATCCTCCGATTGAGTCGGTCCAAATAAAAAAAAGCCATCTAATCCTATCGCAGACGTCGATCTGATAGTTCGACTCGATAGTCTTGTGTAAATTACGAAAGTGTTAATCTACTACATTCGAATTACTATAAGGAGATGTATACAATATAAAATTTTTGAAGTTGTATTTCTTTTGGCGCATTATGAAAAAAATGATGTGAGTGAATTTCTATCGGGGTGACACGAAAACTACAGTATGAAGTTCTCGGAAGCGGTTTAGCGAGCAACTTCAGACCACTAATAACCCCATCCACCCACTAATAGCTGATGTGCCAATTCAGTCACTACCGAAAGATGCTATGGCAGTGGACACAGTTTAAAAATAATGTTAACGTATTCCAATTTTTCACTCAATTATTTTTATAATTTCGAATAAAAAGATAAATTAGATATTACACTTTATATAGAAAAATAACAATTAATTTTTTTAAAATTAAACTTTATCGACCGTATTGACTACACGGTCCCACTCCAGTCCTTTCATTTATTTTATTGTAGCTGATTACTTCCATGCAATTTAAGACAATTTTTTAATTACGCCAAAGAAGTATAACTTCTTACGCGCATAAAAAAAGTAGCTACACACAATGTAGTCTTTTTATGCATCTTCCATTTGGATTCTTACGACAAGGCGTACCGTTTCAACTATGTTTTCCACTTGAAAACGAAAGACTAGTTTTTTTTTTGCTTTAGGCTCTAAAATACGACGATCGTATCGTCACTATTATTTAACCACAAATCACGGAAATTATGTATCCGATATATGCATTAACTGAAAATGCACAATCAGACAGACTGTTTATATAAGCTAGATGGAGAAAAGCGAATACGAGTCACAAAATAATTTTGACTGAAATTATATATGTGGGCCCTTAGAAAAACAATATCAGAGAAAACTAGGAAATTATTTCTATTATTATTGTTCTTGAAAATAGTGTCCTTTGAGATCAATACGTCGCTGCATTTGATGGAACCACTGAGAGAAATACTTGGTCCACTCGCACTTCGACGACCTTCGTTGCTTCCTCGGCGTACGTGAACCACTTAAATCAAAGGGTTTCTTTTATTTTAGGAAATAAATAAAAATCGCATGATGCGAGATTAGGGTTATAAGGCGGGTGAACCAGTATTGTAACCTTGCGTAACCTAACATCTTCAAATAGTTAGTTGTTTGTCTGGCGGTATGTGGTGAGGCGTTGTCATGACGAAGGAGAATTGTATAGCGACGTCGTTTGATCCGAGCTTTTTCCAAAACAAAAGGCAGACAATTGTTAATATACCAGTCTGCAGTGACTGTTTTTTCATGTTTAATAACAATGATTGCATAACGACTTGTAATTAACAAGAAAGAAACCATCATCTTTTTCCGACGCTTCAAACCTCGTTCTACTTTAGCAGTCGAGTCTTTCAAAGGAAACATCTATTGAACAAATGTCTTATGGTTTTGGGATAGTAACAGTAAATTCGGCTTTACGTCACCTGTAATTATATGGTATACAGCATTTTATTCGTCACTGACAGGTCTTTGCATCACTTCACGGCACGCAACACAACACAACGGAGTTTTTGGGTTTCGGTAAATTTATAGGATTTACATGTATACACTGAGTACAAAACTTCCTGACCTGAATTTCATGCACTTGACTCATACCGATGCCTAGGTTTGTCCGAATCGACCGGTGGGTCATTCTTTTATCAGTCCTTGTCATGAGCTGCACAGCATTGATGGTGTCTTCGGTCGTCGCCGTAGAAGAAGCTCCCTCATGCTGATCGTCAGTCAGGCTAGTGCCACCGCGTTTGTACTCGTTAAACCAGTTGTAAACAGTGACAAGAACAGTGGCAAGGGATAGTGCGTCATCATGAAAGGCAAACCGAAATTTGTTACAGCTTACTTTTTTGGCTTAAATAACAACAAAAAGTCATAGAGAATCATTGCATGAAAAGTTTCTCATGTGAAATTCATGTTGACGTTAGATAACCTATTTTCTTTTTGCCGCCAATTTGTAAAAAAAACAACTGACAGATTAATGCAGTATACATTATAACGTTGCCAAACAGTTTCATGTTTAAAATTTAAGTACGGTTTTTTTTTCCTTTACAGTTTCTAAATGGCTAGTTCTAAAAAATTTAAGCGTTACCCTATAATGTCGTACATCTTCTCTTATTGGGCAATTTTAGTCCTCTGAAGTCATTGATTTTTATCGCTATCAATCCATTTTACCAGTCATCGAAAAGCAATTGTTGTTTATAACATATCTAAGTATAAGGCAGTACGTTTGCCATTTAAGGCTGTGTACGCACAAGGACGTCCAACGCGCAACGTAACCGTGTGGACGGGCACTCGTCCCGGCAACGGCTAACCCGTCGCGTTCGCGAACAGGCCCCCGCCGACCCGTCGGTTGTCGGTTTTCGATGCGAACACAAAGGCGTTCGCAGTGCCCGTGCTGACGTGGGCGTTGTCTTCTAGTGCGCTCACGAACTCAAAATCGAGGGAGAACCACATTACCCATTGGACGATTAATACACAATTTTTGACGTGATAACGCCTTATAAATCGATGAACGCCGGCTGCACACACGGAAAAGCATGACTTATTGTCGCGTTCCGCCTGAGCCGAGCGTGCGAGCGAGAGCGCGGAACGAGCGATAGAGAGGCGTCCTAAGCGTTCGGCTTGTGACGCATCTATCTCTCTTCCACTCTATTCGTCGATGGAGTGGAAGATAGATACAAAATAACGATAATTATTTTGTATCTCTCATGATGATACCATTATAATTACTAGATGATACAAAATAATGATAATTCAGTGATAATAATCCAATTCAATTCATGTGAGTATGCAATTTTTCATCAATGTTTTCTTATGATGTCATCACGTAAAATTATCGTTCGTAAACCGACTTTACACACAATCAATTTTTTTTTATCCATCTATATAGATAAAAGGGTGTAAGTTATAGCTAGTCGATCTTGAATAGAGATCGCTTTACGTACATTTTTACAATTTTTTGCTATTTGAGGTCCTATTTTTATCAAGTATTCGAAATTTATACTAAACATTCTAAGATTTTTTTTTTGTAATGCCCACTTATTTCCCTTCCATTTTAAGTCCAACAAAATTTTCTTAGCGAGCCTTTTTCGTACAAATCAGTTTTTCACCATTTAGGAGGATTCTTATACGTAGAGATAATATTTTCTACTATAATGAACGCACTGGCTGCTACAGCCACATTGTACACCTTCATTTTTCAAAGTTCGGAAGAAAACATTGAGGATCGCGAAAAGATTCGTGCTACGTAGCGCATTTTCAACGCGACACAAATTCGCGTACGCGTTGCGTAACACGTTGCGTTACTTGTTACGTTGCGTGTTACGCCCTCGTGCGTACCCGGCCTTGGAAAGTAACGTAACGCGGCCGTCGCGTATTTTTCATATATGTTTATGTTTTCTATATATATATCTCCTATTGTATATTTCAATTTTTTCAATACACCAAACTTTTATGAAAGCTATATAACGTTTGAATGTTTTCTCATTAAAAAAGTAAGTACTTTTTTAAAAATGGTTCACAGAACATTAATATCGTTCATTTATTTAAAATATTTGAAGTGACACAAAATCACTAAAAATACATTTACATTCAAACACGTATATGCTCATACAATGGAAAGCTCCTAAAAAGATTTAATCCTTCTACATGCGATAGTAAACTACCTATATAGGATAACTCATTTTTCTGCAGCATCAGACATCTTATATAACGAGAGTTTTGTAACAGCGTGTGAATATTAATTATAATGTTAAATTTACGTTGTAATGGCCATGAAGCCCAGTATAACCGTCTCGACGTTTGGTAGGTAATGCTGTTTAGATTTCATAATTCTTTTTTTATTCATTACAGCTATGATGCTTTTTCATTTTTGATTTGCCTACTTGAAAAAGACAGAAGAGACAAAGATAGAAAGAGAGATAGAGAGGATAATAAACTTTTCTGCCTTTTTTTTAACGCGTACTGTTACAGTAAATTTTGTGTAATCTTGTGTTTATTTCAAAGTGTTCTCATTTAAAATTTCTCCGCTAGGTTTGGGTCTCTGAAAAAAACATAGAGTATATAGTCGTCTTCCTTCTGACTTTCTGCGCGTTTGGAACTTCGCACGTCTTTTACTCTGGTTGGTCTTTTTCTATATGCAAGCTCGACCGTGCTCGTTTTCATCGCGGTCAAAACACGCCCGATCATATACTTAACAAAGTCTGCGGTACCCAATTTTAACTGTAGGCACATCCCGAGTTGTAAACAGCGTTACATTTTCGGAACGAAGGTGTATATGGGCGATCCGAAATTACGCATTTTAATATATTCCGTTTACTATTAAAAATTAACGTCAGCGTAAACATCTTTGAATCCATCAAATCGGAACGGGGCTGGAGGGTAAAAATAAGACGCGCCGCGTCACCCGCCCGCCCGCGCCTCGGCACTAGGTATCGATTGGGCGGTTTTGGATCATTAGACATTCCAAGGATGTTGTAAAATGACCTTCCCATAAAAGTATCTAGCCTTATGACCGTAGAATAGAAGTGAAATATTTACACGATTTTTTAACTTCTAATGTATATTGTATATTAGTTAAATGTGATGGGTATTATTTTGGCAAATCAGAACAAAGCGTTACTTTTAGATTTTTCCTTTTAATTGTGCTCGTGAGCCCTTGGTTTTTGCCAAATGTCATGATACTAGAAGCTCTTAATCTCAAAATTATGTTCATGAGTAAATAGTTTTTAAAACCTTTTAGGAATCACATTTAATAGAAACTGATGTAACACATAAGCCGCGAACTGTGAACTCCTGTATATGTCAAATATGTGACTGTTCATAGACGAAGTTTAGTTTGATTAAAAAGTTAGAGTTGTAACTCCTAGTTTGAGTTACAACTTCTGTAATGCTAAAATGTGACAAATGATTAGATACAAATCTGTAAAAGAGAGGAAAGCATACAAATGAATTTAAATAAAATGTTACATTATTCACATCATACTTTACACAGACTGGTTTTTTAGACTCCCTTTTGAATTATAAATAATAGATTTTGCTGATTATTTTTTTCGTAAGTCAGTTTTAAATGAATAATATAAGCAAACTTATCTAAAACATTTTGCCCAATGCAAATTGATTAACATGACATCGTTTTTGAATAAGGTTTTTAACGTGCAAAATAATTATTTGTTTTAAATAATGAAGTAAAGAATTAGTTTGACAAATAAATATTTTTTTAATGCTGCAATGAGAAATACGATTTTTTGTTTTATTTTGCAGTCGGTTTTAGTATGAGAGTCGACGGCCACATTAGCTGTAAAAGCTATCATTGCGCCAATTCCTGTACGTTTATTTAAATAAATTATTTTAGCTCTGGCGAACGTCCGCAATTAGACATATTGGACTCGGATTTCACGAGCTTCGTGAAATCAAGAATTATGCCATAGTGCACCAGGAAATTTTTAATTTGTGCGATATTCGACTCATAGAAAAATATATTTGTTAACTATTAGCAACGAGTACAAAATGAAGGCATCGAATTGCAAAAGCGGTCCTCGATAAATTTATTACAGATATTTATGAACATATAAGATACTTTTAATAAAATTACGTTTTTTTAGAGTTTTAATTACAAAAACAAAAGAGGAATCAACAGTTTTTTTTTTTTTAATAAAAAATGAATAGTTCTTTAGGGACATTATAAATGCTGCTTATGATTTTAGATCTTGATCATATAAATACTGCTAAATAAAAAAACATTGTCTTATAATTTAAAAAATAATTAAGAACATTGAGCATATTTTGTAAGCGATTTGCAGGATATGGTTATTTTAATTTCTTTGCTTTCAATAGTGTATAACAGTATAAGATCTATTGCGATAGATTGATAGGTTGTTGAAAAGTTCCATAGTAAATTTTAATAAAGTGATACTCATGACCACCTTCGCGGTTTGTAATAATTATATATATTGTATATTTATACAATTTAACGCATTAGAAGAGCTAGAATCTATCGTCTTGATGTTTTTAAATTAATGTGTATATCATTGAAAATATTAATGGCGGGAGAAGCAAACAAGTTGGCTACATCTGGGGTAAGGTGAACTCAACAGAATCTTCAAAGGTAGGTATATGATGAAATTATAATAGAATTTGTATATATATATATATTATATATATATATATATATATATATATATATATATATATATATATATATATGTATATATAACAATATATTATGTAAGATCAACAAATTCACGAATTCGTTGATGTTACATAAATCACATTATTATTATTATTATGATATACTGTTGCCTGGGCTCTGCCAGTCAATCTTCTCCATGCAATTTAACTGCAAAATAAAACTAGGTAATCGAGTTTAATTGTAGACTTAGATATTTGATCGAACATAAAGTTATTGTCATACCAGGATCCAGTATGCGTACTTGTCGTCAGAATTTGATCTAAATTTGAAAAAGTTATACTATACTCCGCTTAATACAGGCAATAAGCACATGCCAAATTTCATCCACCAATTAATTTCAACACTTTATAATAGTTTTATAGCTTAATTTTTACTGTCTCCCTTTCGCATAACCCCCTCCCGATGGCGCGCACCAAAAGCGTTTGCGCCGAGTGCGTCCGCTGAGCTATTTACTTGCGGTATTTAACACCCTTTCATCGTTCCACAATAATTAAGAACAAATATTGTATTTAACACGTTTTTATGAGGCTACCGTACTACCAGCGTCCTGGGATTTTTTTTTTGTGCTGTAATAGTAGTTATATTTTTGTTTCTTTTTCATAAATATCTACCAGCGGCTCAATCAAAATTTTCCTTCAAAAGAATTTTAGGTAGATTGGGTTTAGTTTATATTTGCCAATATTATAAAGTGAAATTACAGATTTCAAAATTTGAAAACGTCAATTAAGTATTTAAGACGTAGTAGCGTTTAATTTTAATACGTTATTAAATACTAACGCTAGCCACGTTTTTTAGTGGAAAGAATGATGAAGTTACACCTCAAAAATTAATGAAGTATCTGGCTATACGAAATAACTAGTAGTTTTTTTTTAATAAATAGACAAATGAACATTACCTTCACATATACACCGCATAAAATATTTCAAAACATCTTATTAGTTTAAGTGAGTAATCTTGTAATATAATAAGATTAGCATCTCGAGAAAGACTTTATTTATTTCGATTAATTATTTTATTTTGATAACGTTTTTATATTCAAATTAATCTATAATATATTGGTGTCTTTACTAAAAAAACGAAAATAAAAAAATTTGGTTGCCTGTAAAGTCGGTATACGGGCGAAAGTTTTACGTGACAACGACTTTGAATGGTAAAATCATTTTAATGTGAATATTCATTCGTATAGTAGGAAGAAGGATGAAATAATAGTAACAATTTAAAACATTTATTTATACAAAGAATTATATTTAAAACATTAATTTATACAAAGAATCTCGCACTGAATTTCATATTAACAAAATTTTATTTTTACCTTTACACATACATACGTATTTATATACAAATATACATACAATAACTTGCAATACATTTGCAAGCTATGCACTAATTCTCTAGTGCTGCGCGCGCGGCAGACCGATCATAGTTGAG
Organism: Eumeta japonica; assembly: GCA_005406025.1. NCBI lineage: Eukaryota > Metazoa > Arthropoda > Insecta > Lepidoptera > Psychidae > Eumeta > Eumeta japonica. The sequence goes on from BGZK01000671.1 coordinate 55,267, forward strand.
TGGGAGAGAGACGCAAGGCATTCGACGGGCCTCTCTCTCGTTCGGTGACTCATCGTTACGTTACCGAGCGTTACACTTTTTCATAAGTGACTCCCAGCCGCAACCTAATTTAAGACGTTGTCACGTCAAAAAATATTTTTCCAAACGTTCCTCTATAGCGCCACCTCGTAGAATATTGAGGTAATTACCTATGTTATTATAAGTAATTATTCCCGTGGAAGGTTGTCATATTCTACGGCAAATTCGAAATATGGCAAGCGAAATTCGTATAGATGCTAATAATTAATTGAAAAATCTATCAAAAAGGATCATTAACAACGTGACAGGGTTAACGGAAATTTTCACAGATTATATCGTATGTGGCGATGGTACGAATTTTGACAAAAATAAAGACATCGAAAATGTAAGAAAAATAAGGACTAAAAAACGACATATCGATTAGTGACGAACACATTATAAAACTTCCATTAGATAGTTTTATAGCAGTGTGCTTCAAACTCTCATTTGAAATAATTAACTATTAATTGTCATTAAATATGCTGGCGTTTGTGATATTAATGTCACAAATGCCAGTATAGACCTGCAAGCAATGCGTCTTAGTTTAACGCAGATTACATTAGATGGCGCTGGTATAATGCTTCAAATAAAATACCTATTAGTTTAATAATACATAATATTGTTTATGGATTAGTTCATTTCATGTATTAACATTTATCTGCCGCACTATGTTATATTTCATTTATATGCAGTCACATAGAGACATGTTACAGTGGCAGAAACTAAAATTTTTCTGATGTTCTGTTTGTTTCGTCAAGTTGATTTGTTTGTATCAATGAGACGTCACGCTTTGTAGTGATCAGTTATGCGTTTGTAATTAGGTACTATGGTTACATATTTTTTTTTATATTTTGCAGGAATAACTCTAATGAATCCCGTATAATTTTAACAATCACTCTTCGTAGGAAACACTATGCGTTTTTTTTTAAACGAGTGAATTATTATTTAGATTAATATGTATACAAATTATTAATGCAAAACGATTCGGTACAAATAACATTAATAACGCCGGAGGACAGACGGAACCTAAACAACAATTTTATACCTTTAAAATGGAGTCCTTATAGTCTGGATTTTAAGCTCTCTAGATTTGGAGATCTGAATCTCAATATAGCTTATCCATATTCACGGTACGGCACGCTAGCTGCGCGAGAGCCACACGCGCTTGTCCGATTTGATAGCGTCCTACAAAATTCCAGCACAACCGGAATAACGGTTTAGTGTCGTAATGAAACTGTATATAGTCACAACTTCTAATTTAGTGCGTCTATCGCATTATTATGATCTAGGAGGATAGTGTTTGGCCGTTTATCAAACGTTGTTGTACAGCGGTCTAGATTTGAAACGGAGCTGGACTGGAGCCAGACCTTCGGTCTTTACTAGCGCAGACCGAGTAAAATATGCAGAAATACCGTCTAGTGTTTCTGCTATTGTCGTTCTAGATTACTTAATGTTTAGTGTTCCGTTTTAACAACGAGCGCAAACTCTTGCAACATTGTCGTTGATGAAATATAATTACAACTCATATTCATACCCCCGAATTGATTTGATATTCAAATCAATTGCGGTGATTTGTCTGAGAATTGATTTCCATAATGAGAAAGCGGTTTTAATTAGCTTTTATGCTAAAAAAGCACCGCGGTGTCATTTTTACATTATAAACGTGTTAAAATATTCTGAAACTTTCAGTGTACCTATAGATAAATGTACGACTAATATTATGATGCATAATTACAATACTAAAGTAGATACTAACTTAAAACGCCTCTAAAATTGTGAATAAAAATAAATTATCCCTTTTTTTGCCTGAACGTACGAAGCAAATTATTACTTCGATATGAAACAAAAATTATTTATAAAAGTTTCAAACAGAAATTTAAGTCTGATCGTTTTTTAAATATCGTAATAGATTATTTACATAAGTATGTATTATTGCAGCATTTACTAAAAGAACAAAATGCATTGATTAGGTTAGGTTAAGTTATGAAAAAGGTGTTCAGAACCGAAATGGTAAAAACAATTTGATAATTTAAAATTCGAGTATTTGTCTGTCTAGATGTATTGATTAATTAATGAATTGGGTTTTGTTATGCAAGGCCAGATTCCAGGAACTGCGGTGGGTTGCGTCCTTCATGCTACATGCATATCACAGTCAAGTATTATGAAGACAAACAAACAAATAAAGAAGTTGAATTGTTGATTTTGTCACTTCTCTCATATTTTGTACTCTACAAAGCATTTCACAGCGTAATGTAGAGTTCTTAAACTCACAATACGTTCCTGATGCGTTCAGTTATTGTTACTCAATATAAACACTGCGCGCGCGCATGTGAGGCGGAAACGTCGGCGCATCCGTAACAATCCTTTGTAGATGGCGAAACTAGAGACAACAGTTGACTCTGGGCTAAATCGGAGAGACGTGTTAATTGAAATTATCTCTGCTTGTTCTGTATATATACAAACTTGCTACTTTTACATAAAAAAAACGCTATATGATGTTGACAATTTAAACTTAAAAATTATAAATAATAAGCAATGAGATGAGAAAATTCATCTTTTGATATCAATAGATAGCTTCGGAGTTGAATAAAAATAGAAAGGTTAATAGCAATAGTATTTTTATATTACACTTATTTACGGACTATATAATTTAACGATTACATATATTTTACGTGTGGTGTGTTGATTCTAGAATTAGAATCCATAATTAGACGTAATTAGACATAACTCGAGCTGCTGATGGACGAGCTTCTGTCACTGTTTGACGTATCGCTTAGTGCATGACTGTACGTCGCATGAAGTGATTGGGAGTACATCTGTGGGTGGTTTTAACACTCCTGACGCCCTGATGAATGCGACAATCTGCATTTTCCTGAGAATGTGCTGATGTGGCATAAAACGTACGTAGAAATAATATTATTATCATTTAGTAGACTTAGATACATATAACATTAACACTCGCTCAGGTGTTCGATATCTATCAATCCTCTCGAATCAATATTCAATACGTTGGACGAGGATTTGCTGTAGAACAGTTTCGAGGGTCTGCGATGGGTTGCATGGTGCATGTTGATGCATTGCAAACGTCGTTTTGTATATTGATTTGTTCTCGTATTGTTATATAAGACTTAAAAAACCAGGCAAGTTCAAGTTGGACTCGCACACGAACGGTTCCGTGCTAGTATTGAACTCCACATATTTGTTTTCAATAGTTAATAAAAACAAAGAGAAATATCAATATCGAACAAAAAAATGTGCATAAAAACATGTTCCTTATACGAGACCCCTTTTAATTTTCGACTTTAGTTTATTTTTATTATTTTTTTTTATAGCGACTATAGTAATGCACACTGAAAATGACAAACGTTTTTCTATTAGCATTATAAAAATCAAGTAAAAATCGCCAAAAACACGTTTCTTGCATGGGGACTTATTCAATTTAATTTAATTTTATTTTTATTATTTGTTTTCATATCGCTTATAGTAATACACACTGTGTGAACATTACAAGCGACTTTATAGTGCCATTATTAAAATCAAGTAAAAAACTCGAAAACTACATTTCTTTTATGGGAGTCCCGTTTAATTTGAATATAATTAATTTTTTTTTGGTAGTTGCGAGAGAAAAACACATTCGTGAAAATTTCATCTGCCTACCTATTATGGTTCATTACGTATATGGTTCAACCTGAAAGTTCTTAGAAAATCGATAACTAAGCAAACTATCAAGTTATTTTTATTATTATTGGATCAGTTATCGATTATTATATTGACTATTATCAGTTGATATCAATACACCACTGCATTCGATGCATCGAGAGAAACATTTTGCCTACTCGCTCTTCGACGGCCTTTTCACATGCAGCCACAGCTTCCTCAGCATAAGTATACCACTTTCCTTGAAGTATTTCTTTTATTGTGGGAAATAATTAAAAACCGTATAGTAAGAAGTCGGGGCTGTAAGACGGGAGAGCCAGTATTTCCGTACTTAACGTCCCCACTAAATAGTTAGTTGTTTGTCTGGCGGTATGTGGGAGGCGTTGTCATGATAAAGGAGAATCCTACTGTGAGGTTGTTTCTCGACCTTTCTTCAAAACAAAAGGCAGACAATTGTTAGTGTACCAGTCTTTAATGACAGTTTTTTTTTTTTAATCTTCTAAAAAAATTGTTGCAATATTGACCTGTCATCCCTAAGAAAGTTGGTCACCACTCACCATCTTTTTTCCGACGCTTCGAACTCGTTTGACTTTAGCAACTCCTTGAAAGGTAACACCCACTGAGCAGACTGTGTTTTTGTTTCGGGACCGTACTAGTAAATCTAGCTTTCGTCTCATATAAGTGTGTCGCATACACCATATGAGCCACCACCGGCAAATCTTTGCATCATTTCGCGGCACCAAGTAACACGATGGAGTTTTTGAGCTTCGGTTAAATTATGAGATATCCATCGAGCACGAAGCTTCCTGACCGCTAAATGTTTATGAAGAATTTCGTGTACTTGACTCATACCGATGCCTGAGCTTGTCCTCATCTGCCTATAGGTCACTCTCTTGTCGGTCTTTATCATGAGCCACACAGCGCTGATCGTCTTCGGTCGTCGCCGTAGGAGGGCGTCCCTCACGCAGGTCGTCAGTCACTTTAGTGCGACCACGTTGAACTCGTTAAGCCAGTTATAAACAGTGGCAAGGAATGAAGCTTTGTCATGAAAGGAACTGAAACCAACTGAAGTCTGTTACAACCATCTTGTTGTTGTAAACGGTAACGAAAGTGAAAAAAAATCATTTCACTTACTAAACTTTCCGAATTTTTGGAATTAACTAGACCACTTCAGCTTAATATTATTTAACGAGTTGGGCAAGGTCAACCGTTATTAGAAATTTACCTACAGGAAGATAAAAAAAAAAAATGTTTTTTTTTTATCTTTCTGTGTAAGTATATTAGTCTCGTGTTTATTTCAAAGATGATCTAAAATTCACTTTCAATTTTAACACAATGGCAATTTATCACACTTGAACTTAAAAAAAATTATAGATAATTTCCAACGGGCACTAAAATGTTTATTCACTCACTATTGTATACATTTTTCTTTAATATTAATTTTGATTTACTATTACATTTCGACTTAATATTATGAAAATTTTAAAAGCAATTATTGTGCAAACCACATAAAAAAATATTTACACCCAACTGTAAGTACTAAAAACCTATGGTTTGGCGCTGTGGTAGACGTTACTTCTAAATTGAAAAACAGTTATTTGAAATTTAATAATTTAGACCGAAATTAAGATCATGATTAAAATAGAAATCGTTTTATGTAACAAATGATGGAATTTGTTCTATGTCCTCCCAAGCGGAGCCGCGGTAACAGCTAGTTATTAATAAAGTGATGATTGTTGAATTAATTTATTAACAATTTATTTACCTATAGCATATAAGGGGATCACTAGACAAAAAAAGATAATTAATTCAATACATGTTAACCCGGGCGGAGCCGCCGGCATAACTAATTATCACAAAACAATTATGAATATATTAGAGGTCAACACATGAAATCGTCAATTTTGGATACTGGTCATTTATAATTTTAACATTTCTAGTTTGGCAACAAATTTGAATATTACCTAATTTTAGTGAACGTAACTTCCGTCCAAAAAGAGAGTTCAATTACAAATCGCGCATATAGAATTATTTAGTTTTTTATTATTTTACTTTAATATATTTTCAATATTCAATAAATCACTTCAATATTTTCTTAGCCTGAATACTTTTTGAGAATCATCACCATGTCGGGTGAACAGACGGGATTCGTCGCTTTTTTATTCACAGTTTACGTTATGATCATAAACGTGGGCTTATAACCCTAAAAACCTATTAAATTAACTTAACCGGACTCTTGTAAAACCAGAGCATAGGCAATGTAAATATTTGTCGCTGTAAAATAAAAAAAAATTAAATGGTTGCACGGCGTCACGTGTGCGTCGGTCGACACGCTTCTAAGAAAACTTTAAATAAATCGCCTTGTATCATAAAATCATATAGACTATGCGTTTTTACACGGTTTTCGTTATGTTTACAAAAGTAGGCAACTTAATTGCGAAGAAATTGTATAAAAAAAAATATATATATTTTTTTTTTTAGTAAAATGTCGAATTTATATCACTACAGTGAAATTAATCACTATAGTTGCAATTATTATATAAATAATACAATATTTATATATATATATATATATATATATATATATATAGTAAATAGTAATAATATGTATCAATCATTACTTTTATTTTATATTTTGCTATTGTGATAATTACTTAATATCTTCTTAATCTCCGTCTGCATAGCATACTGTATGCACATATATAGTTTGAATTACAACATAATTATTATGCCCACACAGGAAAAAAGGGTCTTTTAAAACTAAGCAAATTTCATCAAACCAAAGCAAATTACTTAATTTCAAGAAAATCGTTCTCTGCCTATAGACGTGAGAAAGGATATTCTTAAATATATCCAAAAAAATATCTTGAATTTGTTACTTTGTTATGAGATAAACGTCTTTAAACAATAAATTTGTGATAACTAGAAATATTGAAAGCAAGTTTACTTTATTCTGAATACAATATGAAGAAATTAAAGAATATATGCGTTATTTTAGAGGCGATTAAAATTAAAACAATTTGTTTCAATCCAAGAAGAGATTATCTTATATCGAATTTCATATTAGAATCCAACACAACCTGTTGTTTTGTTTAAGAAAATATTCACTTGAAACGTAACCAAGAGTATTTTAGTCTTGGTACAAGATATTAATTTAATATATGTTTTTATATTTAATTTCTTGAAGTCAAGTTAATTGAAATTCTTCAGTTAAATTTGATATCTCTTGGCAATAATAAATTTATCTTAATTAAAAAAAAACATGTTTTAATAAAAAAAGTATTTCCATCCAAAATTACTGTATTTTTAGGTTTGGCAATATATTTTTAAGCTGTGATAAAAAATTATCAAAGTTACAATAAATTATAAGAAAACGCATGCTCTTAAAATAATAATTCCTTTTATACTGTGCGCTAACATTGCAACGATTGTTATCAGTTTTATGTACTTTATAAAATAAATACACAAAATGAAATATAAAGACCGTATCTATACTATATAATTCAATATAGACACAAGTCTATTTCTCTGAGGGGGTAGACAGAAGCCCCAGACCTATCTTCGCTTGATGCGTTACTTCGTATTTGTCATTACCCTACATCACATTGAACAGACGTTACATACGAGCTTGTCGCTTTCAGACACTTCCTCTTTATAATATCAAGAAAGCCGGATGGGTCTGAACTAGGCTTAATGCCCTTTGCCGGCCTTCATCTATTACACAAGTTCAATCCGGAACCGACATAGATTCTGTGAATGGTTCAATTCAATTTCATCGAACTTTTTACATGACTCCATTTATTCTAGTTACAATATCCAATCACTAAAAGTATCTTCTTCCAAAATTGAACTTACTTTCGCGTCACCATACCTAGGTCTGATTTTCAAAAATGCCGCTGCAGTACCTTCATCTTTCATCTGTCGTATCCAACTTTTACCGCCGTACATGACCCTGGAGACTAGAACTCAATTGTGGATAGTTAAGCTTGCGTTGAGCAGGACTCCTTTAATTTTGTTTCCACTCGCTCTCCTTTCATTGAGTAACACCATCACGATTGCCGCCGTTTTAGAACAAACGCCCTGTAAATATATGAATATATTTCAATACATTCGTTAATTTTGGTTACCATCTTCTGCAACTCACCTGCAGGCGCTAGTAATACCAATCTATTGCACAAACTTTGCCATTGTATGTTACGAAAGCGGTTCCAAGGAAGATAACGTATCCGTGGTTATAAATAGACGTATAGTCGTCAGATATATATGAACAAGATATCGAATAGATTTTGGATAAGAAATATCGCTATATGTACTTACCATATATAGAGCGACAGACACGAGGGGCCAACGTTCTCTTTTAAAAGAGACTATTAAGCGGTGGTCACGCTCGTCCACTTGATTTTGGAAATTACCCACTTTGTTGAAGGTTTTTCCGGCACTTTTTTCATCACAATTTTGTTCTTTTTCGTCAAAGAAAATAATCTGACGTTAGCCAATCTGGACAGGACTTAGGTTAGTCTATAGTCTAAATCGTAGCCCAGTCTATCGCATCCTGCATTGAAGACCCGCAAACAAACCCGTGAACTAAGCTGTATCTGCTCTGTCATATCATGGTGTAATATATTCATCAGATAAAATACCTTCCACACGGGACATCACATTCTTTTACAATCTTTATTTATTATTATTTTATGGTATAATTATTGAATTTTCTTCATTTTATCTTATTACTTATACCTATTTTATTTTTCCACTTCTTGTATATATATACATCATCATAAATTCATGCATTTGTATATCGGAAACGGTAGCAGCAAATACAATTTAAATGTGTATTTGGATAAAGTTTTGCTTTTCAAATTTATCTACATAGATGGTATTCCTCGAAAAAACGAGACAAAAAAACAACTGTTCTATGGCGCCGTTTCGTAGAATTTCAAGGCAATCGCGGTGCCGTTGTGTTATTGCTTCTCAACACAAACGGCACTACGTACGCGCATATTTTCACGTCAAACTGGAAATGGGGTCGATTAAAATCCGATTGTCCCCGGTGACATTTAACGAAACAGTATAACGAGTGTACATCGCGGCGGGCGGTGTTTGATATATCGTATGATGTGTTTGTTATATCAAACATCGCCCTATAACGCAATGTTTACCCGACTCAACACGGAAGCCGACGTGAAAGCACGTATGCGGGACTTTTTGTGGAACTGCCGCGCCTTCAAAAGCTCGGCGAGCGGACTTTGCGTTTATGAAAGGGAAATTATAACGAAAGTGCGTTATACCTAGAATGGATGCAAACTTGTTAAGTCTGCAGATAGGCGTGAATTTGACTGTCTGATTGGCGCAGTGGTATTGACCCTACCTGTTGCGCTGGGGTCTCGTGGTTCAATTCCCGCACAAGACAAATATGTATTTATTTGATTAAAAATTAATGTTTGTCTTGACTCTGGGTGTTTCTATGTATTATATGTATATATTTGCAAAAAAATAAAGTATTTATTTGGTACATCAATTGTGTGGTACCCATAGTACAAGCCTCGTTGCTTAGTTTGGGTTCAGATGGTGCTGTGTATATATGTCCGAAGAAATTAAAAAAAAAATAATCACTATTTTGGAAGTCAGCTATGTGATCGCTCGAAAAAATGTGCTTACTTTGAACATTATCAATGCTATCCGTAATAGATCGTTTTAATGATAATATAGCCAGAAAGAAATATTAATAGTCAGATATTATAAAACCGCCATATAGACCAATAGTCAAGAAAAACTTGAAAATACTCCTACTAGTGATGGTCAGTAAGCGTTAATATTGAATTCGGAAAAGGTTGGAAATTAAATTGAAATTATATATATATATTGATGCACATAAAAGCCTATACTAGCTGTATAGGTAAAATAAAATAAAACTCATTAAAAAGCTAAAATTATAAGCTGTCAAATATTCTTTGCGATCACATGACTTATTTATTCTATTGCAGTTATTTAGAAAATGATTGCGTGAACAATTATTATCCAATATCAGTAAAATGAATGGGATTATAATTGAAGAAATAAAAAAACATGCACTAGAAACACCATGCATGCGATAGAAGGAGAACTTCTCAAATTTAGAGACATCATTGTTCATATAATTTTAATAATTTAAATATATTCAAATAATACGTCTTCACGAAAATAATTATATTATTACAGGACATAAACGTAAAAAAGTGACAAAACACAAAGTTAAATATTAATTACACAATCTGCGGTACTTTACTTGTTCACATACAGCGTCTGACGCGTACATCTACAACGCGCGCATGCGCGACATTATCTTATGCTATCGTTTTGTGCCGTTGTGGGTATGTCGCTTTCTTTAGCTCCCTCTCTCCTTTTATCTACCTCATGTCTTTTTTCTATCTCATATAACGAAATACGCCTAAACGTGACCCGTTCTTGACATTTTATCCGCTATTTTAGTTCAGTTATCAATTATGGAATCGCCACGTATGAAATTTTTCTTCAATAATGCAATAAACAGTACATACACCTTATCAGCTTTAAAATAACTAAGTATTTGAAAGCTCGCTTCAGCTTAAATTCTGTAGTGGTCAGTTACGCCTGTTCTGTACGGCGACAGGTCAAAACTTCAGTCCTAAATTAGGTTCAGATAACTAGTAAAGTCTAAGTTTAAATAGTTTCTTATTATAGAGAACTAAATAATTAATACCTGCCTTCATATCTTTGAAAAGTCCCAAATTCCAAATAAGAAATTTTGGATCATTTTCGTTTTTATAAATCTGAACTCTTTTCACATTTTCCTTTTGAACTGTTTTACGATTAAGCAATAAATGGTTATTGAAATAAATGAGCTTATAAATTCAATTTTTAATAATTGAAATATAATATGGTCCAAATGTTAAATATTGTGCACTTAACATTTTATTGTTCCAAATTGATAAACGACAAAGCAATAAAATTGATACAATTTATTAATAAATGTTTATAAATATGCACACTATACTCTTTATATAAATCAATGATATAAACCCTCACGTTAACATAAGGTTGAGCGCACGAGCTCAACGCCTTCGGAGCGATGAAGCCGAGGAATATTGTCGTCATATTTTAATTTGCACCTAAAATTGTATGTTGACGTTGTCATCCATGTTTTTTTTTTGCTTGTTAAGATACCCCTTGCACGTGCCAAAACGATAGTGAACGCCATCTTGACGTAATGAATTAAGAAGATCTTTATAAACTAAATTATTAAAAAAAAATTTCTTTGCCGACCTATTCGCGAGGAATAATTAAAAGAAAAAACCGGTTTACGCGCATCCGTTTAATTCGAAATCGTGCCGATGAAATATAGTTGTAAATCTTATGCAAACTAATTAAAAACCTAATAATCCGGAATAGTGTTAAAACGATAATACTGTAACAGGGGCGCGTATTTACCAAACGTCTGTTTATAGTCGGTGCGCGCTGTCACTAAACGAGCGCGTTTATTATGCTACGGGACCCATAAACGGATATTTATCGCGTGTTTTTTGCGAACGTGTCGTTAAATGCCGTGGGATGGGATTTATTAAGTCAAAAAAGTGGTTAAGCGCGAACCGGACCGAATAACGCAATATTAGTGTGAATTTTAATATATGAGTTTTTTTTTTCGTGAAAAAATGGTTTATTTTTTTAAAGTTATACTTCTTTTTGGGCGTTATTAATAAAATTATAATAGTGAATTGGTATCAGGATGACACGAATACTACACTATGAAGTTCTCGCAAGCGGTTTAGCGAGTAACTTCAGACCACTAATATCTGACATGCCAATTTAGTCACTACCGGAAGATGCTATTACAGTGAGCATAATTTAAAAATAACGTTAACATATTCCAAATTTCGACAGAGTAACTGTTATAATTTAAAATATAAAAATAAAATTGATATTAGACTTTGTATCAGTAAATAAATATTGATTTATTTAATTTTTCGAATTTATCGTATTGACTATCTCAGTCCAATTCTTTTATTATTTTATTGTAGTTCATTACTTTCAAGCAATTAAAAACAATTTTTTAATTGAGCCAAAGGAGTACAACTTATGCGCGTATACAAGTGCACATTAGTTTTTTTTTTTTTATATATTTTAATTACATATTTTAAAGATAAGGCTTGTGCCATATTCGAAATGACTGCTCTTGATTACATGAAAAATGTACTTCATATATTCATTACTACACTATAGTCTTTCCTCGTCACGAAAGAGCAAAGTATATTTAAGTGTTCAAATGGAAACTTAGGCTATGAGACAGCTAATCCAAATTCATGATTTTAATTTAAATATGTATGAGATACATTAAGTACGAGACTCAAAAATATTCTTAAATCAAAATGGGTTTCAGTGATCATGATTAATCTGTAATGAAGTCAATCTTTTGATTTTCATACTTGGAATCAAAATTTTTTTTAAATAGAATTATTAACATTTCATATTTGTGTATTTAAAAATATGCTACTTATTAAGAAAAATAAAATATTTTGCTAGGTACGCAGCGTTATTCAAGTTATTTTAAGAAGTAACTATAAAAAATAAAGTAACTATAAATATAAATTGTAAAATACCTATAATTGTCGTTAACGTTTAGTAGTGCGATATAAATATATAAGATATATATACATAAATTTTCATTTACGCAATTTGTTAGAGATTGATATAGAATTTCGAAAGGACAATTTCATAGTTTTTACATAATATTTTTGGTTGCATTTATTTTATGGTCACATCTAATCTATAAACATAATCAAGAAATATATTACCAATATCGCTCAATAAGATCCCCACAAAACCTATTTTTTTTTACATTTATGCGTATAATTTTTATATGTATTGTGAGAAGCTTAGGACAACATTCATCAAGAGATTGTTGATTTTGAGACTGTGTCAAATGTTCAACATCCTACTTTTGAGGTATATTTTCTCATATACCTTTTTATTTCAGAGCGAGGGTAACCTTGAGCCCAGTCTACCTGGTCCAGTGCGGGTTGGAGGCTGTTTTAGAATGTTTGTTTATTTTTTAAAACTTATTTAAGGTTTTTTTTTTTTAATAATGCATCACCAGTATTTTTTAGACATTACATAAATAACCCATATCATTTTTTTCAGCTGTGACGTCAGCTAGCTTTGAATGTCCACTTCTGGACATAAACATCTCTCCTTAGATTTGTATTACGTACGTCCCTTGGCCAACTGTATCCACGATTTGAATGCATTTAATTACTAATTAGGGAGAGGGAGAAAGAGACAGAGATAAAATAGGAATCATCTGCGACGTGATTGCTTAACAGCGCCTTATGTGTTAAATTCGATATCGCGACAAAGAATCTTCTATGCCTAACAACGCCGTGTCTTTTTTTAATCGATTCAGCTCTATTTTCACTCATTCGTCATCACATCTTACGTATGTATTGGCTTACGTGTGTCACCGACGAGTATGACATCTGCGATATTGAACACAATTCAAAGTCCAACACAATTCCGGTATACGATATGACATATCAAAATATATACATTATCATCACGGCCTCATCTAATTCGGGGTCCGGCGGCGTCGAGTGCGTCAGGCCTGTTTACGCGCGCGTTCAGCGTAATGAAATATTATTTGTTTTAGTTAGCCGATCTTTCGGCGGGCCGCGGCCGCGAGTGATCCGCCGGCCGCAATTAAAAAGCCCGCCAGCGTAAACCGATTTGACGTTGACGGTCCGAAGGCTCGGAACGGGCCAGTCAAAATATTAAAAGGTTACTCGAAAGCGCGATCGTCGGAAGTGCACGACCGCCGCGGCCCGCCGCGGAGGTAGCACGACGCGAGCGGATGGAACCGGTCAAGTGCGAAATCGAAATTGATCCGATGGGGTTCTTTTTGACAACTTTCGAAATACATGAAATCGATTCAACGTCGACGGCCCGTCGACTGCCGGATTCGTGTATTCGTCGATCGAATAAATCGAGAGGAATTGTTATTGAATACCGAATATTCAGTTCGTGTATAAGAGGAATTGAATAGTCTAGGTTAGATCTGTCATATTTTATATGATCAACGTGATGTGACGCAACATACAAGTCTATATAATAAGAGAACTTACTGTCTTTCTTGAAAAGGTTTTAGCGTCAATGTAATTTTAAAATAGTTGCAATATCGACTTTACCATTCGACGCAAAATTTACCGAAAAACCGATTCGATTTCGTATTTCGAGCATTTCGAACAGTAGAAACTAACAAATTAAACGGTTATTCATTCAAGTTTTATTGATGTTATAAATGAACGAATACGATGGCGCGCTGAATTAAAATGTCTTTCGATTGGTAACAATGCGAAAATAATACTGGCCGTTATATTGTCTTTTTCTTTAGATTTATTCGTTTTTGGATTGGCATTCAACACTTTATCGTCTTTGACTACTCGTTGACTTCTATTAGCTTCGAACGTGCCGGAGGAAAAGTGTAATATATTAACCGAGCACCGAGCATTATTAAATTTCTCACTAAAGAAGGACATACACTATCGCAAATCGGACGAATTATATCAAATGCGTTCTTCAATTTTTGCTTTACCGTTTTTGCCATAAAGTTTTAGTATTGGAAGACATAGAATATTGTCTATTGTATAATATATACGAATATTATATCATAGAGAATAAATATTGCGAGATGGCCATAGACGTGGATAGTGGTAAGTCTCTTTATTCATCAATATTTGGGCGTGTCCTAGGTCAAAGTATATATAAGTCTGTGAAATGTCGCCTCGCCGCCGTAGATGGCGCGATGTGCGAAATGATGCGTGGCGGTTTTGATCAGAAGTAGAGGAAGACGGGTAAAGGTTACTTCTAGAATAATAACCTGCGATGAGCCCATATCGAAAATGGGATTGCGAAATCAAAGAAGAATCACTACTGTGAAAATGTGAAGACGTCAAGTGTCTTCGGTAATTTATGATCTGATTGTACGGGACGTGGTACGTTTATGAGCTAGTCTGCGACCGACAAGCAGGACCTTCGGCCAGCAGAGTTTCAATAAAAAAACTTCCTTTGCTGTTGATCGAGGTACGGAGTTTCGTTTTACTTTCAATTTTAGAGCAAGAAATCGAAATGCTGGGATTCAGGATTGATTCTACTTTTATACTGTTTTTCCCGATATCCCCACTTAACAATGGTCTTGGGTGGGGATATCGGAATATCGATATCGATAACGAAACGCCGCTCCCCCGATGTCTTTATTTATTAAAAACACATCTTATTTATAATTATTACAAATAAAAAATTATTCAGTTATTTACGCAAATATATTTTCTATCATAAAATTCAGTCTGTTGTGGTAAGCGACGCGTGGAAATGGAGTGAGAGGCGTTTTCTCGTTTTAATTTATATTGCGCCTCTTCACTTGTATATATATAAATTTTTGCGCGGAAAAGCGCCTTTAGTTTTGTCTAATTGTCGCTGACTACGCACGTCTTACTAATTAATTAATGAAACAAAACGATATATCATTTATTTGAACAACACATGAATATGATATAGATATATTCATTACAAGCTGTATATGATTATGTGTTTTAATATTGAATTAATTTTGACCGTTCTATATACATAAATTGTACTAATAATTATGTTATGATACTAAAATTGGTACAATATTAAGTCTAAATTTCGGCCATTCCGTACACTGTCCATAAAAGAATAAAAAACAATGTTGCATGTTATACATTACGCTGATTTCTCGAAACCAAAGACAAGAAAACTCAGTATAGGCGTAATAATTTTGCACAGAAATCCTTCTGCGTATAACTACATACAGTTAAGTCAACAGAGGGAGCCATAGGCGAAAGCATCTTTATAAAAATTCCTCACCCTACAGTCCAGACTTGATATCGCAGGTACTATTATTTCCTGTTTACAATTTTGAAGAAAGATTTATGGGGATAACGATCTCTAACAGTTGATGCTGAAATATATTTTTAACAATTTAAAAGTCTGCTTATGACAAATCCCATAAGTGTATTCCTCTCTCAAAGACCTCCATTGAAATATGATTAAAAAAAATGTCGATGTTCGTCTTTCTGCTAGGTAAGTTACTAATCAACTTTCCTTGTAGGAATTGTATATATATAATTCGATGCAACAAATATTTTTTTTTTATCCTTTGTATCTATGAAAGTTACTTGAGAGTAAGCTTATAATTCGACAATCATTGGGATTTGTCCGCTCGCAAGTTTAGAACTAAAAATTGTCCAATGTGTGTAGGGCTTAACTAAATTGGAACGGGTCGCCTTCGACGAGAGGAGGTGCGGGGGAACGGGAACACAATCGCCTCCTAATGAGGCGCGCTCTAATAATAATTATCTACCTACACTTTGTGTAGGCGACGGGCCGCGTCACTTCTTCGCGATAGGGTTGCCACTGGATGTCGTTTGTGCTTTTTTTTTTGTGAAAAAGTGTTGCCCATGTTTCAATAAACTTTATCTTATATATATCCCTAATTTACCGTCTTGAACTTCGCCGGCGCGATCATAGAATATGTTCCCTCGTCCTTTATATTGAACGATCTTGCTGTCAATCAACAGTCTCGTTCCCATTTCCATTTCTTTTCCTGATTATGATCCCAGTTGCGTTATTGATTCTGATTCCGCTTGCGCACTCGATTTCTAGCCTTGTCCTGGTTTGAGTTTTGGTTCCGGTTTTAGCTCTCGATTCTGTTCCTTGTTTGTTTTCGATTCCGATATCGCTATCGGTCACAATTCTGATTCGCAAGAAGCCGGGCCCAATGCTAGTTTCAAAATAAATCATCGGATCTGCAGAAGCGGGCCATTCGCGCAATTTACAAGCTCGGACCTCGTACATCCCTAAGAAATAAGTTTATGGAAATTGGAATTTTAACCCTGGCATCTCAATTCATTTATGAAAATTTATTATATGTAAAAAAAAATTAGAAATGTTTAAAAGAAATTGTAGTCGACATAATCTCAATACCAGAAATAAAAATAAATTGAATTCACATGTTAGTCAACTAAGTAAAGTCTCAAATTCATTTAGAGGGCCTGTGGCCTATTCAATAAGGTTCCTGTAGATATACAAGATTTACCCCATAAATTTAAAGTGTTATTAAACAATCACTCAGTAAAAAAGGGTACTATGCAATTTCTGAATATTTAGAAGACAAAAATCAATGGGCATAAGCGGCTCGACTTCTTACCGGGCTGTGTCATTCTAATGGTTCCGTATTTGTTTTGGTTATGTATGTGCAAATTAGAAAAGAGCTACCCTTGTTTCTTGCTCGTTCTTCTTGAGAGAAAACTGCCTTCCGAACGAGCGGTAAAGTGTAAATTCGCAAAAAATTATGACGTATTTCAAGTGTTATTTTGTAACCTGTGAAATAAAGATATTTTGAATTTAAATTTGAATTTGATGTCTTAGTCGGGGATAGAGTAGTTTTCTAGTAGTGAAAGAGTTTTTAGAATCATTGTAATAATAGTTTGGTTCAGTAGTACACAGACAAAGTAGAAACCAAATGTTAAAATAGATTGCTTTAAAATATTTATTCATAAGAACACCTATAGGTATATGTGCCAACTTTCATGGTATTCGGTCAATTGGTGTCAATTAATTTCGGACAGATCAACACCCACTTTGTTCTACTGTAAAATTGATGTATCAATAATGTAATATTTTATATCAATTACTGCTCTGCGTTAGCTAGTGGTAGAAATGTAGATTGAGCCCCTCAAAAAAAAAAAAGATATACATATATATATCGTAAGGGGCCCACTCTAAAAAAAATTATGTAATAAGGTACAATTAGTGGAAAGGCCTGAAAAGTGATGTGACAAAGGGCTGATGCAGTTACTGGGGATATTTCAGATGTGACTAAATAATTTTGTATTACGTATGACCAATTTTCCATATATCAGACGTGAACTCAATTCTTTACTGATTATATGTCAGCTTAGTTGTTTTTTTAATTTAAAGAAGAACATGACTTATAAGTTAAATGTAACTCAAATAATAATTTTCAAGTGATTCGCTCCGAAAATAAACGGAAGCCCCCTTCTCATTCGTCTCTCATATTCTTTAGCTAATCGGTTCAATAAAGAAACTAAACCCAAACTTTTTCTCGTCGCGGACAGCCCTCGACTCGACCTTTCCTCGCCAGCAATAATAGGAAATTTGTTTTCCGGTTCGGTAGCGCGCTCCAATTACGCGATTAGCGAATTATTTCCACTTTTTTCCCTTTTTCGCCCCACGTCGACCCCCCGCCGGTCTCGGAGAGCTCTCCATAAAGGGGGGGGTCGGAGAGCTCTCCATAGGGGGTGGGGCGGGGAAGGGTGTAATTTTTAAACGCGTTCCGCCTATCGGAGGTGCTTTTGATTAGCCTTCCCGTTTGATGGCGGGATGTCTTTTTCTCTCACGTCCCGGCTAAATCGGCGACTTATTGAACGCTTATATAAAGGAATCAGAGGAAATTGGATGGAGCGATTATCGCTGGGAATTTTCCTTGCGTTTGAGAGAGAAATCGTTCGGGAAATCATCGTTTCTTCTGTGACTTTATTTCGATTTTTGTGCCTTTCAATGCCTTCGGGAAGAGTTCTCCGTGTTTGTATTCGACTCATAGAAATATAATAAAAATATTAAGCTAGTTGTGAAAATTTTATGATGTGAAATTTAATTTTAAAATCCCAATAACGCTGTAGGTGCTCAGTAAAAAGTTGTAAAAGCGAAATTGAAATTTGATAGGGAACCTTTTTCATTACTTGAATATACATATATAAATAATATCTATGAATTTATTTACACTTTTCCAATTATTATATACTATCTCGTTAGCTGCTTGCGTAGGAGTTTGTAACTAACATTCATAGTTAAAAAAAAAATTGGATTTCGACTAGTTTCAATTTTTTTTTTGTGTGAGAATACAATTATTTATATTCAATTAAAACCGCTAACGGATCATCTGATAGAAATAGTTTTGGTGTCTTCCTTTGGTTTCTTCAATTGTTCATGACAATTACAAATATTTTAACTGTAACACTTGACATTTATAAACATCAGTATATGACTGTGTAGAAAATATAGCTCACCTTGTTTTTATTTTAGGGCAATTTTAAATTTTTAAGTCCATTATTCATTAAAAATATTAAATAATTTAAAGTTCGTTGCTAGTTTTTGATAAATCTAATTATTATAAGAAGATTATGCTATACCCTTTAGATTGCGGCGCATTTGTTGTAAAGCGATATTGAATCGGTTTCCGAGCACAAGCGGCGTTTGCCAAAATCATTAACGAGCATAGATACTTGCTCTATGCTAAGTATACTCGACCGCGTGATACCGTTGAACGCAGTTTGTCTATGGACCGTATTAACTTGTTCTAATGCGAAATTGGCAAATTTTTTTTTTTTATATTTCAAGGAACGTATAGTATATAATTAGAAATTTACAAATTACAGTTTAAATAGAACTAGACGGAGAACGTGATATATATATATATATATATATATATATATATATATATATTTACTGTTTTTCGAATTCTGATTCGAGTGTGCTCATAGGTGATTTAAATTTTATTATCTGGTAAGATTATGATTATTATTGACGTAAATTATACCTGAAGAGAGTAGTAGTATGTAGGTGTGTACAATCGTAGTGTCTTTCAATATGGCGATGCACTTTTTTGCAGGTTATACCAAACCCAACCAAAATATAGAAGAAATATGTGAATTGGAATTTTGATTAGATTGTTTCTCTGAATGGAGTATGATTTTTGCGGACAAGGAAGATCCACGAAAATGATAGTGCTAGATCACCAATTTAAACCAATTCAAGAAATGGTGACGCCGCCATTATCCATAAGCTCTCCAAAATATTAGGAGCTTGGTAACAAAAACGGACTTGTCCACTTATACACATAACTCAATTTTTTTTCTTAACGTGTACTATTTTGCAAGACTTATCAGGCTAATAACTGATTTACATACAAAACTGGTCAGAAGTCGTTTAAAATCTTATCAAAAATGTTCTGGTCCACTTTTAAAACTAATTAAATTTAGACTAGTGACACAGTAGTGATCAAAAACGGATGCATTAGAAAGAAAGTATTTTTTTTTTTCTATTCCAGTTTAAAAACCGGTTTAATAGTGTATTTTTTATTTAAACAAGGTAACATTCACAAATTTGGACAAAATTGAATGTTGTATAATGTTAAATACCTTGCTGAATAATACAAAAGTTAGAAGGCATCAGGGACACTAAACATATTATAATAGAAAAACATACGAGTTCAAGTTATCCAAGGATTTAGCAGTGCAAGACGTGGTAAACCACCACGATCTGACCAGAATAAAACAGTAACTTACTTAGTTTGTGGTGTAAGATCTCACAGGTACTACAATACAGATGAAAACTCTGTCCATCCTGTATGTCTTCTTAAACCGAAAAAAGAACCATTCTGCCATTCTTCAGATTTTACGCTTAAATAACACAATAAAACCAAAAAAGATCGAAGACGTCAAAATAATACTCATCAAACGGTCTGGTGAGTCTTGGGAAGAAAACAGTGAACTGCAATGATATATAGATGTTCCGAATAACAACACACCAGTTGCTGCAAATGTTGCTCCACTTAGACGCACGCCTGCAACATGTATTAACATGCAGCATGCAACACACCGCTGACCCTCGAATCTGCCTCTCCACTACGAATCTCTATCCTAATGATTGAATATTGATGTCAATCCTCTGGAATCAATATTCAATCATTTAAATAGAGATTCGTAGTGGATAGACAGATTCGAGGGTCAGCGGTGGGTTGCATGCTGCATGTTAGTGCATGTTGCAGGCGAGCGTCTACTATGGATTTCCCGCGAATTAACACCTCACACAATACAATGGTACTCGACTTGTTGAACATGACAGCGATATAGAATCAGATAGTGAAGAAGTGATAGAACGTGATGTCGCTGACTTACTTTGAGTTTCTAGAATTTTTTTATCCTTAACTCCTCTTTTTTTGATTCAACAAAATATAATGTAAAATTTATCTTTTTTATTTAATTTGACCGTTTTAATCAAACAAACAATTCTGGTGCTCAAAACAAAACCGAACTTGTCCACAGTTTCAAAACAAAGCTGGACTTGTCCATTTTTTTCTAAATTACATACCAACCTACAGTCGACTATTAAAGAAGTATAGCATATTTATTGTCACTATAGTAAATAGATTCAATAAAATATAAATTTAAACACTTAGAGAATATGATAAATACACATAGTTTTTTTTGTTCTACTGTAAAATTTATTATCGTGGACAAGTCCGGTTTTTGTTCCTAACCTCTTCAATTACCGTTCAGAGTCATATTTTACGATAACAATATGTGCTGGAGGAAATGCTCTTTTCGTTTTTAAACTTAAATATTTTATTTTATTTTTAAAGACGTGGTATGAGTTTATAAAATGTCATAAATTATTATTTAAATACATTTGCTGCTAGTCCTAATTTCTATGATTTCACCATGTAAAACAGAAATACTTACGTGACATTTCCGTGTGTGTCCGACCGTCTGTTCTACGTGCCGGGCGTTTTCCATAGTCACAAAGGCGACTACTGGTTAATTGCTATCGATGTGAAATTTAAGACAGTTGAAGAAATTATTTGTTTACATCCATCACTTCCTGTGAAAGATTTCTCATATAAATGTGGAATTTTGCAATAATTCAGCAACACGAAAATGTTAAGAACAAAAAATATTTTATTGGTAAGACCGCAAGCTTTAACATTTGAATTCACTTTCAAAATATATATATTTGATATATATATTTAATATATAAATATATATATTTGATTGTCAGTTGCATTAGTGTTTGATATATATATAAGAAAATATGCAAAGCAATTTCGTTTCCCTTCGTTTCTCCTGAATCGCTAAATAAAACAACTCTATGGTTTAATATGCGCATTACGGTTTCTGAAGAAAATAAGCAGCCACTTACTCCTTACCCCACCTTAACCCCTTTATTTGAAAACTGCTAACGGCCCGGCCCGGTTTGTTTTTACGTAATATCATGTTGCGACCCTTGATATGCGAATTCGAAAGCGACCCAACTTAAAAGCGACGAAACCCTTCAAATTTACGTAGGACTTTGTATGAAAAATCACATCAGACTAGGTTTGCTTGCGAGTTTGTACGCGAGAAATATATACAACTTACTTTTACACGTTAACCGTGTAAAAAGTAAGTTGTTCTATTTTATTTTGAAACTTGAAAGTTTCTCGAGAAGTGTATGTCAACGGTAGATGACCTCATTAAAATATTACAATAAACATAGCACACGATATAACGGATATAAAGCTCACTAGCGACCATTTTAACAATGCAAAAAAGGAAATAGCAAATTTCATGGTAATTTATTTGGAATAAAGCTTTTAAATACGTTAATATTAAAGAAATATACCAATTTGCCTCGCTAATTAGCCCCGATTTTGTATGCTTCTGGAAGCCGGTCTCGTTGTCGATAGCAATTCTGCTATTGTATTTTACCAACATCGATGACGTCTACGTAGTATCTTCCAGCGTGGACATGTTCACTTATCCCGTTCTCGTACTTGAGGATATTTGGGGAAAGCTCGTCTCTGGAATTGCTTACGTGTCCAAGGCATTGCATATTCCAACTTACTGACCTTATAAAAAAAATATATTCTTTTGGACAACCAAGGACAGTGCCGTATGGAAATGATTGTGACATAATAGGTTTAAACGAAGAAAAAAAAGATTTGAGAAATTTTAAAAAATATCCACGCAAAAACTAAAATGAAAATTACAAGCGGCGTGAGTCATAAAAAACATCACCCTTCTCATGTTTGCCGACGGTGGCTACGACGAAATCGGACACCATAGAGTATAAAATTATAAATATTGTTCAACCGCCATCACATACGATTCTGCTTTCGACCACGCGTAATTACTGCCGGTTAGTGTGCGATTAAAGAGGTTGGTATTTTCGCGAACTGGCTCATTTCCAATGTTTTAGTTTGTTTTTTTTTAAGCGGACTGCTTTTCGTCGTACAGTTCACAGTAATTTATGTATCGTAATTATGATTTAAAATTTTCACGTATCTCGTAACAAAATTCATGTAAATAATTAATTTAAATATTTAAATGAATATTCGACAATACTACCCGATCGAAATGCTAACGATAAAATATTCGTAAGGAGTGTACATGCCATTAACCTGAATGTGCGCCGAGTGTGGTCTAAATGCAGCTCTATTAGACCACTCGAGGGATTCGCCGGACCAATTCAACGCCACTTCTTTGACGGACAGTGGAATGCAAAAGTGACTGCGCGGATATCGTGGGATACAGTCGCACTATGAATAAATCCTTCATGATAGTAAAAATAATAGTCTTGTAAATTCAACTAGCTGTCATCCGCGCGCTTAGCTGTGAGTCATGGCTTATGGAAGTAAATCAAAAATGAAATATCATAAAACCGTCCACAAATGTTTAGATGTCGAATAATCAAGTTCCATACCGATATCTTAAGTAGTTTTTAACTGATTTTCGGATAAAAAAATATAAATCAATAAATAATAAATGTTCATAAAGGTTTCTCATTTTTGTTTTTGTTTTTAGGTCATATTTTTTTTTTTGTAATTCATCATGTGAATGCCCTTGGTTGTATTCTCAATGATTTTTATTTTGGACATTGTTAAAAACAAAGGGATTGATTATTTTGTTCTAATTAATATTTTCTTATTCGCTTCACGCATAAAGGATGTCACTCGAAGGGATATCTTGAAATTCAAAGGATCTCAATTGAACTTGTACCGGAAAGGAACAAGATCACATAACAAATAATATACCACTTCGTTGAACGTCACATTCAATTATTAATAATAATGAATATTTTGCATTCCTTGGATCGTACCATTGATAAAGGAATGTGTGCAGGGCAGTGCCTCAATCGATACTTGCAGTACAGCAATGATTTCAGAAATTATTTAATTATATGAAGCTTCTCATTCAGTATTATCGTTATATTGAATTTAGAGGTAAAACATTCACACTTTATCTCAAAACATTATGATATTTCCTTTTTTTTTGAGTGTACTAACACGGGGCTGACGGAGCTTATTTTACTGTCTTCTTTCAGATAGTGTATTAAGGTATTTTATGTAGAAATACGACTAATATAAATAATATGGTTTAGCACAACCGTTTACAATGCGTATGTATGACATAATACTAGTTAAATTCAGTTTATGTAGTCGGCTGGAAGACGTCTGTCGACTGCTCGATCTCATCATCGACTATTGCTCAAATTAAAGCCTAGTCACCAAATTTCTGATGGTGAAAGCATGCCTCACAGCGGTTCTCGATTACGAATGCGTGCAACTGCTTCCCAGAATAAGCAAAACCAAACATCTTAAACCAAAAACGATGTACTGTATGATGCTGAAACGAGCTGACGGACTCCCACGCAGCCTGTACACAGAAATATTAAATGAAATATCAGATGAAGATCCCTACTATAAACGGATCTTCGATGTGCACAATTTTAGACTGTGATGAGGCAGGCGCGTCGCACACAAGACTTGGCATGCACAATAACATGTCTGACTCATCCACCAGAGCTGGACACGTCCATTTCACAATCCCTCCCGTAATAAGAAGGCAGCTCGTATCAAAGGAACCACCCCAGCCGGTTGACGGCAGGATGGGCCTTTTGCGCTAACCGGCAACCAAGCTGGACAGATTTTAGTGTGCAACTAATAATACAGTGTATAGAACATTAAAACACTCAAGTACAATGCGGTTAGCTTTTAAGGAACATCAGAGACAATCGCATCTTTGCTAGCCGCCTAACAGCAGTAGTGCACTTTATGTTAAGACCGACATAGTTCTTGAGATAGCCACTGGAAAGGATATAAGCAACTAACACAAACACCAATGTTTATACACGCTCACGTCTTTCTAACGACTGAGTACAAATCAGGTTATACGTCCTGCGCGACAGAGTCGATTGTAAAGCTTAACTAAAATGTATTACTCTACAGAAGAAATAAAATAACATTCATTCATTCATTCATATCGCCGCGACTGTGAGGCGGTTAACGACTTTTGTGAGCGACGGTACAAAAGCGAGTCTTTTGGCAAGACCGCGTACTTAGGACTTTTTCAGACGCATGTACTTACAATGTCGTTATTGTAAATCATTTGGGCAGATTGCATTGCTCGATACTTTGGTACTCGAGATTCTGTGCGTTTGTGTTGTAATAAATTGCAATGAGTACGAAAAAGGTTTTACATCAAGTAATGTTTCATCTGAGGTAATTCAATTGTAACAATTTTTCTCGCATTATAATAAATTAGCTGCTTATGTTCTGTTGTTTCTTTGCAACCAAACCTAATTATATCTAATTAAATTAGTTGTGTTTAGGAAACGAAAAAAATTAAATTTCAATTAGGTCAAGACGGGCATTTCTATACTATTTCTACACATAAAAAATTGACTCCATTTTGTAAAGTTAAAGTCAACCTTTGTAAAGCTTACACACACCTAATTTTTATTTATATCACATTAAGCAAAATAGTCTAATTGTATTGGAAAAGAATTACTCAATGTGCGTGAGAGATAAGCGAAAAGATCGTATAATTTCGAAATCTGAGAGTTGTGCGTACCCTTTTGGGAAATAAACGTGAGTATATAATAAAATTAATAATAATCAATATGCGTATTTCATCACTTATGATGTGCGCCTAAAATTGTAACTATACACGTTGAGAAAAGATGTATATAAACCTTAAACATTTATAATACCACTACAATCTAGATTGAATAGCCAGGACCGACTCTATAGATTGAAGACACTAAAATGAACAATTTGTAATGCGACAAATTGTACTAACAACTATTTTTTCATAATACTTCATGTAATCGTAATACATTGCTGCTCTTTCGATTGTAATAACCTCAATATAACTTTGTCTGTGATGACGTCGTATAAACGGTTACAATAAAAGATTTGTATTTGCTACTGGCATATCTCTAAATAAATATTTTTTAAATACAGTATATTGCCCAATTTTAGAAAAACAATTTATCGATATACATTAGTACATAAATTCACTTGACGATACTCATTACAATTGGATAGTACACATTGCTTTATGAGAGAAATCAATACAGAATTATGTTTATATAATTCTTTATTGTATTCCGTAAAACGAAATTTTTCTCCGTGTTGTGATAAGATAAAAAATTTAGATAAAAAAGATAAACACATATATATTTTTTATAACTTTTTAATGCTTTGTTTTGTGGCAAGAGTAAATGAAAAGAATAATGAAATCATAACCAAAAATTACTTTATAATGCACTGGCTGACCCCGTCCGCTTCGCTGGATAATATTTATTATAAATAAAATGGCGAAGGATTTACGGAATTCGAAAAATGAGTAGCCTAGAACCATCTACAAATCATCCCGCATCGAATGGTCCCAGTCCCATGTCTATACGTTTAGTAGTTTTTACGTGATTGGCGAACAAAGACAACCTATTTTCATTATATACATATAGATATATGTCATAAAATATAAAAATCTCCAGTATTAAATGTTGACGTATTTATTTTAATATTTTCAACGAACAGCCAACATTTATTATCGACGGATAAATCGGAAGAAGAAATCGGATCGACAGAGTTATCGACTTTTATTATAAAAAAATCATGATTTATGAAATAATCAATACCGAAGTTTGTATGTCACTCAAACAAACAACAAACTGCAATGTCGAGTTGTATCGATTTAATTTCCTCATATACTCGTTGAATTTTCATAAAAAATGTAGCTTCTTTTTTCAAGACAAAAAAATACAAAGTTTGTTTCGTGCGCAGATTGCGGTGAAAGGCTATTGTGATTTATCTATGTTTTAAACACAAAAAAATTTGGTCTCTGCTCTTTGGATTTCGCCACGGCAGTTCCTGTGTTATGTCAACCCAGATAGCAACACTGAGCATCGACAAAACAGGTGAAGTGGCAGCACTTACGCACTGACATGCACAAGCCTTTAAATTCATTCCCGGCAGTGAACGCAGTAGTGATGTAGCGCAATCAGACAATTATCGATGGCCGATTAGAAACAATCTAAACTGTATTCATGTTAATTAGACGCACTTCTAATCTACATAAATACAAAACTAAGTACTGCTATACCTACAGTAAAAACGCATATTATCATCTTTAATGATTTTTCTGTATTATGTAACACTGTTTATTTTGATGTCCTTTTGATTTATTGTTTGTTTGCATGCATAAAGGTTCTTAGTCTTGAGATTGATTGGTAATTGAATACAGGCATTAGTAGTGATGCGACGAATGCGCGATAGTGTGTTGAAACCATTGAACGAATTACACCGGTTTCCGAATCTGCGCTTTATTCTAAATAGAGGTTAAAAACCAGCGAAGTTCTCTTTGAGAGGTACTGACGCTGAGCTATGGCCCTTTTGTATTGCCATAGCACACACACTCACACACAGCGACATACGCACACGTGCGTACACATGCGCACGCGAGCACACACGCACGCTCACTCGTAGTTCCTGAATTATTACCATTATTATACTGTCATATTAAATTATACTTTACTGTGTATGTGGGTCTGTAGAATCAGATACACGTATTTATATATCTATTACTACACTGAGCATTCCAATAGTGTAAATGTTAACCCGCAGTAAAAGCAAAAAGTGTTATTGGATAATGATTGAATTTATGTCTGTTATCATAAATAAGAATTCCAACAAGTAATCTTAAAGCGACGTTAATTAATTAATATATATATATTTATTTATTCATAATTATATTTCAGTCTATATCGTTTGAAACTCGAAATCTAAATTATCTTTATTTTATTAAGGGAAGTTATTCGAGAAAATTAAGTAGACAATAAATGAATATATCAAATATTTATTCAGTACTTTCTAAAATTTACACTGTATGTCAAGTGATTTTTACGTTTGAAAAATCAAAAGCTATTTATTTGTATGAATAGCTGTTTATGAAAAGTTAGCTATCTGTTAGGTAAATCTCTCCAAGGAGTCAACCGTACAGGCCGTCATGATTTTTTGGTCAATTTTGATCCCTTCTTGAATAATCCTACAATTATAATGAAAAGAAAGCTCACCCATCATGCAAATGACGTCATTGTTATCGAATTTGTAACTGCGTGTTAGTCTGCATCCGGTACCATAATGATATTTCTAAACAGAGTACTTTTCTTTAGATATTAAAAAAGCATTTTAATATATGTATACAAATATTTAGTTACTAGTATGTGTTGAATATTGTTAAAATTAATAGCAATTAATGAGATGGTATGCGTCAAAATTTTCATTTATGTGACCAGAAAATAGGGTGGTAGTATAAAAATTTTGAGATGTTTTCGTGTGTAGATGATAGCACCAATTTTTGACAACAAACATCATCATCATTTGCACCCTATTCATAACTAACATTTTATTTATAAACGGTGTTAGAACTTTTTGAAATGAGTGATAATTACTCTGTATATACTTTATAAACCCTTGACAACAAAGTGCATTATTCAAAAATTCTAACTTCTAAAACGTAGACTTGATTTAAAGCACCATAGTTCCTTAAAATATTTTTTAAAATAAAAATAGCAGTTAACTTTTAAAACTACATTGTTTTTTTTTAATTCATTTCATTATTTGTATTAGAATTCCTAATCAGGTACAAAAGATAAGAAGAATTAAAGGTGAATTAAAAAATGGATTTTCAATATATTTACTTATCTTTTTCCAAAGCTTTGTCAAAAAGTGTTCTGTATTTATATTACATCTAAATAAACACAGAATCACGTATTATATATAAACAGAAAACATGCCGATTATAATCGTGGTATTCTAAAATTTATTCAAAAATGTTTATATACGCCTATAGAGCATCGATAACGATAAAAATACGATCACTGCCCTAAAGTCGGTAAGGGCCTTCAGTAATCCCAGCTCCTTAAGTGGCATAACCCATTGAACAATTATCTGTTACTGCTTGTCTGTTTAGATCTGGAGATGGGAACAAATAGGCTTAAGAATATTGAAGCTCTTGACACGAATTTTGAACTAATATATGAATATTTCTTTTATTTTATTTTAAAAAACGAAAATAAAAGCATCTCAAAATTTCTAAATACATCAAGTGCGGGTTATATTTAATCATGTCAAATATTTTTTAAACACGTATAGAGTTGGTTAAATTTGAAAACCTTAACATTAGTTGGATGATGATGTCTTGGTAATGACTTATAAATGGTTTAAAAATTTAAAGATTAGAATGTGATTATTGAATACAATTTTTTTAAACGAAAAAAGCCTACGCACAGGGTATAAATATATCCATCAAGTTATATCTATGTCCAACTAAGCTCTTATAGTTATAATTCTAAAGTCTAGCAGACACTTAAAAGATGCAATTGTCTACAACGTTATTAAAATCGTGATTGCCACTTTGAAAAATGTATGTTTTTTTTTTAAGTGACGGATCTAATAATTAAGCTGTATTCGGTATAACGTATTCATACCGCATATAAGTGAAATTCCTTATGAGACAGAGAGAAAAAAAAATGTGTTTGGAGGGCACTCACGATAGAAGTGTACCTTCTTGCCCATTATGTGTAGATAAATTATGAATAAGTGTTTATTGATCAAGAGATAATTATTTAAAATATTAAGGATATGGAAATTTTTCGCAAATGAAAAAGATGCTACTCAATTACCTAGGCCCTTTCCCTCGTTTCTACCCACCTTCAGCCATTCACCGCTTGTGTGAAAGTTAGAGGCGAGACGCCTCTTGGAGCATCTTCTTGGAGCATCCTCTATCACTGCCGGTTCCCTCATGACGTGTCTGACCTAATCCCTTTTAATTTTTCGCAACACTTGAAAATCTTACGCCTGTGAATATGGAACAGAAAAAATATATAAGCGCAAGTACGTCACATCAACCATGCCTATGCACACAGGCGGAATCAATAGTGTCGATCGTGGCTTTTCTAATGATTCCGCCCAACCCTACGGAGCGCTACGCCGAATAGGTCGTGGGAGCTCGTACAAACGCGCCACTGTTCCGAACGACTCCTAATTAACGTAGCTTTAGAAGTCAAAGGTGTCGTTGACACCGAACGGAGTGACTGATCTCGCTCAAGGAGGTCTCGAGTGAGTCCAGACATGGCCGTGTGGGTTAAGGCTGCGTCCCGAATTATCTGCTACAGGCCTGACCTATTAGATAAAAGTCGAGGGTTAGTGAAAGTGATCCGTGATTGATTTTTAAATTAGGTATGCTGCGAGGTATTCAGAGATACGACCTTTTTTTTAGTTATATTCATGGGCTTTTTGAGATCTACATAGGTTAGTCCCATAGATAATCAATTTCGCTTAATCCCCACTATCAATATCAATGGTCAATGATATCCTTTTTGATAAATAATTGTCTCACTTTTCATGTTATCTTGTTTTGATCCTCTTTGGTCCCATCATAGAAA
Source organism: Eumeta japonica (assembly GCA_005406025.1). NCBI lineage: Eukaryota > Metazoa > Arthropoda > Insecta > Lepidoptera > Psychidae > Eumeta > Eumeta japonica. The sequence continues at coordinate 85,579 of BGZK01000671.1, forward strand.
CATGCTTTCTCATAGTTTTATATTTCAATTTGTTTTTGTACATATGTTTGTTTAGTACATATGTCCTTTCGTAATTCTACTTTGTTATTGAAAAAGAAGTTTTTTTGTAGTCATATTTTGCTATTCCTTTTTTTTGGAGAACGCGATATTTAATTAAATTAATTGATTATGGAGATCTATAATTTCGTAATTTATTTGGAAACCCAACATCATGAACCACCAAAAGGATTCAATCGCGTGCTTGCGATTTTAAAAAATATAATAGCATTATAGGTCGTAATTATAAGGTTTAATCAAGCCATTGATTTTCTAAATGTTCATGCAATACTTCAAATCGTTACGTCTATTTTAAAATTAAATTCATATGTGAAAAAAAATATCATTATTTCTCGTTTAGAATTTCAGTTGTGCTTGCTGTTTTTATTATTTTCCTCTGTAGTGTTCTCTGATTGCCGGTACACCCACTATTAAATTTCCTGGCCCACTGTTATTTTCTATAGTTTTTTTTTAGAAAATAAGAACAATATTATATAATTGAATGTGATATAAAACCTTTTGAATTAAGAGTTGTTTTCACCTTTTTTTTATATCGATATTTTATTATCTACATGCTATTCCGAATTCCAGAGAAAATAATTGTTTAAATTATTTTCTTTGTAACAGTAATATTCTACAGAACTGTGATATACAAAGGATACTAATTACATTTTTAACAAATATGTAATGAATAAAGTTGTGATGTAAATGTAACCGTTACTTAACTACTAATATAATGAACAGCATTTTTTTTTTGTTTTTCATCTAATCCTAATTGAAGCGAAAACAAAGCAGAATAATTAAATGCGATAATATGATTGTCCGTTTGTACATTTGTTTATTCCATTTTCACGAAGTAACGGTGCATCAAATCGACGCGATTTATTGCACGAATTTAGTTCAGGGGGGCCCGTGTGAAAAAGTTGACGTTTTAAAAACGTAAAAAATTATATCTCAGTGGGGTATCGTAAAAGTCATTCTACAAAACGGCAAATTGATAATGGTACTAAATGTAATATGAAGAAAGACTATGATGTAAATACAAACGTACAATACTATTTTTGTGACCTCTGAACAAAAGTTCCAGGAGCATTTTAAATGACAAAAAAAAAAACTGTACAAATACCTATGCATGATATAATAAAACAAAGTTCACTCGAACTAGATTTCAAGTCCTTAAGAGTATAATTAATGATTTAATACATAAAAATATATTTTTTGTCTACGATTAAAACTACCATAGAGCACATTAAATAATATTAAATTTCTACGAAAATGTTTTTATGAGAATTAAAATAAATAATACTCTTTTTCAGAAATCTGTACTATTTATTTGTCCTTTCTGAAATCAGATATACTTTATTATTACTGAAGATAATTCGCGAGAGCAACATAAATCTTTTGGATTTATTTCTACATAAAGCTGTGTTTTAACTATTGCTTAAGATCTATTATGTAAAGACTACAGCAAAACAATATAACGTTATATAACATGTTATACCAAATATTTTATTATTGTGTAAAAATATATGTTGAAAAATCAATCTGTTCGTTTTTTGACGGGGCGGAAGGTTGTGAACATCCATAAGGTTGAGAAGAAAAGGGGAAGGGGAGATATGTGCAGTGATAGGTTGGGAAAAAGGGAAGAAAAGAGAGAAAGAGAGAGAGAGCGCGAGCGAGACGAAAAGTGGGGCAGTTTTAAGCCGGGAATGAGCTCAAGATTGCGGTAATGAAATCACTGTTAGGTTTATGAACGACGTGTCAATAAAGAGTAAGATTTGCGTGTGCGCAATGCCGGGAGCGAAATTTAGTTTTTTTTTTATACAAAGCTGGAGAATCGCCGAGTCAAGTTCAAAAACAAAGCAGCTAAATAAACGACGGAATTCATGTAATACATTAAATCCGCGAGGTTCCGCCCCTCGCCGCTCTTAAAAGCTGTTCCGGAGTCAAGTGATTGTTTGTCGGCGTACGACGGGCGTCGCAGTTAAATCTGTGTACATAGAACCATCCATCACTCGCTCACACATAGGCCAGGAGCTTGCAGCCAAAATAACGTAGTTGAATTTTTCCTAATAAAGCATGTGACCAAAGAGTAGGCAAGACTTAATGCGTCAGATTTTAAGCACTCTCGTATTTGGCGAGGCGTCTTCTCAAACTCTTTTTATTTCAAACAATAAGCATGGACCTTAACCACTCACACTGGTCAAAGGGTGTGTCGACAGTTATCGGTAGCTCTTGCCAATGTGTTGACAATTATTGTACAAGAGCGAGTGGTATGATTTGAATTAATTTATTAAAAACTAACTCCCTTAATTGGTTGGAAAAAATCACTAAAAACCTGGGCGGCCACTGATCGAAACAAGAGTTACGATATATAAATTTTCTTATGGTGGGTTCCAAGAATGGAACTATAGAAGACGAAAAGTTATAGTAAGCACTACGATCTGAAGCTTGTTCATTTCTTTCTAACTGGAAGAATGAAATGAAGGTTAGAAATCTAATAGTTTGTTTTAGGCTAAGCGATTTAAAAAGAAATACAGGTAGATATTGAAGAAATTGTGGTATGAGCTGTAAACGCTTTGTGAGCGGCAAACGTTGCACTGCCAGCGAATGTATAGGAGAGTCACATTGGCACTTCCAAATTTCGCCTTTTACATGAAAGTAATGGATGGATAGGCCGGTGATTGTTATCGATTACAGACCTAAGTTAGGGAAGAATCTGAATGGAGGGAACAAAAATTTACGTAAAGTTAATAAAGATTTTAATTGTTTTTTTTATCACTATTGCATGAAAACTAGCTTTTCATTCATCTTAAAAATTGAATTCTAAATAATAAAATAGTGATCTTGGAAATGAGATACTTTAACAATCCACTATTCAAGATTAATTTAATAACTGTGATTATTAAGTTTTTAAAACAGTTATCATATTCTACAAATTACTTTATTAATAATATGAATATAATATGAAAGTTCTATTAAGATCTAATATTATAGATTACATGTGTAATTTTGTTAAATTTGATAATACAAAAATTAGTGCTGTACTCTACCGGCCTAGGACCGCTCCGTGCGCTTCGCTTGAGTGCAACGCGACATTTTAATGTGCCAATATTTGATGGGATAATCGACCACTTTGCGCGGTTTTTGGGGCAGGCAAACAGAACTGATCTTTATTTGAAAATTGAACTATTGCCTCGCCTTTGCAGAGGCAGAGAAACCTTTTTATCCAACAGCAAGACACAAAAAGGATAATGTATTTATTATTGTTGTATTTTTACATATCTTTATCTTTAAATCTTTGTGTATTTAAAACGTTGGCAGCTCAGCGAATAAGAACGTCGCCGCCTAAACAGTAAGTATCGGGTTTGAATCCCGACAACGAGTGGATTGACTAATGAGTTCATAACTTAAATCAAATTAAAGCCATCGTTTATATAACTCGAAGAGCACGTTAAGCTGCCGGTTCCGGAAACAGTCATCGTATTGGTAATAATGTTTGTTATAAGCTCGTTATCCGCATCGGGTCAACGTAGAGATCTTAAGATCACCTTATAGATCTTTCAAGATCTGTCTACTGTCATGCTTAAATATAGTCTAATTGTGTCTAATGTAAAGGAAATCGTAAATCATTTTTTTAGTAACTATGATTTTAATCCAAATAGAAATGTTTAACTTGCCCACTAAGCAGAGATTTTAAAAGTTTACACTTTTAAATTAATTATTTAACAAAAAAAAAAAAGAAATTCATCAGTAATTCCTGTTTTGCGCATTTTTCAGAAATGATTGACAACTCTTTAAATTGCCAAAATAACATTATTAATAAACAATCGCAATTTGCCAGGCCTGTGGAAAGTTATTATCAATATTGGGATATTTATTTGTGTAGTAATAGCTACATTATATATATAGTAATAACAAAATAATAATTTCTTAATCTATAGAGAGGTATCTTAATACAAGCACACAACTAATTAGGACGAAGTGTGATCCCTCAATAGTGCTAGTTGCACTAAAATAATAAGAATTAATAAATAGAAGCTATCTTAAACATTTTGGATATTGCTTCTGTCACGTATGACTAGGAGGTAATATTGATAACTTTTGCATGATTTTTATATTTGTTATACTAGTATCCATGGAATTTACATATCAGAGAAAAAGAAAAACTGAAAATAGGTAGTCATTGGAGACCGCTGACACAAATGAAAACTGAAAAATATGAAATAACAGCGTCTTTTGTGGGACATTCAAATTAATTGTAATATCAGAAATGAAAACATAATTAGTAAATCATTACCATTAATTTGCTTTTGACATCTATCGGCATTTAAAGCAACAATTATATTAATTTTTATTATATGGTTTATTTACATAATCAAAATACATGATGTGCTATAAAAGCCCAGTAATTTAAAATAAAAGCCAGTGTAGGTTTGAATCGTAAAATTTAAGCCTTTCAATTTAAAAAAAAAGTTAAATTTTAAAATATAATTCTACTAACATGTACTTTTAAACCCTATATACTGTTAACATTAGCAAGTCGGTGACGCGAACTCCTATAATTCTAGTCATAGAAGAATCGCCCAAGGCGCATAAAGAAGTTCATAAAAAATTATATTGAACAAACAAGTCGGCAACATGTTGTCGCGAAATCAAACATTTTTCCATTTGAAAATTACAACGTGCCTATAGAACTATTCACTTAAAAAAAATCTATTTTTAGACCACATAGTGCATGTGGGTTCATTTAGGTACCTACATTATTATAACTGGTCATGATGATTTTACTTTGTGGCGGCGTCCATCATCTTTCGTGTCTTACGCCCTTTCGATATCAAAACCGACGAATACGTTCACGGTGACCCATTCACGAAACGGCGTAAGTAAGGAACCCTTCTGGTGGCGTCGCCTCGCCGCGTGTTTGTTTTAACTCAATTTAGTATCGTGTTACCGGGCTTTGGAAAAAAAATCCGCGCTCCAACCGGCCCGGGACGTGGGCGCTTCTAAACATGTTCATCTGGCCCGTTAATTAATAGGTATAATAGGTACAATACAGGTTTTACAATATACCACGTTATATGTTCAAAATATGGTCGAATTTCAAAGTTCGGAAAAATTAATATTAAACAATATAAGGTATTTCATTTTCGTGCACATCGTTTATCGAGCTACATCCTCTCTCAAAGTTTTTAATCCAGACTGACCGGCTTGGAAGTTCGATTATTCAAGCTGGTCTAGAACGGGTCTAGGTAATGCTAAGGACCGTTAGCAATTGAGCAATATAAAAATGTTAAAAAACCTGATACTTCTTTTTTATAGCATTTTCAAAGAGAGGAGTCACCAGAACGTTGTCATTCTCTTGGGTAGAAATAGGATATCTGATGAATGGAAAGTGGTATGATGGTGGAGAAAAAAGTGGTGGAGGCGAAAGTTGGACGAAACGCTGTTACTTTATGTCTGGATTCTTTTGAGAGTGTCGCATCTCAATTGGGCAATTAGACAATTGGGCCCATTTTCGTGCTGCAGCTAAGGTGGCCACACCATGGCTTTACCACATTTATTTATTATCAGTATCCACATATTATTAGCTCGTAAGCTAAAAATGTAACAGTTTATCTACTAATTTGTAAATATTATTGAGATTCATAAAAAGAAAAATAGATCTTATAATATTAATTCTGAATAGGGACATTTTTAATAATCAAGTTTGCAATTAACTATTTAAGTATCATTATTCTCTTTGGTCTGACAGGTGATTGACGTAGCAAAAGTTTCGTGTGTGTTGCCTCGAAGTAAAACACAAAAATAGACGTTCTTCCAAAACACAGACTATCCTACGAGTATTTCAAAAATGATCAATGATACAAGCGTAAGCTTATGTCATCACGTCCCTATATGTCGCAGACGAACTCATCGACATACAAACTCATTAATATAAACGATATAAAAATAGATAAAAATCGGACATTCGACAGTTTGAGAAGCGCCGTCCTTTTGAACATTAGCGAGCTATAACGAGGCGAGTCGCGGGCCGCTATTAAGTAATAGCCGTGCCGGATGCGACTTATAAATATTACTGCCTACACTGGACCGGCCGCCGGCGTACGGAAGATATGGAGCTCGTGGAAGATATATAAATCAGCTATAGTATATTACTGCTGTTTTAATGTTGAATATGTCGCTGGATACATCGCTATTATAACGTAATTTTTGTCGAGACATAACACAGTGAGATTGATAATCGTCTATTTAATAACAATTAGAAATTAGTGTTATGCACATGCTTTGATCGCTAGGTATAGTCCTGTGTACTGGACTCTTTCAAAGTTTTGCACTTTACTAAGATTCTACCAATAGTTAAATTGCATTTACATTAATTTTATTGCATTAAATGTTTACTGTCAGTTATTCCGAAGTGAATTATAAAAGTAATTCACACAAATCAAATAACGTAAATTAGTGTAATTATGTGTCGTCTTTGATTTACATGATAGTATTAACGCATGAGGTTTTGTAACAAAATATGCGACTTTTTTTAAATTTACCACATAATAAAAATTCAAATATTCAACTCAATTTTCGCTAACTTTGTTTTATTTCTTACCTTCTAAAAATGTGTTATTTCTCTGAATATAATTTTAATATCTTCTGCGTCGTGGGATATTTATCCAAACAATGTACTGGTTGGGTGTGACTTCGATACCGTTTACGATGAAATAAATAAAAGGGACTGTACACTCAACCCTCGATCTCTTCGAGATGATGAGATCAGCTCAGCGATCGACTTCCACTGCCACTTCTGGAGACTGCACCGAAGGTATCCTCGCACTAGAGGCAGCGGCGACTCGCGGTTTTTCCGTAATTTGGTCGTATTAGGAAATCACGGTTTTCCTTGAAGAAAGGTATAGGATGAAACGCATGGCGCTTTTAACAGTGACGTCAGATCGCAAGATGATGAGTTCTTCTAAAATGAAGGTCCCAAACGACGTCCGGCCCGCGTTCACTTCTCCGCGAATGTGGTGGTGAATGTTAAATTAGTGAATGGTATACATACATCAATTCGTGTCAATAATTGATCGAACATGGAGTAAGAATAGAAACATTTGAGCTTAGTAATTCTTACCTTTCCTACTCGAGAAAAAGAGAAGTTTATTTTTCTTAACTTCTTTCGATCATATATATATACGGTCTGGTATATGTTAGGCGAAAAATCATTAAAAGCAAACGACGATGACCCGGCTGCGCACGAGTACCTAACTTGGCAGTGCGCTGCCGCGCACGTTATATATCCTCGTGTTTATGTTAAGCATATAATAATAACAATGTTGTTTTCTTTAATCCGTAATAAAGATCGCCTCTATGGCTCGGCACTTCCGCTTCCCAAAGTCTCACTGCGTTAATTAAAAAGAATGTGTATTCTTAATATTCAATTTTATAGCGCCATAGAGCTATCAAAGTGCCGGCGTAACAGCGTGCTTTACGAGCCATCGGACCGGCTCGCGGGAAATTCGGCACACCCTGTGGATATAATCCGTTTACTAGTTGCATTAAAAAATTTATGTGAACCTTAGAGATATTTTCGTATTTTTTTATGAGTATCTAACGAGCGCATCTTCATTCAGGACGAGAGCTTAATGAACTTTAAGCTTCATGAATCTAAAAATGAAGTATATCAGTACTTATATATTCAAAATGCGAACTGCTGTTTAAGCCGGAAAAAGCTTCAAAGCGGCTAAACCTTTTTACGGTTAAAAAAAGGTCGTACAATATGTACAATTTGTACAGGTATAGGTGAAATGTAATTACAGTACAACGCAAATGTACTGTAATTTCATTTCACCTGTACCTGTAGTAAAATTTTGCCGCCCTTAATTGCCTGTGAATGATGTAATGCGCAGGCTTAACACTTCCGACCCTTCCTTCTTCTCTCCCGCGTGCCAATTTTAAGCCATTGCGACGCTCTCGTGACTAACTTCGCAGCGTCAGTTTCGTGCGTTATACTGTACCTATTGCTATTCGTCAACAATGACCAAGTTACTAAGTGCGGTCAAGGATCGTTACTTCTACCATTATTATTGAAATTAATCGTAGTAATTTGAACAATACGGTGATAACTAATTAAATTTTACCTAAAAACCTCACTGCACCGTTTAGAACGTTACAAAAATCTTATATGTATTAAATAACTAAAAAAAATATTAGCTAATTTCACAAAAATAATTTAGGATTGATAGACTAGGATTTTAAGTTCGGTTAAAGTTTAGTAGACATTATTTTAATTTCGGTGACTCTAGATCTCGAAAAACCCTAATAGAAATAATTATGTGTAGGTACATTAAGGTGAAATATGTGATACTCGCTTTTGTCCGCGGTTCTGTCTGTATGGAGCTACACTCATTCCTCGTTTCCTATATCGAATAATCTCGCTATCATTGATACTCGACCTGATCCTATTTTCGATTAAGTTCCGATTCGATTGTGTTCCCTATCCCAATCCAATGACTTTCTTTTTTTCAAATCGCACTATCGCTCTCTAGTTCGATATCGTTTCCGGTTTTTTTTTTCTAAATTATAGCAAAGTACCACAACATTGGGGGGTATAAAATATCATAATTATAGTCGAGAAAATATTTCAAGTGTGTTGTTAATGGTGTCTAAATCCGTTCAGGTATTTATGCGCATTTGAGTTACGAACAGCAGACATCGTTACAAAGTATCACATTTATGATATTATAATAACAGAATATACAGAGAAGAGAAGCTGTGTAAAAAACTCTATAGTTCGTCTTATTTTGCTACGAGTTTCTTATTATTTAAACCATTATCAGCAGTCACATTGTTGACACTCTATCACTTCCCTTTCGTCGTGCCTCACCTTCTGTCACCATATTTTCTTCTACCCTTCTTCTTCTTATCCTCGTCACCCACTCTAACATTGCTCGTTCTTTAAGCATGACCTATAAAATGAAATAAAATCAATAACTTTTAAATCTTAGTTGTAGGAAGAGATAAGTTAAACAGTAACTTATATTTTATGTGTAAATTTTAGAAATCATGTTCTATGAGTTTTCTGGTTTCATCAAAATTATTTAAGTCTTTATCAAGTTATAAGAAGACATAAAGGCAAACAGGCAAAAAGACAAATAGAGAGTAGCTTGTATATTACAAAATGATATACAAGCAAAATAATATACAATTTATTAGTACAATAAAATTCTTTAAAATCAGTTTGACTATGGGTTGTCTATAAAAAGTGCAAACAAACCGACAGACAAAAAATAGTGCATGACCCTTCTCTGGTGTCAAACTATCTCCGAGTGAAATTTCATCAAACGCTGAGTGAACTAAGCGTAAAAACGTAACAGATAGACAAACAGACAGAAAGACTGACAAACAGAGACATTTTCGCATTTAAAACATGGATGAAACCAAATTTTCCTATGACAAATTTTATTACAATGGTATACTACAACACTTTTCCTTATTCAACAACAATATCAGAACCATCTGACAAACTAGCCCGGTGCATGTTGAGAATTATACACGTTCTTCATCGTTTTGATGATTCTTTTTCCGTGATGCAGGTTTCAATGCAACTATTTCGTTAAACTTAAACCAAACTGTTAGTGAATGCAGTCACCTAACGCCTGATCGTCTGAAGAATCGGAAAATCCCCCTCAGTCTCAGCCGCAAAAAGATCGTCATCACGCCTATAGTGGACAGCGTGGACTTTACCGAAGATCTCGTTCGGGAGGTAAGGCACTCAGTTGACGTGGAAGACCCTTAAAAGCCTTCAAGTTGGTCGGTGCATAGAGAACTTGGTTAGATGTATGGTGATGTATACAAGACCCAAGCTTCATGCAGTTACAGAACAGTCTTCCAGCCACAGCCGTAGTACATGTGTTGTCGTGCCCAGCTTAGCCGGCCGGTTGTCTGTTCTGTCTTGTGAGAGCTCCTCTAGACCAACGACAAAGCTCTTACTGCTGCCGAATCCTGAAACAGAGCCAGTATGGTGGATCAACGACTCCTCAAGAGGCATAAGAAAAACGTGTACCTATGTATATTTATGTGAAAAATATAGCGCCTGCAAGCTTGCAGGCGCCAACTAACATCTATTGCACTAAATCTAGACACGCTAATTGCTATTTTCTGGGGATCTTAAGAACCTTTAATTAAAGCAGTTAACAGTTTATACCTTTACTGACTACAGTACTTTATGAGGACATGTAAAATTACATATCACAAATTACAATCACACTGAATGTGAATGGATTGTTTTTCGATTCAAGTAAAAGTTTTGCATTGTATTAGCAAAAGTTAATTTTACATCACGATTTCGAATTTTGTGCATTGTCCAAAATTTACTTATTTACATTTTGTACACCGCGAGACATTAATCCTTGGCTAATGTTTTTATATTATTTTTTGATATGTTACTACATTGAATGCAAAATATCGATAGTGTTGTCTATACAAATTGTTCTCAATGATTTTAATTCTCTGTGATGTATATATTATTTCTCATATTTCCATCATCCGTGTCTTGTGTTTCGTTGCTACTCCTATTGCTGTTAATAAAATTTTGTCATTCTTTAAAGAAACTTTTTAGCTAATAACCGCAGAAACCTTGGTAAAGATAGTATAATAAACCACAAGAATAACCAGTAACCAGCAATAGGATGTGGAGTTGATCGAATTTGAAGTGACGAAATCATAATATCAACGTTGACTGATAGCAGTAATTAAAGGGTAATTCTGATGATGATGCGATGATGATCAAAGGATTTAAATAAGTAACTCCCTAAATATTCCAGAGAAATGTGCACCTTATTTCCATAGCTTAAAATTGAATTATGTCTTTTCGTCGATAGTTGAATCGATCAAAAAACCGTTCATAATAATGAATTGACGATAATGTATCACAGTTTGTATTGTCATTGATGTATTTCAAACACTAAGTATACACTTTTCATGGAAGGAAAAGTACAACAATAATATAGTACAGTAACGAATAAAAGTTATAATTATTAAATTGCAAACGCTCCAATGTGGCGTTCCTGCACATTCCGTGAAGTTAGAGATCGCGCAGCGGTTAACAGAAGAGACGAACCCTTGCGCAAAAAAAAGAGTACTTTAACTAAAATTTGCGACGGCACTTTGACCCAACCCAAACAAACGGTCGCGACGCTAAAAAAACCCGTCGTCCCAGCAATTAAGTATACGCCTTTACCACTGTATACGGAATACGGTATGAGCGATGGTTCGTTGTATGTTTGGCGTATAGCCACGTCTGTGGTTTCGCATGTCGTGGTACGGGTCGTGGTCTAGCCGACGGGCGACGACCACCCGGGGCATTCGGGTCCTTCAGAGAGTACTCAAAATGACATTTATGTTAGTGGATCTACCGCACAGGTCACGGCCTGCGACGCATGTTGGGCGAACGATCAATGGAATGGGAGTAAGGACGGATTTGATATCTTCGAAATTGTATTCGAAATTTACGAATATCGCGTTCGCAATTTTTACACACACAATAGTATTTTGTTTTTCGTATGAAAGTTAGATATAATATTTACAATAAAAGCTCTTAATTATGCAATATAATAAATGCTTTAACGCATAAAATATTGTTACTATGACAAACCTTACTTGAAGCTATATTTTAAACAATGTGCCAATTATATTATAATGGAAAAGGGTAATAAAATACTTAACACTTGCATAATTATATGTTATATTTTATTTATGACATATAGATTCTACTTTTTTAATATTGCAGATATTTCCAATGTAATCATTACCATCATTATTTATAGAACACATTGCATTTTACGTCCGCGAGCAGACGACGTTAGCTAATGATATTAAAAAAAATTCTTTAAACAGTTCTCGTGCATACTCGCAAACGCACTATTGTTAGCCATGAATAACGACTTCTATTTGGAAGCGGCAAAAGCGTGACTCAATCGTCTCAAATAGAAGAGAGATGTGAATAGCATTTTAATTAGTGGCAACGTATCTGCGAATTTATACATCTGTTGATGGCTTACGAACGCGAAACATTGTCTATTTGTATTATTTTTTTACGATATAGCACCGAACCGATTCGTAAAGAGGCTAATTATTATAAAGTTATCGAGTAATCGAGTTTCAGATCGATGCAGAAAGCGGAATCGAGACATAAACTAGAATCGGCACAGGGATGTAGACCGGAATCGAATAAGAAATTCAAATAGGATTGATATGGTCGAGAACTCACAAATAAAATAAGGAAATAGCAGAATGATCCTTCACTTAGTAAATAAGAAAATGAGAATCCGCTTGCTTATTTCAAAAGGCGTGGGTGTACCTGTTTATATTACTGTTTATATACTATTTATGCATATCAATCGTTTAGAATATTCTAGATTACAGAAGGTTTTGTTTACCGTCACATGTTTACGATTTTTTTTACAATGAATTTATGATCTTATTTGCACTTAAGGAAGGTAGAAAACCGCTCGCAGACGGATATGTTAAATGCATCGAGATTAATCTAGATTTTATACCTCATAATATATCGAATCAAGGTACTGGAACAGTTGCGTTTACACGCGACTTGACATGCTTACTATCGTCTTCATCCTACTCCTGCATCAGGGCCCAATCCCAACTCTGACTCCGATCCGTAAAGAAGTTTTGCTTAATATTGCTTGCTGTGTTTGTACCGGCGACGCGTGAAGGTGCCAATAGTAATCTAAAAAAAAAACAACAAAAATACAATACCTTTTTTTTTCATCGCGAGAACACTCGCGGACTTCAAAAAAAGTGAAAACAATCAAGCGCAATGATCAATTGAAAGATCTCCATTCTCATCCCATAATAAAATTGTTTACAATCCTGCTGCGGTGGCGGCGTAAACATGGCGCATGCGCGATCGCTCTTGTGTGTTCGTTTTGTGTTCACGCGCGAACACTTTCGCGAACGACTTCGACTACATCACAGTAATCGCTGGCCTATTTCCAGTCTCGTTCGGGTATTTGTGTCCAATGACTTTGGAAGGAAAACTATTGGTTGGGTAGTAACCAAATAAATATAGCTATATTGAGCGATATGAGATATAAATACAATGAAAAGTCGAAATGAGATATAAATAAAATGAAGTATGAAATTATTTAAATAACCGTTTAACCTATTTGTAAATAAGAAAAGTGCAGTAGTGTCTAATTTGGAAATTTGCGGCCACCAGGAACATTGCTGGCGTGGAGATAGATTAAATTAGATCCAACTGCGCCCTAGATCGCTATTATAGCCTAGGTCCGTGTCCCGCCTTCGATTCCAGCTCTTATCCTGATGAGGTGACCTATATCTTTGCTGTTCTTGATTCCGGTCTCGAAGTTGTGCAATATCGCGCTTTTTGTATAGAAATCAGTAATTTAACAACATATTTACCTTATCTGTAAATAAACACATCTTGCAATACTACTATACATCATGTTCTGGACATAGTTTTAGAATTATTTGACACACTTAATACAATCATAGTATTGTTTTTACATACTTACTTAAATGTTACATATATCTACAATAAACAATGGTTCGTTAATTTCGTTGTCACGTTCATAATTAAACAAATTTGTATACAAAGTTCAATAAAAGTTAAAACTGATTTGTCTATTTACTATCGAACCTAAAATTTAAGAAATAGAAGAACCGGCGAGACGGTCGTACGTATTTGTAGATGTGCCTAGTATTTTGAGCTCTACAATGGTCACAGTCTAATATCGATACGGTGAATAAATAAACGGACTAGGTTTCATTTCAATCTAGGTCCACAGATTAATGAAGGAAAACTACCACAATAAATCATGATTGACAGTGCGCTGTTTATGTACCTACTAAATCGGGTGAATAATGAACCAATATATTAAGATTCCGTTAATATATCGGTGCATCATTCACCATCACCATTATTAATATCGTCCAATAACCGCCAACATCATCTTAAGCCTGTATTTTCACTTCTGAAGCGCCCAAACTAGATCAATTAGACTGGCCCTATAAGGTGCCCCTAGAACTAAAGTAGTTGTACAATTACACATAATTTAAATAATCTTGCAGATTCTAACTGTAAATTTATATTTTATAGCTTCTAATCATTTAGTACGTATATTAATATGCCATATAATCTAAAATCACCAATTCTTCGTCCAGTCATAATAAAACTTTTATTCAGTGATTTATGTCAATGATAACTTTATTGAACAGTGTACACAATATAGAGGCAGTAGTGTTGGTGATGAAGTTCACGCACTCTGGTGTTAAAATTATCCATACAATGAGCAAAAATCATCCAATAGTTAATGTAATAGTTAATAAAAAAAATTGCAAAAATTAATTCGATGCGGTTGTCGATCGGTAGTAATGAATCGTATTTGAAACAGAAACTAATTAAACGGTGACAAGTGTATACACCAAATGTAGTACAAGCAAAACAAATAAATACACTCTAATAAAAATTGGTTCCTTCTAACAAAATTGTGATACTTGTGATCAAGTATTTTGATTCTATACGAGCCTACCAAGATCTTAAGATACTTCAAATGGTTTTGATTGATTATCATTATCAAACGGACTAATAAACTGTATTGCTCTTATTATTATTATTCAACGAAAGAAATTTAGATCTTATTCGGTATTAATATGAAAAATGACTACACCGACTAATTTATCTTAAGAAATTCAATTAATACCTGGTCAGTACCAACATAGACCAGTACCATTATAGTGATTGATTCAGCTTAATAAATTCAACTCAGAAATTGTTACATTCGAACCATATAATTTTTTTCATGATCAAGTACATTTACTTAAATCAACTATGAAACTTGTTTAATGTTGACATGACAACCAAGTTACTCTTATTTAAATCCACTAAGGGCCTTCCCCACTCTCTCCTTTTAAACGGACTTTTAACAAAAAGTCACTTCTAAAAGTAGCTTTACGTTCCACGTTCTACTTTTAACAGTTGTTAGGGTTAAAAGAAGGACGTGGAACGCAAAACCAATTTTGAAAGTGACTTTTTGTTAAAAGTCAGTTTAAAAGGAGATGGTGGGAGTGGCCCTAAGTAACATTTTGTGTAATCGACTAAGGTCGGCATTAATAAATCGCACTCAACTCTGAGAATACCTATGAGTTCGTATATGACGGGTTGTCCTAAAGTTCACTCTTAATCACCTGTAACGCGTGATTGATGGTCGATATGTTCCACATTTAAGAGTGAACTGAAGTACGACATATTAATTAGGACAGCACCTCTAATCCTATGTCACACACCGTCTTAAAATTGAGTACGATTTACCAATACAGGCCTAAGATATTTTATTCACTTTGAAAATTAGTGCCAGCATGACATTCTGCTCCACCCGTAACCGGCCTCGATCGTAGTTAGCGCGGCCGTGTGCTGTGCTATATTTTATCTATCACAAATTATAGAAAACCGATGTCAAAATTGATGTCAATGTTATGAGAATAAACATGAAGTAAAACCTATTTACGTAAACATGAAGTAAAACCTATTTATGTTCAAATTATCACATCTTATAAGTAATTCATAGTACATATCACATTAAGAAAATCTAATTTCCTGTCAAAAATTGAATCCCAAAATAAATCTCATTATTTGTTGTAATTGACATATTTGACCAATTTTAGATAAAGTAAAACAAAAATAATTGTAAAAAAAATACTTGTTTCTTAATTTTTAAACAGTACAGTGCAATGTTGCACCGTACTGTTTAATTTTATGCTATTGTTAAAATACTTATGTTACAAGGTACAGGTGATATTAATGAATTGTAGAAACTAACAACCTTCTGTGTTGTATTTGGTCCGTTTTTTGGTTCCTTATACTTGTGGTAGATGTACACTTGGTCTTCAACATAAACACCAACCAATAATACCACAACTATCTCATTCATTGATGCAACTACGTTTAACTCTTCGCAAGTAATACAAATAGGTACTAATGGATGAAAAAAAAATCATGAACGAAATAAACCGATTTTAACTCGAACGGCACACAAACAATTATTCATACAACTATTGACTAACAATCTGCGCTAGGTTCAGTCGGCTTCCCCTCCCGACCCGCGCCGCCCTTGAGATGAAGTGGGAATGGTAGGTAGTCACTTATTTCAATTGATGAATTGATGATTAATCTCAACTAATATGAAAATCGTTTTAAGCAATTACTCTCAGTAGAATTTAACATTTAATTTATAGTTAATCGAAAAATATTAAGTATTAACGGTGATCATTTAATCTTTGTTTGTTTAAAAATGATAAGTATTAGAGTAGTTGATATAATTATTAGGTTTTAGGTAAATCAAATACTACTTTATTAATTTAAGAATGAAGGACTTAAAATTACTAATTTGTTTAATTATTTCAATTAATTTATTCTGTATTGATTTAATCTATATATGTGTATAAGTTAACTAAATAAAACTTATCTAATTATGCAAGAAAACTAGTTGATAGAAACAATGTATATACTTGTTAGAAATAATATAGCACCTACATTGATAGTTCAATTACAAAGGAACAATATATTTGTTATAAGTTATAACTGATCAGTTTTCGTTGATATACATAATTTCACAGTTGTTTTGATTAATTTAATGCCAACTAAAAGAAAATCTATCTCAGTTAGCTTTCATTTTTTTAGGTGTAGCCAAATATACATAATCACTACTGTTTTACTCCCGGCGAGTTGCATCTGTGTACACGTCACACGTTCATCATTTTTCCATGAACCATCATAGATACAAGGCGAAAAACAAGCATCAAAAAAACTTTACTGGTTAATTAATTTAATTTCTTCCCCTATGTATTTGTATGGTATTGATGATATGACGATAAGAGAACTTTTATTGATAAAGATATGAAGCAAAACCTATATAATTTAAACAAAGACAATACAATAAGATATATGTTTACAGTCTAATATTTTTGCCCAAAAGGTGCAAAGGACGAAGATCCATAAGGTCGTCTTATGACCCTAAAAATTAAGAAAATGTCAGATTGCTGGCAGATTTCTATTTTAAGTTTTCACCAAAATTATTTCTATTATTGTACTTGTCGTTTTTTCTCCAGTGCGGCCCAAAAATTCATAATTTTGCATTTCAATCCGAAAATCAGCTGTTTTTACAGATTTTATTTCGTCTTTTTATATGAGCGCATGGATGCGACACATTCTAATTGTCATATACTCGTATTATTCAGTACGCTACGACACGAATAATTAATAAAGATAAAAGTGCTGTGTCACTTTATAGTAAAAAAAAAAGTGAATATAATAATCGAATACCGTACTCACTCTTGTACTAGTGCCGGGCGACAAAATTTAAAAATCGATAACACGTAGTTTCAATACAATGACTCTACGCCACCGATATCTTCTTGGTATTGCAAATGCGAAGTAGGAGCACGCACTGCGGGCTGTGGTACAGTACAACGCACGAAACTCTGCTGCTCAGAATTGCGTGCGAATGATGCAATGCGCAGGTTTAACGCTCCCCGACCCTTCCTTCTGCTCCGTCGCGTTCCTATTTTACGCCATTGCGACGCTTTCGTGACTAACTTCACAGCGACAGTTTCGTGCGTTGTACTGTACACATGTTGCTGCTGGGTTGTGGTGTTTGGAATATAAAAGACACGTTGAAGAGGAAAAACGGGCTATAGGTTACAGTGGAGACATTGATGACGCTACATATATGTGTAACATAATTCTGTTTAATACGCACTTATGTAACATTAAATATATTTTTTGTAAAAAACTTCAATCTACATTTAATCGCATAATAACTCTATATCTTAGGTAATATTATATCATATTTTCAACTGTTTGAATTAAATCTCATCATATTTTTATTTTGAGCGGCCTTAACCATTCATATGATAAAATAGGAATCTAAAATTCCCCAATGCCGAAAATCCTCTTACGGACCCCCATCCTTTTATTGACCAGTCGGCGCGATAGTCCGGATGACAGTGCCTAAACTTAAAGTCTAGAAGTCTTAAATTCCAGTCTAGACGGCCTGATATTCGATGAAAATAATGTTTGATCTAATATCGTTTCTAGGAAAATGACGCGGCTAAAATGTCTAAATCTCTTCGTATTTAAAGCAGCAGTGGCGGGCTTTAGCGCGAACAGCGATCACGGGGAGACACTAATGGCCGGCTATTTGTTTACCTGACGACATTTCCGGCGCGCGCACACGTGCGCCGCGGTAACCCGACCGCGGCCGTCTCGACACCTAACGCACGTTAGGGATGTCACGTTGTCATCGCCGCACTATCGATACATAAATCGTTTTTAAGAACTAGTAATGTTAATATATGTAAGTGTAAAATTAATATTTTTTCCTTTATTGTTTTAATTGTTTTAGCACCTGCTGAGAGTATGTGTATTTCACATGTTGCATTTTTAATCTGGTATATTATTTGATAGTAGTAAAAATGATAAATTAGACACAAGCAAAATTAGGAATATCTCGTGAAAGGTTTTTTGGTAACTATATGCCTAACTAATTTTTCGGTAAATTATTTCATGTAAACAGCTTACGATGCGTTTCAAATAAGCGTTATATTAAAAATATTTGAATAAGACGGATATAAGGTGAAAACTGATGTATGATTGATAGAAGTTTTTTATTACTAATGTGATAGATATTTTTCCCATTTAAAATACGAGACCGTAAAGTAAACCTTTTAAGCAAGCACAACAAGCACATAACACCTTGAAATAATATACATACTGATACAGTGCTTACGTAACACTACAACAACCTTTTTTACACGCTACTCCCGGCACCATTTACGCCAAAATTTACACAGCTCATCATTTTCGTGCATTTCATATTTACAAAATTTTATCGTAAAAATAATGGTTCTGATAGAAAAATCGAAATTGACACGAAGAATTAACAAAAAGAATTTGTAAACAAGAGTAGTTAGTTCATTATTTTCGTAATAATAACTCGATAAATATTATTTCACCGCTCTAGCGCATCACTAGCGATCTCGCCCGAAAGGACGCTCGCGAGCAACGGTTAATGCATCACGTGTTTACAGTTTATATCGACAATTGTGTTCTCCGCTCACTCGGTAAAGACTAATTAGTAATTGTGAGTATCCTGTTAGAGGACTGATGGATTTACCGAAATAGCCGGTCGCGTTTTATGTTAATTATAGACCAGAGAAATGAATTGTTCAATCAACCCCTTTGATATGCAGCCGATGTCTACTTACTTGGACACATCTCGGTTCGACCGGGCCTCGATGTTTGACAATGTTCGTATTTTAATCTAACGACGAAATAGAAATATGTACACAAATCAATATAATATTATTTATGTAGTTCAATGAACGCTCTCAATCATTGTCTTTTGCAAAATATTTTTAATTGCCTAATTGGCGTAGGTACAATTCAATTGTACGCTGATACAATATTCCATCTGACGACTGTCTCGAACAGCGTTTGAATGAAGATAGCTCTAATCAAGATTTTTCATTTGTTTGTTGTTGTATAATGACAACAAGGATAAAAATTATGGGCTGTGTGTATACCCGGATGCGAGGGATTTTTAAACGGATATCATGCAAAGATTTTTAGACATTACACAACGTTTACTGCTGATTTATTTCCGAATAAATTAACATGATCGGTTCAATTAACCGTGAAACTCTTAAATGTAAGTCTTCTTGTTTGCCAATTTTCAATATGCTTATCAATTCAATATAATCACGTATATTAATAAGTTAAGTTTAAGGTGTTTGCATCCCGTTTTTTAAAAAAAAACACACACACACAATTACTCTATATAAATTTAATACCATTTTATAGACAATTGCTTGCTGTGCGTGCGTCAATAATTAAAAAAAATATTATTGCTCTTGTTTTTATAACATAATAAATTGTAACAATTATATACACATACTAGCTGGCTCGGCAGACGTTGCGCTGCCCTTTCTTGTGGGCGGCTTGCCCTTATAGTTAATGTCCGCAGCTCCGTCAGCATAGACACAGAATTAATTTTTTGGAGTTTACTCCTTAAGAATCGATTTCATATTTAGGCCCGGGGTATGGAATTTTATGGGAGTAAAATCAAGTGTTAGATAAATGACGTTACGATATCATCATGGTTACTGAAATAAATAAATCGTCATGGTTACTGTTTACTTTTCAATCAATCAGAATGTGACAAATATAACAGATTTTCTCCACGAATCATTGTTAATGTATACAGAAGGGGGTTCAAAACTATTGAAGAAACGTTACCATGAACTTCCACCTATACTTGGTGGAGATTTTAATATTGATTTTAATAAAGAAGATGGTTTCCGTTTAGTACAATTTCTGAAAGATGAACTGAACTTAGATTTAATTTTTGACTGACCACTAGGGACAACTAGGGACAACTAGATATGGTACAACTATTGATGCGATGTTTTCACGATTTATCACACATGTATCTTCCGATATTCATGTATCATATTTTAGTTACCATAAACCAATTGTTTCAGTGTTTAATGATACCGCTATTGTTCCTGTGATAAACAATAAGCAAGATAACGTCAATGATAGAGATAATCAATCTTACTAAAAATTTTATTGTATAACATAATTATTGTATAACACAATTTATTATATATTTTCTTAAATGACGAATTAATTGTTTTACTATTAACATAAATAAATGAATTGTATGTTATGCTTTGAATAATATAATAGATACTTTCATTTACCACTATACTAATCTATATGTACGATATCATCTTAAAGGAGTAAACTCCAGACGTGCGTCGGAACTGACACACTCACAATTTTTTTCATCTTTTGTATAGATCGATGTCAATCTCAAGCCTGATCCCGCTTTCAATTGTGATCCTGTCCCCGTTCTCGATTCTGTTCACTGTCCCGCTTTTAATTCTGATTCTGCTACAAATTATTTATTATTATTTGTCATGTAAATATTATTATTGTTTATATATTATCTCTGTCGTGTAAATTATTATTTGAAAATTTACATGACAGAGTAACTCGTAATTTGCGTATTTCACATCTGTTCACTATATATATATATATATCAATAAAGACTGACAAACAGACTCAGTAGCTTATCATTTGGGCAACTACATGTTCTTACTGTGTACTAATTTCCATCACAATCGGTCAAATTGTTCTTAAGTAATAAAAACAAATACAAACAGATAAACAGAAAGATATAAAATAGACTATCATGCGCGCAATCACGCGTTCTTACAGTATACCAATTTTCGTCACGATCGGTCAATCCGTTCTTGAGTTATAAAAGAACATATACAGGCAGACAGATATAAATTTTAAAAAAGCTAGTATTGGGGTCAGCTAGTGATAAAACAAATATCTATCAGGATTAAAAAAAATAGAATGTACAGACAGGCACTACAGATTTATATAGTAGTATTGAAAGAGTGGTGAATGAGACTGTAAACAAGATTTGGAATGTACAAGCGGGATTCCCAAAAGGGATGGGGTACACGTACCAAGTTTTTCCTCTGCGAAACATTATGTAAAAGTTTTAGGCCAATGGCTAAAACGTTTTTCAGTAGTTCCATAGATCTGAAAAAAGCTTATAATAGAGTGAAACGAAATGATCTATGGAGAAACCTGTCCATGCATGATGTGAGTAGCGGATTGATTGATACATGCATTACAATCCCTATTCAGGGCTTCAGTGTTTCTGAAGGGGCATCAAACAGAGATGAGTATGTTCATCGAGGCTGTATATAGGTGCAGATACTGATGTACATATATGTAGATGTGTGTGTGTGTGTGTGTTTGTGTGAGCGGAATTGAATAAGTGAAAGAGTTTGTATACTTAAATAGTCAAACGGTGGAAAACATAAAAGAGATATCGAAAGAAGAGTGATTGCGGGATATAAAGCGAATGCGTTAAATAAAGTGAATGGGGCTTTGCGTGCTATTATGAGTAGTAAAAGTGTATCACGACAAGCGAAAATCCGAATGCAGACCATATTGGTGGTATATTAAAAAAGGGTCAAATTTTTGGCACCCGAAACCGACGAGCTGCATGAAAAGATTGATGGATGTCAGTGAGGCAAAAGAGATATGCAAAGAGTGGACCATGTGGAAATCTATAGTCTCTGCCAACCCTTCTGTGAAATAAGCGCGAGTTTATATATTTATACATGGGTTGCTAATCAAAACTACAACAGATGCGCTAAGCGGTCATGCATAATACATATAAGGCCACATAAACGTACATGTCTGGCGACCACCTTTAGCACAAATAAAAAGTTTTCAGATAGCAATTATGTTAAATCTTTACTTGAACTTATGTAATATACTCAAAGTTACCGTCAAGTCGACTTCTTAACTCGCCCTGCCCCGTGTCATTACCCGGTACTTACGAAGTTGGAAAGACGTGAAAATCTCTGAGGCGGAAGTCGGAACTCGGAATTTTCATGAGGTTGTCGTGTACGAGGTATTCATATGATAATTTTGTTGCGATGCCGGCGGCGCTGCATTTGTATGGAATTGGTACATTTCTTGAAATAGGGAACTCTTTGATTTTTAGGATTCCGTACCTCGCATGAAACCATTATAGAATAAAAGCGGGCCGTTCATCCGATCTAAAAAACTGGAAACTCTTAGAAATAGGTCTTTGAAACGTTATCTGTTAGAAGTAAGTTTAAGGAAATTGGATACTTAACTTTGGCATACCAATTTAGGTATATGGAAATTTGTTATATTTGAGAAAAAAATTATACACCTTAAAAAGAAATAGTGAGCTACGTAAAGTAAGAAATAGAAATAAACTTGTTTACACTATTAGTCGACTATTTTAAAACACCAATTCACATATGGGGCTTTGTGAGTGCATGTGCAATAAAGCGCTTGCTTATACAAAACCTTTATATAAATTTAAGATAATTTTATTAAACAAATACTTCGCAAAAAATGATATTGTATTATTCTCGAATACTCAGAAGACAAATATCAGTGGATATAACCATTAGCCCTATTTTTTATCAGGTAGTTTCTTTTAGTAATTGTTTTGTATTTATTTTGATTGTGTATGTTAGAATTATAAAAAAAGCTACCATTAAGTTTCTTGCTCGTTCTTCTCGAAGGAAAACTGCCTTCCGAACGAGTGGTAAAGAGTGAATTCATGAAATATGATATATCTCAAGTGTTACATAAAGTTATACGATATAAAGATGTTTTGAATTTAAATTTGATTACTTGGTAGTCCGTCTGATGATCCGTTTGTTCGTCTGTCAATACCCTTTCTATCAAGAATGTGTAGAGGTAATATGTTCAATTTAATATTGAATACTTGGGTCTACGGTCCTTTGGAGCCGTGAGAAATCAATTTTTCAAGTACAAAAAACATGACCATTTTACCACATATTTTGACATTGGCTAGTAAATCAAAGCCCATAGGATACTTCTAATTAAATTAGAATTACGAAATTCGGCAAGAAGCGAGGCTCACAGAAGTATAAAATTAAATCTGAAAAACGGTTAACCCTGCAGGCCATCACTATAATTTCCCGCTATGATATTCGTTACATTCCGCCATTCCTTGAGGTGAACCAAGAAAAGCAGGTACGCTAAGATCGCATAACCGTCGGATACCCAGACCGCCATAACCCATCGGCAAAGTTGCTTGGACCCACTCGTTACCTTCAAGAGCGACGTTGAAGATACTTTCAACGGTCCGTCTCGCAGTTTCGTCGATTTCAGAAGAGTGTGAAGTAAATAACCAAGTGGGGCAGATGCGGATTAAATATAAATTTAGGGGTTGAGAAACACAAGCGTAATTGGGTTAGGGCGACATGTACTGCTACTTCAAGGAGGCGCTCAAAGAACTGTAAAAAGAGAAATTTTCGGGATTCCAAAGTCTCTGGGATAGTTTCGGGAAAAATTGGAGAATCCAGAAGGTTCATCCTTCTGGATTTACCTTTTGGATACTACTGGATAAAGATACGGCCTTAGAAAACTAGGGACTAGTTTTCTAAGGCCGAGTATAATAGACGGCAACCAAAGAACTTACATTTCTCCGTATTAACCCAGAAGACGCACAGCTCCTCTGAGATCACCCTCGTAAAATTTAGCTCTATAGACTGATAGACAAGCTTTTTTTGCTGGTTTAAAAAACATTCAGAGTTGTCCTGAGTATTACGTTTGACCTCATTCGTGAGACTGTCATGGCTATCTTTCTCATGAGGCTTTAAGGGTTTAAAGGCGAAAGAATGTATTTTTCGATAATTTCAATTAATTTACCGGCGGCCAAAATTCTCGTTCTCTTGGGCATATGCCGAAGGACTCGTATAAATTTTTCAACTTTCCAATTTCGTGTAACCGGTTTTGAGGTGCTGGTTTAGTTGAAGTGGTTGGAGGCACTGGATAGTTATATTGGACATTTAGCGCTCAATCAAAAGCCACTAATGGGATATGCTAGGAAAAGGTCGAGCTGGAGCCCCGAGGTGGAATGCTTTTGTGCATGTCGCCAATGTGTACATGGAGGCCGCGCAGATTGACATCTAATTTGATGTTCCTGGGCAGTAAGGGTAAGAGGTCCGAGGCGGAAGGCTCATGGCGATAAGGGTTATAATGCTCAAAAATTATTTCATTTAGCAATTGATGATGTATGGAATTTTAGAAATTGGTCTGTCAGTTGTTTTCAAGGCGTACTTAATATAAGCCTTTAGGCGACACAAACACAGTTCCTGAGAATGCAGTCCTAAACTTATTGAAATATAGAAGAATATAGGGTTTAAATTATAAAAATATATTTGGTTTGAACACTATGTTGTGATGCTATCCAATGGTTATTAACCTTCGTAATCACCTTTACATTGTTGCAGGAATATTTGTGTCTTGATCTCTAACAACAATCCTTAGAAATACAGCCTCAGAATCTTAAATACATTTTTTTACAAAATAATGTATGTATACAGTAAATTTTATCAATTTTTCTGAGTATACTGTACAGCTAATCAAAACATATAATACGAGAGATTAAACTAAGAAATTGTAAATTGTTCAGGAACTGTTTTAAAATCATGTCAAAATCGTACTAGCTACTCAAGACCACCACTGCACTGACATTTGAACGTTTGTGTTTCAGTCTGCATTAAGTTGTAGATGATTCAGGCACTATTTTACAATGATTTCATAATTGTATGAGTAATCGTAATCACAACTTCATTGGCGTTTGGATTTTTTTTGCTAAATCTGCTTCCGTAGCATGTCGACTACGGCCCTTATCCATCTATCGCATTTCTTAGTCTCACGTTCGTTCCTTTTCGGTGCGGTTTTTCCCTTTTGTTCCTTAGGATGGTTGGGGTTACTTTATTTTACGAAAGTATTTTACCATATTTATCTCATTCTGTTACATTTGATCTTATTTTATTCTGTACTATTTCCTTCTGCTGAATTTCTAATTAACCTTATATGCTATATCTAATTAACATATACCACTTTAGCACATTTACATAAACAGTTTTTGATTTTGATGTACAAACGTCGAGATACCCATAGGTATATTTTAAATTACATTACATATGATTTTTCTTCATGAAATTAACACATGACATATCCACACAAGATTTTGACGTGACAACGTCTTATAAATTGGTTTGCCGGGTGACACTTCAAGAAACTGCGTTACGCTCCGCTCACGTTATGCGCTCACAATGAGAGCGAGTGAGAGGCACGCGTCCCTTCCACTCGGGCATGGTTAGCCCGCCTAAGAGCGAGAGAGACAGACATAAAAAGTGAAAGGCACGCGTCCCTTCCACTCGAGCACAGTTAGCCCGCCTAAGAGCGAAATGTATTGCAAGTTATTGTATGTATATTTGTATATAAATACGTATGTATGTGTAAAGGTAAAAATAAAATTTTGTTAATATGAAATTCAGTGCGAGATTCTTTGTATAAATTAATGTTTTAAATATAATTCTTTGTATAAATAAATGTTTTAAATTGTTACTATTATTTCATCCTTCTTCCTACTATACGAATGAATATTCACATTAAAATGATTTTACCACTCAAAGTCGTTGTCACGTAAAACTTTCGCCCGTATACCGACTTTACAGGCAACCAATTTTTTAATATTAAATTTTCAGTCATTTTAATATTAAACTTTAAAAAACTAAGCACGTCAACCTTGCTCGATACGTATTAAGTATCATAATATTTCCGAATACTACGAGCTCGTAATCGACGGACAGTTCATTTTTTTTCTTTTTCGTTCGTTTTAAATATTCATTTACTATTACAATTAATACAGAGCGTATAATTTGAAGAGAAAATATTTAACTGACCTATTCCTTTGCTTACATAATTTATTTCTTTTTAATGAATAGACTATAACTATACGTAAACCCTATTACTAAATGAAGCAAGGTAATTTTAAAACTAGTATTAGTTAAAAAAAAAACTTAATATTGTCGCTGTGGATTAGAAATCGAGTCAACAAGATCACGTTCGAGCCACTACGACTATTCTAATTGCATCTTCAACATTTCTCAATAAAAAGCGTGGTCGCTATGCAATTTAACCCTTTCCACGATAACTTAGCGTCGTCTGCAATTTGCCGCCAAGTGATTGGACCGGGTGCAATCTCTCGACTCGACAAGTGCCTCTCCACTTGTCTAATGCGACATTTCTTCGCCGTGTCTTGTTCTTCGCCGTTCGTACTAGGTCTTTCGACAGTAAGAAAAGTCGCTCCTAAATAAGAAAAGAATTCAACTCTACAAAATTGTTGTCTATTGGTAGTGTCCGCTTGCTTTCTTGCCGTTCTCATATTTCGTTTTTTATTTATTACCACGTCTAGCTCCTGAAGTAATTCTTCCTACGTTATAAATATTGTCTATTTAGATTTCATCTTCTATACTGGTGAAGACTATGACGGTCCGTAGTCACATTGCGAAAACATCTGTCACTATCGCTATTTTTAGAGTTTTGATTCAATCTTGTGCGGATAGCTGTACCATTCTTTATATTTTATATTAATGGAAATTAAATTTTATACACAAACATTAAGACTACTATCAAAAATCTGCACATATAAGCAAAAATAAATATTTATTAGACCTTGTTATCTATATTCATCATTAGTTACTTACATCTGCTTATGTTGGGTTATGAACTAAAACGCTATGTGTAGTATGTTTAGGGAGCTATCAAATATTAATTATAAAATCAAGCATAAATCAAGCAAATATTACAACAATTTTAATAATGAAAATATTCACTGCAATTAGTTGTATTTGGAATCATTAATTTCAGCTTCGTTCCTGCGGTCATTTCCAATTCCGATCTCAGTCTCGATTCCGATTCCTGTTCAGTTTTCGATTGCGATATCGATCTAAATGCAAATGCTGTTTCCGATTCCGGTTCTGAGCCGTATTCTAATTCCGATCGACTGTCTGTTTCAATACGGAGTTTACTTCGATTCCTATTACGAGCCCGCTTTCGATTCTGACCTCTTTGTAAATCCTGATTCCGGTTTCAGTCTGACTCTCGATTTTCATCCCGGTCGGTATTTTAGTTCCGGTTCCGTTCTCTATTCCGACCCTGGTGCTTTCACTATCGCTTGTAATTTTCACTACATAATGGTCGAATTTAGATATGTGTATTGTCATTAGGCGAGGAGTTCCTGTTGTTCTTTTCTCCCAATCATTAAAATTTAACTGAAAACACTTTAACGACTTGTCTTTTTTCGAAATACAAAAAGGATTTTTATGATCTGTTCATGAATAGGAGAGGTACCACGCGACAAATCCAAAAAGATATACAGTAATTGAAAACCAACCTCCTTTCATGAAATCAATCAAAAATAAGTTTAGAACATGCTTCAATCATAAAAGATAGCTTTCAAAGATGGTTGTGAGCGATCGACGCTTAAATCTGAAACAACAGCGGATACAAAACGTATTTGTAAGTCAGCTCTGGACTGGGTAAAAAGCTTAATAAAATTGTTGTTGATGTCGTGTTAGAAACAACTTTCGAAACACAACGAAATAACTGTTATTATAAAATGAAAAAAACAATTAGAACCAATGTAGGTATTATCACATTATCCCTATTAATACTCATTACTATTAAACTGAACAAAATTAAACTGTCAAATGCTCAAAAGATTTTGTGAATACATTTTTTTATAAAAATTATAGGTCGAACATGCAGTTGGCTATTTTAAAATACTACAGTAGATACTGAAATACAAGATGTGATCATTTTACACATTTATCTTATTAAAGTAAGATTTAAATAATTTGGTGGATTTTTGCAATTGGTGTATTGGTGCTTGGTGCAAGCTGTAAATGACAGCCGTGTCATTTAAATTTCTAGGCGTAAAATATATTAACAAGGTTTGCATACGGATTTCATAGTTTTTTGAATTGATAAGTATCAGAATTGATATTCATAGTTTTAGCGCATTCAAACAAACAAACTTTTCCACTTTATTATATTAGTATAGCTTTACGATTACTATTTATGAATATCAGGTTCAAACGTATATTTCCCGATTCTTTTCTCCTTTTCAAGGCGGAGTTCTAGTATCCTGGGGATCTAATTGCATTCCCAGGGAAATGGAAACGAGAATTAAGATGGGTATTGCGAATTTTATTATGGCAATTAGGTTTGAAAAAAATTGTGTTTCCGAATTTTCCAAGAGTTTTAATTTTTATACGAGAAATTAAGTATAGTTGTTCTAAAATTCCGCTTATAATTCGTCTATACTCAGACTGCTTACAGTTGATTGTTTAAAAAGAATGTATTTGGTATAATTACAAATCAACCATTTTCGGGTTTTTATCTTTATTCGATTGCAGGTCAATAGAAATTACATCTTGTAGGTATAAATGAGTGAGTCTGCTGTTGAGTTGGTTGAGAGTACAACGAATGTTCAAACTTGCTAGTATATATTTTGGTTGCGTCAACTTAAGAAGATGAATCTTTTTTTAAACTCTATGGAACCGAAGGTCACCAAGATGATATTAATACAAAATATTAATTCCGTATTTATTTCACCTCGATATCTCAATTCGTTTCTGAAGATAAGAGTCATGATCATAGACGAGTAGGGAGACAGGAAGATACCAGGGCAACAAAAGATTTTACAAAGATTCCGTTTTCTTTCTTTTTAGGAATTGAATCTTAAGAAGGTTGTATATATTGTAGTAGCGGACCTAGGTGTGGGTGGCACGTGGAGTATTTGGCCTCCGTGCTTCGTCTCGCGAATGTGCGTTCCCGTTGTAGTCGAAATTTAATTGTCAAATATTAAAAGCAGAGCGAGCGTAAAAAAAGAACAGGTAGGAGAGAATGTGAGGAAAGAAAAAGTAGACGAGGGCTCACGCCCAAGTGCAAAAGCCTCGATGGTGATAGGAAGTGGATTGTTACAAGTAATGTGATAGAGACCCTCTGTATGAACTTCAATATCTCTCCTTACTGAAATTCGTAAGGACAGATACTGAAGAACCGATCAATAAGCACACTGGTCTTCTCCTTATCTTTTATTTGAATTGAACTCCTGGACTTCATCAAAGATCCGAGGAATATACCCCCATAGCTACGGTCCACGATATCTACTTAAATTTTATTTCGATTTAAATGAGCAAATTAAAATGTTAAACGTATATGCCAGCTTGTGTCGCAACTAAAGAAATATCTATACATATAAGGGGTCTGAATAAAGTAATGCTTTTTTTATCGAGTTCATATGCGTAAATATTTCCTAATAAATTTCATTTAAATTAAGATTAAAATTTGTTACAATTGATTCCTAACAAAAGTTAAAATAAAATACTTCATAACTATTGCACATTTATTTAACGTTCAACTTAACTATATCCTCTTATAATTATATTATTTACAGTATTGTAAACTAAGATTAAATTTTGAAACATTGTCGCTTTTTCAACATGTCCATTAATACTAAATCTACATAACAAAATGTTACTACATTATAGTGACGATTTCTTTGGTTTCTTCGCGATCTTTGGTTGTTTTTTTGAGTTGTTCAAAATGTTTGGTATTTCAAAAACGTAAAAATATTTTCTAAAACTGTTAAGTTTAATAAATGTATAACAATTTCATTAATTAGCTGCATCAAAACGATATTTCAATAGACGTAAGATTTTAACTAAGAGAAATAATAACGTGATTAACATTAGTTCATTGTTATTAAGGTGTACTCGTAATACAGAAATTATTTAGTACGAGTTACAATGTAATTTATTTGGGAAGTGTCCTAATTTCTAACAAATACGCCAAATAGACGATAAATTTAATAGTCATTGTAAATACATAAAAATAATACAAATAGCTTGACTTACTTGACTTAATGACTGGAAAAATAAAAAAAATGCTTAAATGTCAATAGTGAGAGGAAACTGTCAGTATTTACCATTAACCGGAATAAAAACGATAGTTTTTTCAAGCGGGTAGTATTTCATTAATTGAATTGATCAGCTACCAGATTAACTCATTAAAATATTAATTATTCAGTTAGGTGAATAAAATGATAACGCTGCATATTAAACGCCGACATTATTGTCTGTTATTTTGACGCAGCTAATAAGAAATCTTAATATAGTTTCAAATAATTCACGATATTTTAAAACGAACAGCTTTTATAAGGTGTGAATAAGATATATCGGATCCTGATGATTTTAACAACTTTAACTGTGCGGCAGCTAAATCTTTTAATCTATTCTTTTGGAAATTATCACTAAACGTTTTCATCAATTTTCCACTTCAATGTTGCTCGCCATACTCGAACTGCTATTTTCATTTACGTCCACGTGACCGCCTCTGGCCAGTTTTTCGGCGAATTTTTCCTTCATGTCGTTGATAACATCGTCGCCTTCGACTTTTGCGACCGTCCTGCAATCACTACTCCTGTCCAGATCACAGGACATCGCCATCAAAGAATGTCCAGGGTAATACATGTATGGTAAATTTAAATTTGGATAGTTAACACCCAAGTGTTGCCCGTACAAGGACTGCAGAACCGCTTGATTGTACGACTCCTGCAATAACACTTTGTATTCTGGATTTTTGTTGAAGTCTACTCCGTAAACGCCGGCGAAGTGCTTCAAAATAGGTGATTCGTTGAGAAGGTTCGGCGTGAACAGTGGACTTATAGCTTTGGGCAGACTCTGCGCTTGATACTTGGCGAGTTCCGGTATGGGCTGCCCGTTGTTATTGACGAGTACTTTGACGGCTACCTTCCTAGCGTGGTGATTGGCCGCCGCCGCCGCCGCCGCAGCCAGCATTCCGTTCTCCTGCATCTGCATTTGCTTCCTTTTCGTTTTGTATCTACGATTCTGGAACCATATCTTGACTTGGGTCTCGGTCAGCTTCAAACTGACCGCCAGATCTGCTCTCTCGGGTCCCGACAGGTACCTCTGTTGGCTGAATCTCCTCTCCAGCTCATAGACTTGAGCGTGAGAAAAGGCGGCTCGAGATCGTTTCTTCCTTCCGTTGCTCTGATTGTAGTCGTTCAAACTGGAATTCGTGTACGTGGGCGAGCGCAGCATCCTCGTGTCGGTCGGCGAAGAACACTTTCTGGAAGGATCGTAGGGTAAGGAGAACCGTTTGTAAGTGGTGTCGGAGTTGGGGGACGAGGGTACGGCGTGTCGGACAGGCGACTCCGTATTCGACGATCTGCTGTCGTAGTCATCTGAAACAAGAGAAGAACTTGTTGATGGTCACCCAAATGGAAAAACTATCCAGGTCCTTGTTCACCGCCATTTGAATAGCTAAAATGATGTATATAATAGTTAACAAGAGTTCCTATGTATGTTACGGAAATTCTTATGAAATCAAAAATTATAATGGATTTTTAAATTTAATTAATAATGCCATGTGGAAATCTATAGTCTCTGCCCATCCTTCTGGGAAATAGACGCGAATGTATATCATTATTATATTATTGCCTTTTTCGTATTTTGTCTAATAAAATAATGATGTCGTATCAAAAATCTGTTTATGTAGATATGGACCTTAGTTTTTTTTTAAAGTTCTATGTTCTGAATGACATTAATATCACAGTTTTGGGGTTCTTGAATTAATTGAAGAGGTTAGATTACAGATAACTCACAATTTTGTTATACTTGTTATTAAAATGTAAATATATAATTAGTTTAATGTGTTGCTGCGCATTATAATAACTACAAGTTGTGTTTAAATCATTATTTGATGAGATCCCGAAAATATTCCAATGCGCACGATTGGTTGGGTAGTTTGGTCACGAGCACTTATAAAAAAGTTTTCCATTACATTTTTATTTTTAAGAATAACAAGCCATGAAAAGGACATTAATAATACGATTTAAAAAAAAGTAAAACACACAGCTTCAGATATGACTTCCACTTTATTTTATTAGCTCACTAGTTCTGATTAAGTTCTACTTTGTTTAGATAACCTAAGTTTAACAGCAGTTGCCTCTTTCACTCGTTTGCATGTCGAGGCTGATACGCATGAAATAGAAACAACAAGGTCTAAAAGTGGGTAAATTGTTTTCACATTCGGAAACTCATTCTGATACCTACTATTATTTATTTAATTTTATTTATGAATCTCACTATGGTGAGAAGCTCATTGTCCGACAGTGGATTGTGGTTAGACTTAACCATGCTTTATCGCATATACTAAGGTAAGTGCTCTGAAAAATTATTCGACCTTATTCTTTGGAACGATTTTCGTCATCGTTCCACTCGCCGGAAATACCATCTATACCAGAAATAACAGGAAACACCGGAGACTGCTAATCGGCGGTCTACCACCGTACGAATCGTGCGCAATTTTTGGTCATGTACGGCAAAACTTTGGAACGATCTACAATTAATGGATCTTCGAAAACGAAGCCTATTCCTTGCTAAAAACTCGATAATACACTGGCCACTGGTTTGCGCCTTTAAGACCCCATATGAAATACAAATTATCGACGGCGACTATGGCGAATGGTGGCAGACGTGATCAACACAACGATATCAGACTTATATAAGGAAAATATTGCTTGTAAAAACGATAAATTGTTTTTAGTGTTAATATTCAACGTCCTAAATCATTAAGCGGCGTCCATGGGGATCGCGTTTGCACGCGTATTACCGCGCCGGGGCACACGCCAACCCCGTATAAGCCGGCGGCCACAATGGATCCATTACGCAAATTGTAGCTCGAGTCATTAGCGACCATGAAAGGATCTATCGGCGAGCTTCCGTTTGTCCCTTAACTTTATTTTTGCGTGCGACTTTCTTGCTTCGGAGCTTCTAATGATGTGCATTTAAATTTTCCTTAGGTGAGCCAGAGTCTAATGGAGGTGGCGTATTGTGTTTGGCGTAGACTTTGACTTTTGTGGAAGGAAATTTTAAATATGTATAATGTATTACGTATAAAAATGTCACGAAAATATAATGTATTAAATGTATTGATTATTTAAAATTCTGATTACTTAGAAATAACAAAAGTAGTTTTAGTAATATAGAAAATCCAAAAACGATTATGTTGATTTTAAAAAATTAAGTAGGTACAAGTGAATTAAATATAAATGTAACGCTTTATATATATATATATATATATATATATATGAACATTAGTAACATTTAATAGATAGGTGCCACAATTTTATTTCAGATACAAAACGCACTTACAGCTTTTTTTTTCATTCCTGAAATATGATACTAGCTGATACTTCATTAAAATATTTAAAGTAAACATTTTGCTACATTTATTAATTTGTTGTAGAAAAATTAAAAACCATAAAGTTCGTTAAAAACAAAAGTAAAAACATGTTATTATCTCACCTACGCGTTAAACAAAAACTGTCACAAAACGACATTCAAATCTAAAGTCAAACACCCACGTCAATATCCACGGCCAAGAACATTCGCAGGGCTACGAACTTAGTAATTATCAAATTGAAAACTACAATAGGGCTTTTAGCTGTCGTAACTTGTAATGATTTGAGGGTTTGCGTCACTTAGTGTAATGACGCGGACGGTAAGTGGCGACGTCACCGCCAGGCACTGTGTGAACGCGCGCTTACTTCGGCCATCGGATTGTTCCTTGTGCTGAACGCGGACGGGGATCGGATTATATATACAAAATTTTGATTGCTCTATTGTGTGATTTTTTTTAGAGAGCGCACACTACGCGGTGTCGTTTTTCATGGTGATAATGAATTTAATTTTATTTGACATTAGATAATAATGATGTAAATTATGTTAATTATGCAATGTCACAATACGTTGAAATATGTTTACCTATAAATATTACCGAAAAATATAATATAACGGTATATTATTAACACTCTTTTGTTAAATTCGCCTTTATGTATGTATGTTTGTAATCGACTCTTTTGAACTCGATTTTGACTCACTTTAAACGGTCAGATTTCATTGCAACATGTAGATTTGTCAAGGATCGATGGCAGTATAATAATTTTATATTTTAAAAAATAAAATTTTGAAAAAAAAATATATCTGTAATTTTGTAAAATTTGAAATTGAACACTAGAAAAAAAATTTCGTTACTTAAAATATTATAAAATTTAACAATTGAGAAAAAAATTGAAAACTAAATTGAAATAATTTTGAAAAACATGGAAATTTTGAAATTACATAAGAAATAATTAAATTTGAAAATTTTATAAGAAATTTGGAATTTATGATTTTTGTAAAACTTGAAAGTAAAAAATCTTAAAACACTAAATATTCACTTAGTTTTGAATTCGCTCAATCATACAATATAAACGCGCCGAGGGATTAATGGCAAGAGGGTGTCTCAAAACGTCATGTCGCCAGGTCAGCCTCGGGCGTCAACGCAAGGCCGTGGCTACATGCAGTGACGTATCTGGTCCTCGGCCGTTCGCCGCCGGGCAGGCTCATGTGGCGTAGGTCGCGGAAGGTCACTAAATGGAATTCAAATATTGCTCAAAGCTAACATGGAAAGTGCCGGTGATCGTTATGTGTTATATCAAATGGTTACGTAGACACGAATGATATAAACTTAAATACGTGGCCACACGAAAATATTCTAAAATCAAAGCTCTTGGTTATAAGTACCTACTATTGATATCCATTTGAGATTAAAATTAAAATATAGTTAAAAAAAAAAAACCAAAAACACGCTTTAATGATAAATCGAACTAAAAAGTGAAAAAATAATTCTTAATATAGGAATAAAATAATGAACAAAAAATATTAAAATTATTTTGAAAAAGCGGGGGAGGCTTTGTGCCATATTTTTCTTACCATTTTTGGACTAATCGTACCGATCGAATATTTTCTAGAACTGAGTCATCGAGCACCCACGATTTTTCACGATAATACTAATGTTTTTCGTTCAATATTTTTACTACCATATAATGATTAATGTTAACCCTTCGTGTTTGTGTTCCTAAAAAATAGTCTATATTTTAATGACTAGGGGAACTCAAAATCGATAACATTGCAGTAACATGATGTAATTAATGTATTTTACGGATCACAGTCGAATCTAATGGCCTGAAAAGCCAGGATTCTCAGTTGTATATTTTTATTTTTAATGTGGGATATAAAATAAATGTTTTTTACACCACATGCATGGAACTACGAGTTACATTTTTTTTTAATATAAGTGTAGAAATATTTTTTTATAATGATTTGTACTACGTTAAAGAACCTTCAGTCGGTTTTTAAAAAACTTTTTGTAACATTCATATCCCTTATTTACGCATTTCCCAAAACTTTCTATTGATATTACAAAAATGTTAGAATGTGATATTTTTTTTTTTTATTTTCTCAAGGTACAAAGCTACGTGATCAATATGCCCACATATCTCATTAACACAATCGTTAAGTGGCTACCGAGTTCTATGCTTATAGAACTCGGTAGCCACTTAAACCTAACAGAATTATTTATGCTTATAAATAATTGATAATTCAATTTTTGTCTAATCGAAGCACACCGACTCCTAATATTACATAGTAGTTAATTCGAAAGTCTACGTATATAAAATATAAAACATTGAATATATCATTTAATATCTTAACATAAGTCCGTTTTATATAATTATATATAATCTATATGATACAATACAACACCATAAAGATAGGAGTGACACTATGCAAGGCCTTGCGTGGACAGACGTTCGTTTTTCTAGTTCATCGGTTGAGTTAAGTGCTGCTAGGACAATAGGTCACTTGATTGGCGGTCGGCACCGTTTTGAATATAAAAGTGGCAAATAATCTTTTCTCAATGAAGCCATCGACACGGCGTCTGTATGCTCGTACGCTGCGTTGTGGTCTAAGCACAGATAGGTAATCTAAGTGTAGGTATGTAATGGATCCTAGGTTGTACCTATAAATAGATGTGTATTCTATAACCTAGCAAGTGCTTTTAACAGTCATTTATGCGATGACAGAGTTCTGGATCAACTGTTTAGCGATTTTAACGATACGTGAACTGAAAAGTTTTAATTTTACTTTAGTTAAAATCATTTAGGCGATTGCGCATAATCAGGATACGAACTTTGCGGTTCGAAGGCAAAGTTCTTGACTCCTAGCCACTACAGTGGCGGCAAAAACTGTTGCGACTAGTATAATTAATATAAAATTTGTAAAAAAAAAAATTTCGAGTCTTTATTAAAATCGTTCTTATTTAAACCTTTCAAAAACCTCTAATTCATGACGACGGGTCTAATATCATATTACTTATTTATTATATTTATGCGAGATTGATGTATTTGAAACTGACAGTAATAATATTGGTTACTAAAAAAAAATCATGACATACAGATAGATAGACACTGAAGTTTAAAGAATGTAGTTCAAAAACAACCTTTTCGCAACTAACTTACAAATAAATTAGTAATCGTCTAAAAAAAACTTAACACTTCAAACAATTACTTAGTTATTTCTGGAATCGTCGCTTCAGCTGGCTTCAGCTGAAAATACGGAAGACGAGGTTGTACTTCATTTCTTACAATTTGACATTCTTCTGACTCAATACTTTTCGTCTTGTATCTATGTTTATATAGATGTACGTCTTGTGTGGTTAGGTATTATTAACTTTTGTGGTTAACGCTTTCATTAAGGTATTAATTTTTGTTTGCTTTGCTTTAGATGGTGCGTATCAACTCGAAAAACAGCTAATTTATCAACTAGTATTGTTTTTGAAATCGGTTTTCAATTTTTATTACAAGATCACGTTATGTAACGTTTTTATACGTTGAGTAATCAAAGTGTACATTTCATTCAGCTTCTGTTCGCGGATTTCGACAATTTTAAATATGCACATAAATGGTCATGCTTTCGCCTTTATTATTGACTTTATTTTTGATAGCAGAGAACCAGTTCTGAATCCGAACTTTCCGGTGACGTTGATAATCAGTTAAGAGTCAATATACAACCCCAAAATCAGATTCACGTTTATTAAGATAAAAAAATGTATGCTCGGGGGACCCCCGGTCAGGTACGAGGTTTTGTGCAATATATAAATATTTCAAAGTACCTAACGAATAAAATCAAAGAGATCAATTTATTATTTTGGGGAAGCGATTCATTTATCAAAAATTAGATATAGAATAATGAATAATTACATACAAAAAGAGTAAATAATACATTTCATGAGAGAGCTAGAGAGCGATGGAGCGAGAGAAAGTCATTTGGAGGGGGCATAACGCTTTCTCGTTATATTACGATTTCTACCAGCTAACTCCTACCGCAAACCGCGTTAAGCAACTCCCTTTTCATAACATTACATTTTATGATTTTCTGGACAACTGTATGGAACAGCCTTTTTTTTTGAAAACGGTTCAAAAATATATTCTCTTTGCGATAATAGCTTAATCGATAAAAAGCTTTGTTTGGTGTTCTGTATGAGAAAATAGCTATTACATTTTTGTGCTTTAAAAATCGTTTCTCTTTTTTCTCTTATTAAAGCAAGATTAAGTACATCGTATTCCTTGAACTTTTGAATACATTCGGTTCTGTAGTACTTAAAATTATTTAAGAATGTTTTTTCAAAAGATTTTCCTTCTTCTTGTGAAATGATGACAAAAATATTTACATATTGCTTTTTTGTTGGTTTTAACTTGAAGAAGAATTTAACGGGGGATGCTAAAATAATCTATCAACTTATCAAGCCGTAGTAGCTGCGCATAGTAGCTCTATAATTAAATGTTGATTGCCTTTTACGAAATAAAAAACAAATCACGTATTACATTCGCACACGTTTTATTTTAGAATATTAGTAGAAAAATAATTGTAAACTTTTCTACGAATTTGCTTAGCTAAACCTAGATAAATTTATAATACACTAGCTTTTTGCGTGCGATTTTCTCTTCGTGGATATATAATGTGTCTGTTCATTTTTTATATTGAATGGTTTTGCTGTCAATCCCAATCATGTTCCCGCTTTCAATTCTGATCCCGGTACTCGTTTCGATTTTGTTCCCGGTCACACGCTTGATTCTAATTACGATTCCGGAGGTTTTGATTTTGGTCCCGTTTTTAAATTTTTCAAGTCCTGTGCATCGTGAAGGTTGAATGTAGGATTTGTTTTCTTTTCTTTTTGTACGTTTTTGTTCGTTCCTCTTGTGACGTCTATAAAGTTTCAACCCTTGTAATTATTATTTGCCTTGTAATTTCTCAGGCTAGATAAAGATAATTATTTCCCGATATCCGATTTGAATGAAATAAAATCTATTATATTGTGGTTCAAGGTGAGCTCTATCTACTCGTGAAAATCGCATTAAAATCCGTTTAGTAATATCACATATGTGCGCGAACAAACAGACAGATAAAAAAATTAAAAAAAAATCATTATTTTCTTCTATATTACCTTTCGCTCATTGTCCCCTTTCCTTTATTTTATATATTAACGTACAGACACACATAATTCTACTGTTTTATAATATCTATAGATATGGTTTGATTTCAATTCAAAGAGTTTCAGTTAAACAAAGACAACTTATAAAATAAGAATGGAATATGTATTTTTTAATTTTATTATACACCATTTCACGTATTAAAATGTTACATTAAAATTTTATACACAGTGTCCACACACTGTGCATTAAATTTTATCTATCACAAGCTTATCTACCACATAAGACCATAGACATAACATAGCGTGTTAGTGCAGTTCCTTTCGCTCGAAATCGATACTCC
This sequence comes from Eumeta japonica, assembly GCA_005406025.1. Lineage (NCBI taxonomy): Eukaryota > Metazoa > Arthropoda > Insecta > Lepidoptera > Psychidae > Eumeta > Eumeta japonica. The sequence continues at coordinate 124,846 of BGZK01000671.1, forward strand.
GTTTTAAGCGTAAGATAAACGCTAATTAAGACCATCGATATCCTAAACAAAATGGCACTTGTGTTTTATTAAGCACGTTTTGTGAGAAAATTAAAAATGAATTTCTATAAAACAGTATAGCTATATGATATTCGAATTTTATTTTTGACAAGTGTTAGTCCGCCCGCGTCGTGGGAAATAAATTAAAATTTTACGATTGGTATTTTAATTCTTAATATCAATTTGGTGGCGGTTACCTATTATTTTTCATTTTCATTTTTCTGGTAATCAAACATTATTTTTCACTTAAACTGTTCTATGTCCTACTCCATATGATAATCTACTTTTATGGAAAATGTGATTTAGAATCCGTTCAGCGGTTCTAGCGTGATGAAAAGTCAAACTCAGTCAAGTATTATACTATATATCATATAGTCTCCTTACTCTAAATCCTTATTTATATGCGACTTATGCGATTCTGATGCGACACACTGTCTATATTTATAGATATGCTAGAGTATTCATTATTATATAGTAGATGTTTTAATCGTTTACATCAAAATATGGTTCCAGTATTGTGAGAAATGACGGAATAAAAAGTATTCTTAAACCATTTTAATTTCGTCCATGAAGTATGATAAAAAGTGATCTTAACTTAACCAGAATAGTATTTCTCTGAAAACTGGCAGAGGAGTTCCTGAAGTGTATTAAAAAGTCAATAAATCCAATTTTCATAGTAAATTTACATATCATTATAATAATAATTTCGTGTAGAAACACGATAGACTAGATAGAAATCTATCCACATTTATTAAACCTAAGAAAATATGATTTCCAGTCTATAACATACATGCTCATAAATCTAATTGTTCTGTATTTTGTGAGATAAAATAACGTAATGACGGGTAAGTCAAATCGCCATTAAAGTTATTCGACATATGTTTTGTTGCAAAAACTCTAATCATTTTGGTTCTAAAATAACTAAATTTTAGAAAAATGTTTTTATTGTCTAAAATTGTTGATATGAATTAAAAAATGTGTATAATAGATATGGCTATATGGTTTTAGTTCCATTTTTCTTTCTCACTTTTAGGAGAATTACTTTCATTTGTTTCATTATTTCAAGGTGAATCTGGTTGGGTGGTTCTGATGAATATTTGTCAAAAGATTGCATAGTGATTATACGTAAAATTTGCTGTAGCCTCTAATTTGAATTATATATTGATCATTAATCAACAATGAAATTTCATTTAAAACGATTTAAAGTGAAAAACGATGACAATAAATTTAAAATATGAGCTTTTTGTTATATGTATATATAAAAGAACCTGACTGACATACCAATACAGCCGTTACTACTGGATTGGAATATAAAATTTTCACATAGTTTCCTATTACTTTAGGGTAGCACTAAGTATTTTTGGAAATTCAACCCCTAAGGAGATGAAAAGGGTGAAACGCAACGGGCATAGACAATGAAAAATGTTGAAGCTATAAATTTCAAATTTAACATTTCAGTCCTTTATAGAAATTAAAAAAAAATACGTACATTGATTTTTAAAATTAACCCTGAAGGGCGTACAATAAGGGATGAAATGCATGGAAAATCGAAACCGCTAAAGCTTTCTATTAAAAAATTTATATTTAAGCTAATAATTACTAATAAAAAGAATGACATTAATCCTTTTTTAAAAGTGACTCCAAAAAGGGATAAAATAAGTATTGAATTTTATAAGAAAAAACAAAACCGCTGAAGCTATTGCCACGAAAATTTCTATTTTAGCTGATTATTACATATGAAAAGTTACGACGTGCATTATTTTAGGTAAAGCAGCACTATGAGTATGAAATAAGGGATGAAATGTTGTCTGGAACATAAAAGTTGCTGAAGCTATGGATGTTAAAATTTTAAAATTATAACTTTTCTCACTATACTGTGTCAAAATGTCACTATACTATGTCACTATATGCATCTCAAAAGAGATGCATATAGTGACATTTACTACATTTTTAAATAATTATTGTCACATAAGTATGCTTGGCATACAATCATATAATTATTGAAAACTCGAGCACGGGAAAGAGGTGCTGTTACATAACTTGAATGTAAACAAAACGTTCTACAATATTAGCGACATAATATTCATTAATAAATTAATATAAAAAAAAAAAAAATATATAATATACTTACATGTTTTATAGTTAATTTCAAGAAAACGGGATGAAATATAATAGACGATCATGATGATAGTGAAATACCATATATTTATATGTGTAATAAAACTTTAACTCACCACTTTCTGTATGTATTTGGAAAATATTTTTAAAAAGAATTCTATCTAGATATTCCTAAATATTTCTAAGTGAAACAGAAGCAAAAACGATGATTTTTAAAATTTTTGTTTTGGCTTCTATCTGTATGTTTGTTTGATGGCATATTCTGGAACTGTAACTAAATATAAGACTTTATTTTTAGAATTCCGTGTCTTTACGCTCTTAAATCACATAATATTGTTATGATTACGCTGTTAAAGGTTCAGACAGTAAAAATATCGATATCGAGATCATGGTGGACACAGCCTCATGAATATATATCAGAAAATATAAAATAAAAACATATAAAAAAATAAAATATAATCATAAAAAATGAAGGAATCATTCTATGTCCAAACAGACGGAGTGCTGGGTGACAGCTGGCAAAAGTATAAAGGTTTAATTTCAAGAAACATTATCAAAAATACACCAAAAATCTATTGTGCCGAATGCTTTAAATACATAAGATTTAATATTACGCATATGTACCAAATTTTTACTATTATGTATTTAGTGATCACTAGCTTTCCGCCCGTGTCTTCACCCACGTGGATACAAAATGTGTACCCTCATCTTTTATATATGCGGAAAACCCTTGGTACCAATCCCGTGCCCGCTTTCAATTCTGATTCAGATACCGTTCTTGATTTCGACCCCTGATCCTCGATTCTGCTCCTCATCATGTTTTCAATGTTTTCGATTCCGATACTGCTCAAGGTTCCAATCTGTACGAAGCCAAGAAATGCTACTATGGAAAAAAAATGTAGGCTATATCACTTTGGGATAATGAGGCTTTATATGTGTGAAATAATTTTTATAATTTATACAACCCCAAGAGCACCCCTAGGATTACTTTTTAAATCCAATTTGAGTGAAATAAAACCTATACATTCCGCAATGAAACTCTATTTACCCTTGAAAACTCCATTAATGTCCATTTAGTAATTTTAGAGACATGCACGAAAATTTAACAATTTGTATTTTCTCTTATATTAGCTCCCTCTTGTAATATCCTCTCCATTTTTTATTCATATATCTTCAAAGTACAGACACACCCGTTTATACTTACTGTTTTATTATATGTATATAGATTATAATGACATTTCTAATATTACAGTAATCATAAAGTTGTAGTATAACCTAGGAAATACACAATATATTTTATAATTTCATAATTACAAATGAATAATACAGTAGTCAATGTGATATTATCTCTTATCTGAATGGTTATTTGGGTTTGCGTTATTATAATAACTCAGGGGTTCCGTTATTGTACCTACATCGTTCAAAACCTTAAGTTCAAATAATTTATTGAAGTTTATATCGGTTTAACTTGTGTTAAGGCATAAGCCATGTATTTAGTTTGGTATACATACGAATTCAATACATTACTCTCGTTATATAGCCATGTTAAAAGCCAAATAAGAATCGAGTTCTCTTCACTGTCGCTGTCGTATTCAATCGTGAAAGTTTTTGAAGTTAAACGAAGTTCACAGTGAATGGAGGCAGTGGCCATTTTTCTTAGGTTTTAATTTTATTTAAATAAATTATTTATGAAATGTTTAAGATTTATAAGTTGCTATTTATATTTAACTACTTAATTATTATATTCAATGGTTTTCACTCAAGATATTAGCAATTTATTTAGTTTTCATTAGCGTTATATTGAATGAATAATTTTGGAGAGGTTTTATACTAGGTTACACCAATCCTTGGAAAAATAATTTTAAACATTTAATTTCGTGCAGAATAATGTTAATGATTTCCTATAAATTATCTAACTGTAAAAAGAGCTGTGATAGACAAACAAACATAATTTAAGATAACGAGTTCCTGAATATTTAAATTTTTATAGGTTCTCATAATTCTCTTTGCACGTGTTTAAGTATACACATACCAATTCTATGCATCAATATAGACGACTAAATTAAATTATAATTGAAGGAATCTCTAAAATCACTAACCTCATTGACAAATACGCGAGATTTCATCAATATATATCTATATATTAAATATTACTTCAATTTAACTAATTTCTCAACAAAAAGAGCAGCCGAAAAATAATTGGAAAATATTTATTGAAGTATTTATACCTATGGAGTAGTTACTAATTGGAAAACGAAAATTCAATATTTTATTTCGTTCTAAAATATGTTTTTAAAAAATAATTTCACTGTTGAAAAAATTATATATAAGACAAATGATTTGCGTTGAAAATCAAAAACAACATAAGGTCTCGGGGTTTAAGTTTGTTAAGATTCAAACATATTCTAAACTAAAAGAAGGTTTATTTCAATAATTTGTTACTTTTTATATAGTCAGAATTAAAATTTCGTTAAAATAAGAATACATTGAAAAATAACAATAGACATATACCTACTTAATACATATGCAAAAATATAAAGTGTGGCTGTAGATATAAAATGAATTAGACCAATGAATACGGTATTCTAAATTGATTTCGTTTAAAAGTATAATATTAAAATCAGGAGAAAATTAAATTGAAATCGAATGATAAAAAAATCATAAAATATAGAGGATTGCAAATCGTAAACAAACGCCAGACTTACCCGAGAGTTCCGTGACCCCGTACGAGTTTTTCCTCGACATATCCAGGACGCCGTCCTCCGCGTAATCCCGAAAACCGTTGAACTCCTCATAGCATTTACTGCCCTTATCCGCGTCCCTCTTGGGTAAATACTCGTGCACTGCCGTGCTCTTGTCCGTAAAGCCCATTATACCTCCGAAACCGGTCGGGCCCTTGCCGTAAGCGCTGTCGAAGTCGCACTTGGCCTCGTTCTCCTTGGTCAGGATGTCGTTTATCGAGAAGGGCGTCGTGATGCTCGTCTTCTCGCAGTCGTGGAGGCTCTCTTTCGCGTTCCTGAATTTTGAATCCATGGCGTGTTTTTTTTTTAATCACATACGGAGGCCGCACGGGTCGCTCGAGTACCGGCCGGCTGACTGACGGCCTGCCGCGGATGCGTTTGTCCAAAGAATAAACTTCGTCCGCCCGTTCGACGTTTGAAAAGCTGCCGAGAGGGACGGCGACAGCGCAGCGCTCGTTTTTCGCGAGCGCCGGAAAGGGACGGCGCTACGTCTGAAAGATAGGCCATTAAAAAAGTTGGTGAGTGTTCGGAGTTTTTCTTGAAGATGTTTAGGTGAACGCCATTCGATCACTTAGAAACGTTTATGAATTGTCGTGTAGCACTGAATTGGCTGTCGTTTTCATAATTTAGAGCTTTGAACGCTTTTTTATATATTTATTTATCCACGTAGGTACAGTAATTTTTCCATTGAGATTGAATTAATTTCGTCATTCGGACGGGAGTGAAGTTTGGAAAAATGACGCAACAAAAACATGTTCCACTCCGAACGGTATATATCTTCAAGACACCCAATTAATTGAGAGTAGTAGGTAGCGATCAACAGCAGAAAGAGACGAGGTTCTTATAATAGATTTGTTCTTGCATAAAACTTAATGTTTTTCAGCAGAATATTTGATTCCATATTCATTATATATACATACATATAAAAGCCAATCCATCAAAAACGTGCGGGGCATAGATTTATTGCTTCATATTAAAACTTTTCATCTTTTACATTATTGCCTTGAAAAAAAATATACTTGTAAGTAACTAGTCGTGAAATTCATACAACAACCCACTTCTAGTCACAGATTTTCTGTATTTAACTTTAGCATAGGATAATACTGGCTCAGTGAATGTTGGAATTAAAGAGGTAATTGGTGTAAAACACTGAGTTTTATGGAGATGATATATTGAGAACGGTATAGATACATATATACAAAGTCTTATATGATTTTTCTTATGAGAATCGAAAAATGACTTTTAAAATCAGGACTGCTTGATTACTACGATAAGAAAAATTCAAATAATATTTCTGCTTAACAGAAGATAGAGAAGTGTTATGTCTTCGAAAATTGATATTTTCGGAATCCATTCAAACCCAAATTATTCCTATTTTATAATGCAAAAGTTTGTGAGCGTCAAGCGAACAATATATTTTATCGCTTCTTAATCATTTGGCTTCCTTCTCATTTAGATATGAAAATCAGAAGTACAGCGATTGAAAATGCAAAGCTTATAATGACAAAATTCGAATTATGCTTGTCTATGTCATTTTTACACACGGAATTCTTAAATAATTTAACTTCAATAGGCCAATTTCAAATAACATCACTACGCTCACGGTAAACACACCTAACTTCCTTAAACCGTGTCACTAACGGTAAGTGGTTGAGAAGTGGCTAGCCATCCTTTTCTATCCTTAAGGACGGCCCTAGAATTTTGTGTTATCCATCTTTGTCGTGCCTTTGGGCTCATTTAGCTTCGGCCAATCATAGACCAGAAGTTCTCGTTGACGGCCAATAAACGCCGGGAGTGGGTGAAGCTGTGAACATAAATTAAAAGATGACATTTCAGGAGTTTCTTGAAATGAAACGTGTTCCTTTCAGTACACGCTCTATTATTTCAACTACATTGCAGTTTCTAGTTTTCTAATCGTTCTAAATGAAATTAATTATAATAAATAATTAATTACCTTCTAATTATATCAAACTAACAGATAACTATTAATTTTAATATTTAGGGACATACCTTATATCTGGCACAAAAATGTTTTGGTTTAAAACGACCGATAAGATACTGTCAACTAAGTATATTTAACACAATTTGACTATTATTATCTACTGTATTACAGTGACTTTGCCTTCGTCTTCATTCTCTTACTATCGGCAATTTCACTCTATTTTTCCCAAATTGTTTTATATTTTAGTTTTGTTACTTTTAGCGTTTCTCTAATATCCTTTTTCTACTTCCCTATAGATCACTAATAAAAAAAAATTCGAATAAACAAAACTTATTAAATAAACTAAAAATTCTAAATTAATACTTAAAACGATATAACAAAAAAATACATCATTAAAAACAAATACAAGGCAGGAGCTTATTAAAAAAGAATATAAACATTATCTAATGTAGAAAATAATTATATAAAATATTCTCGAGGATTAAAAAAAAAATAAGACTACATCCAAATTTGCCAAGTATTCGATATACCATCTGACCAAACTATATATCTTTATTTTGCATATCCATGCAGCTCTATCATTGATATATTGCCGTATTATACTTGTTATTAAATACCTAAGCGTGTTTTTAATCACTGTGATAAAAGTTTCTTTGAAATCCGTACGTATTTTAGCGACAACTTTGAAATGAACTTTGAAGCTCATTATTATTGTAGGAAACTAGAATTATGATTGTTGACTTGCAAATAATTTTTATTGAATGCAAATTCTCGAAATCGAATATGCCATTTTTGTTACAAGATGGCGGTAAAAATTTTACAAAAGATGGTAACCTACCCACTGCTTATAACCTACCCATATATAAACTTTTGGAATTTACGAATTAACTATTTTGAAGTGAATATTTATAAAAATTATGATTGCATATATTTCAATCCTGTATGAGTTAAAATGTTCAACGGAGAGGACATTCCAAATATATATTTAACGGATAACTATTGTTATATTTCGAAATAACAATTTGTCTCTCCGAAAACATGTTGTTTTAAAAATGTCATCTAGTATTGGTGGTACCAACTTAAGGTAGAACATAATTTCTTAGGCAAAAGTGTTTGTTTCCCCACTGACATTCAAAGAGATAGATATACGTTATGTCTATAAATAAATATATCTAATACTTATTGACGGATTGTATCGATATCTTATTGAGAGCATATGCTTACGAATTATCCATTACTTATAAAAAATATCTAAAATATTATCTACTAATGAGGAAGTGCCTTTGCGTGTCTGTCCGCCTGTTGTATGACTGTCTGACTGTTTGTTACGTTTTCATGCCTAAACCGCTATACCGATTTTCATAAAATTTAACATTTAGACAGTTTGATACCAGAGAACGGACATATGCTGAAGTATGGTAACATTAACGGAATAAACAAAAGAAGACGAGCCTCGTCAGTCTTTGGTTTGTCATTGTCAAATGCACATACGTAATGTCATAGCTGATTTAATTAATTGTAACAAACTAGAAGTAAGGAAATTAAAGTGTACTTAAAAGAAGATCCACCTTTCATTTGACAACGATAATACATATGCCACTTTTTGTTTGTTTATCTGTTTGTTAGCCTTTATGTTTTTTCGTAACACAACAATAGCTATGTATTGATTTTAACTGACATTAGTCCACTTACGGACCTCACCATTTTCTAATATATAAGCTATTGTCTGTTTACTTTTCTGTTTTTCTGTATATCTATGTACTTATAACATAATAATTTTGATGAAATTCAGCAAACTGATAGAATTCATTGTCACAAAACATAGTTCACTGTTATTTTTTTTAGGAAAGTCATAATAAATTAAAATTAAAGATTCTTACACTGCCTTTTATTGTCAGTAGCACATTATCTTATTATGATATTATAAATGTGATAGTTTGTGACGTCTGGTTGCTTGTAATTCGATTTCGCATAATCGGCTGAACGGATTTAGGTGACAGATTCGGAATTGATATCAATGATAACAAGATTATTTGATTGGGAAAATGAGGAATCAATTACTTGTCCACGCGGACGGAGCCGCGGACGTAAGCTAGTACACATATATCTACGTGTGTATCCACAATGAACCTAGAATAAAAATAATAATTAATAGATGAATGTTCCATTAATTATTATGTATATGTGCTATAATTATTTGCCCGTGGTCTTGTGTTTCATACATGCTATGGTGTTCCTATTTGAAAGGATATTGATTGCACTCAAGTGGGCTAAACGTATGTAGAGTTAATAATTTTAAAACCCATCATTTATTTCATATTAATGACAGATCTAGGTATATGAAGACCTTTGACGTATAACATGTTATACATTCATGTCTATATGTTTAGCGTGCGTATTTTTAATATTTTAAATTTTATGAAAATTTTTCAATGTTTATGAAATCGGAAAGTTACTTTTTTCACCTTCATTTTCAAAACTCGAGTTTTCAGCAATCTTGACGTTTAAAACACTTAGAAACCTATTTCGACCATTTTCCGAATGATGTTTTTGTGTGTGTTGTGTGTATACATGTGTGCATGTGTACATGCGCGTGAGCGTGTGCGCATGCGCGCGCGCGTGTATAAACCTCTCATAACTTTGAACGGATTAACCGATGAAAACGTAGTTTACGACAATCGAAAGGAATCCATTCAACTTAGACTACCTGAAACTTCGAACTAGCTTCACCAGGAAGATTTTGAGGAATCTTGAACATAAAGCTTTCAGAATTTTTTTTTAATAACTTTTTCAAGAGATATCGTTAAAGAAAATTTTTAAGAACGTATTTTTTTAAAATACTTTGTAAACTGTTTTGCCGATAGATTCAAAAATTTGTTCAGTTGTTGTCCTTAAAAAACAACGTTGATCGTTGCTCAAATCGATGATCAAAATCGGTTTATTTGGTCAAGAGATATTGTTGGGTAAAATTTTTCAACAAATGTTCTTTTAGAATTTCTTTTTGAACTACTTTACTGGTAAATTCTAAAATCTAACCAGTTGTTTTCTTCAAAAAACAGCGGCGAACGTCGCAAATCGTATCAAATTCGGTTGATTCGTTAGAGAGATACGGTTAGCGAAGAATTAAAAAAAAATGTTTTTTTTTTAAATCTTTGTTTTTCAAAGATATGTGTGTGGTACACCGTCAACTTTTTCTGTTCAATAGTAGATCAATATAAAACAACCTATTCCAAAGATATTGTTCTTAAAAAGTGTTTTTTTTTAATACATAAAGGTTTCTGAATTTTGAGACCCCCCGCTTCGAAAGCTGAACCCGCCTTTGTTTATTTATTACTGTCTGTCTGTCACAGTTTTAAATTAAACCATTTCATTAAATAGTTAATGTAAGCGATGTCTAAACTTCGAAAAAAATGTATAAATTCACAAATATTCAAATCAAAATTATGGTATCTATATACAGACGCGATTACCATTGATTTTTTTGAAAATGGTTTCCTTTTAAAACATACAGTTATTCTTTAGTTTCTGAGCGTTTACATATTCCGTGATTTAGGACTGTCTCAATATTGTAAACTCTATGGCCGCTGTTAAGTGGTCCACGTGAGTGGTCATAAGCGGCGAATCCCGACACTTAATCGATATATTTTGGGCACCACAATAGTCGATAGCGGCCGTCGAATACGGTCGTATGTCACGACCGTATTCGACCATTAAATTCAGAAGTATTAGAATTGACGTCATTGTATCGCACCTGACGGTCTCCAAAAAGGTTTACATAGCTATTTTTTTGATTGTTTAGTCAACGCTTTTTCTGCTTACTTTAGAAATAAAATCGTCTTTTATAATAAATACTAAGTTAACCAAAATATGAACGTTTTAAATTACCAATCACCAGAGAGGGCGCTACTGGACCATGTATATAAATGAAAACATTTTTTTTTTTAATTAAACCAAATTACAATTTTAATGAGTTGTAACGTCAGTTATTTAGCGCTATAAAAAAGATAACGCGTAAAGTTGTACCTAACATTCGAATTTATGAGCACTACATAGCAAGTAATTTTTTGATTGCACATAATTTCTTTGCAATTTACTAATTATTTTGATTTTAAATAAATTCTCTCGTGCAGTAGGAAGTCAACTTTTAGGTATTTATTTTTAGATCGATTCCACAATTCTATAAGCGAATAAATTACAATGGAGACTTTATTTTAATATCTATCAAAATACATTTTAATATCTATAAAATTATAATATTTAGTTTAGTTTAATATCTATTGAAGAAAATATTAAAATAAACTTGTTATAATTTTAAAAGATGCGTTTAGTTGTTTTCAAGGTTATTATGTGCTTAAAAAAATTAAATAAGGTATAACCTAAAATAATTTAAGCGTACAGCTGTAGGATACGAATATATTAACGGTATTTATTTTAATTAAATTTCACAAATTCCAGTACTATTATTGTTTTAAATAACTACAAAAATACATAAGAAGTAAATGTTTTAAAATGTGTCAACTAGAAAGAATGGCTACAAATACTCTATAAATAATTCGAATTATAAATAACTATAAAATAGCGAAGTCGGATTCCGATAGTGTCAAATAGGTACCTTAAGTCACTTCTATCATGGTATCACCCACAGAATAATATGAACATTACTAGAAAGTGTCACCTACAAAACTTGAATGCTTTGTATCGTCTCACCACCGACACGGAGAAGCACATTTAAATGCCTATCTGATTAAACCATTATGCACTGAAAAAAATATTGGAGGTGCTATTTACCTTCCAACACTGTAGCTATTGTGGATGGTAATGTAGACAGAATTTCTGTAGTAAGTACTATATATCTACTCTGCGTTCTGTTCCCATTACAATTAAAATACAGTAAAATGTTATTATGTTGTAAGTATCTTTAATATAATACACAATACTATCGTACGGTATTGAATAGAATCAGAAGGTAATAGACACAAAGCATAGAGTATTTGTGAATTACGTCACAAATATTGTTACAAAATTTTATGGTAGTACGTATCTGCATATAATATTCGCTACTATAGAATGTTATCATTACAGTTGCACGATAAACACTACAAAGTCAATATAGTACTGCAACGTGACGTCGTTAGTATATTTTATATGTCACAAGTTTTAACTCGAACGCATTTCGAAAGGTTTAACGGTTTTGCAGTTCAGTAACCAATAAAGAGGCTTCATAGATTTGTTTCGACTGCATCGAGTCATTTCATTGGTTAATGAGAAAATTCGCCTGACGTTAATCAGAAAGTATTCTTATTAGAACTCGTAACTTATTCGTGGCCGTATTTAAAAGAATTTCGTGTAAAATACCGTTTTATTTGTAGTAACACAAATTAATAATTGTTTCATTAAATTAATATTTTAGTTTAAATTGTGTTCAAGTTCGTAAATTTAAGAAACTATTTAAAAATCAGTCATGGATGAAGAAACTCAAACCCTACTCACGCAGTGGAAAATGGATGATTATATTGAATTATTCAAAGGTAAGTCGTATTAAATTTTAATATGTATATCGATGTAATAACCAAAAATACATCCATCCTTGCTGATATACTGACATTTACTTCTTTGTCTCAACATCAAAGTATTCTCTATTCTTGTTGTATATGGGCAAAACATAAGAATCTTTTATTTTTTTATTATAGACCTGCGTAGTGTTTGATTTCCCAGAAAAACCTGAAAGCAATCAGAGTGGGGTTGCTGTGGAAAACGCCAAGGAGTTTTCTGATGTATCTGATTTTATTCTGAATATAAACAATGTAAGTTTATTCTTCACAAAATGCAGATCGGTCTCATTTGACACTCTAGGGTCTTTTAGACTTTGTCAATTAGTTAAATGATTTTTATAAATGTAGTGTAGCATAAAAAAAATGGGACGCCACTAAATAATTGTAATATTGAGGTTAATTAAATTAACCAATTAATTTGTTCAAAAGTTCTCCATATTAAAACTAATTAATGCTTGTCAAAACAATTATATTGTAACTCTATAAACATCAGTAATTTTAAAGGCAGTATTCAGAAGGTCAAGAAAACAGTGTTTATGTTCTCTTAATGTTATTAACAAATTAACTGTGAATTTGATGTAGAATCGTTACAAAAAATATAGTCAATTAAGAAACTAATTTTAGCGTTCCGTATCCAAAAATGGAACCCTATTACTAAGACTCTTCTGTTCGGCTGTCTGTCTCTCACCAGGCTGTATCTCATGAAAATTTCAACTGTCTTGCTATCACGGTAGTTAGACAGTTGAAATTTTCTGAATGATGTATTTCTGTTGTCGCTGTAACAACAAATACTAAAACAGAATAAAATAGGTATTTAAGTGGGGCTCCCATACAACAAACGTGATTTTTTTGCCATTTTTTTTCTTGATCTTAATAACGACAACAGGTAGAAACTTGAAATATTTGCAGAATATTTATATTTACTTATATTCACTTTAAAAATAAATGCCTATTAATTCAAATAAAAATAAAAACTAAAAAAAAGGAGATATGTTACAGAACCCTTCGTGCGCGAATCTGATTCGCACTTAGCCAGTTTTTCTATTATCACTTAGTGTTAAATAAAAGTCCTAATTAATTACATCCATATAAAAGCTTGTTAATAATACATATAATGTTATTTATTTATTTAGAATTAGTAGATGCTTATGTATGGAAATCAAATACCTTGATTTGATTGATTGAATCTATGTTACAGAATAATTTATATGAATTGTTGCACTCATCGCAAGATGGAAGAAGTATTCTTGCTGCATATAAAACATCTGGAGTACTAGATTCTGCTGGTCGCAGCAAAATATGCAATTTAATCATTAAAGAAGAATTAAAAAATGATCCTTCAAGAATTATTCCATCTTCCCGGATGTTACAGTGGGCTCATGAAATAACTATAATTTTTCCAAAAGAAAATAAGGCAACATATTACTTGCCGTACATAAATTTTCACCAGGAGTTAGAAGACTTGCCTCTGGGAAACTACAAGATTGCTACCACAACAGAAAAGAGAGTACAGAAAGTCTGGTCTAATAAGCAGAAGGTCATCATCATCGTCAACTCCTCCGCGCTCACCTATTACTTAGAAAGTGTGAGCAGTGATAATGGTAAGAAGATTTTAATTTAATTTTATAAATGCAGTTTTGTATTTAATGATTTTCTACCAAAAGAGCTGTGTTATATGGGATTTTGTGGTTTAAAATTGTTTAGTAAATTACCAAGAACATTAAAACTTTTCTTTAAATGTACGAAGACAGCACAGTTTACAAAAAAATCATAGTATTTAATATGAAATACTTACCAATTTAAATAATATTACATTTAACAATGTAAAAAAATGTTAAACATATAATATTATAAAAAATTATTACTATAATGAATGTACTAAGATAGTAATTTCCTGAAAATGCTGTATTTCAGCTTTATTTGAGTTTGAAGACTCTTCTGACCTTCTCCAATGGTTAGAAAACTGTACTGATCCTTGGGACACTGTTGAATCTCATTGGATTAGAACTGCAGGAACTAGGCTCAAACTGGTAAAAAACACTAATGCCCCAGCCTCAGTATATATAAATAAATATCCTGCACTAAAAAAACCAACAGGTTATATATTGGTAAGTACAATGAAATATTTAAATATATGTAATATAAAAGCATAGATACTTTAGAGACATTTATGAACCATTTATAAATACTTTTTGATTTAGACCTATCTAATATTGAGTGCTAGCATCTAAATTACAATTAATAATTCTTATTACACATGTGTCATAAATATCATGTTTCTATATAATTTTTACTAAAAAAATTGTTCAATTGTGATTGAAATGGTTTTTCTAATTATTATTTTGGACATTAATGTATACCTATTTAATTTTGACATTAATATGTGCTTATTTGCAATTTTCTTGCAGTTGCTGAAGGATTTTGATTTCCTTTATCCATCTTCTAACCAAAAACTATGGAATAATTTCCCAATCTACAAACAAAATATCTTGAATGCAGCTAGAAAGAAACTCTCTATCCTAAAAGATGTCTCAACAAAATCACTACTCCGTGACTATCTGGATTTGGCTGAAAGTTTGTACTCGTTTTTATGTAGGAAATTCAAAGCTTCTTTTGCAAAGCACTATATGCAATATAGTGGCGAAAATTTAAAACCAAAATTTCATTTCTTAACACATTATCATCAAATAATTCACAAATTAGGGCCTCCAGTTCTTTTGTGGTCCATGAGGTTTGAGGCTAAGCACAGAACCTTTAAAATTGCTGCTCAGTCTTCTTCTAACAGAAAAAATATATGTAAAACATTAGCTATAAGACAACAGTTACAATTAAATGAGATTTTTTTGAAGGGTAAATTGGGTGACAGTGTACATGCAGGTCCTGGCAAAGAGGAATGTGTAACTTTTTCTTCTAAGATATTAGATGCAGTTAATATTGCAACTCAAAATACCTTATTTCAAGTTACATGGGCTAAAGTCAAAGGTACACTATACAAAAAGAAAATGTTTTGACTGTTGATGTACTTGATGAAAACTATGTATTTGGCATTATAAAAATATATATTTACATGGACAAAAGATGTAATCTTTTATTGTAAGCTTCTCATTACAATTGCTTTTGATCAACACACATATGCATATGAGGTAAATGAAACTAGTAATTATGTGTATCTTAAACAAAGTTCCTTGATTTCTCCAATACCAAACAATATTAATGTAGACTCAAAGGTCAACTGTTAATAACTATCAGAGGCTCAATTTAAGAATGCTACAATCTTATTTGAAAAAATACTAAAACTTGTTAACTGATTTTTTAAATAGTTCAATAATAATTAAATGATATTACTCTTTATACCTAATTGTAAAATACTTATTGTTTGTTGTACCCAAGTAATGTCTTATTTTTATATTTTGTCTTACTAATGTGATTGGCAATATATCTGACAATAGTAAGTAAATATTAAATGTTTTTTGCAATGTAAATGAATAATTTTTCCTTCTTATATATTAATTAGGAATCCTTAGAATAATACATACAAATCTGTATTAGGTTGATTTCAATTTTTCTGTAAATTTTACAGTCCAATATTTTTAGGCTATGAGAATTTAGTATTAAGAATTTGTGTATAGATATGGTAAGATATGAATATGTAATAATATGTATAATCTATCTGATTTTCCATCTTGAATATTAGACAATAAACTTTAAAAGTACTGCATGTAAGCAATTATAAAATTAGCATATTGACTATTAAATTAAATAAATGATTAGATATAAACATGATTTTTTTAATTTATTCTGAATTTTAATCCCAGTAATTTATGATAGGGTTATTTTTGGGTCATGTGATTCAATGTCTCATGTGACATTGCACATAATATTTAACGAAAACAGTAATTCGCATTCTCACAAACTTCGTACAATACATTTAAGTATTGTGAGAGGTATCCGAGAATGCGGATTACTGTTTTCGTTAAATATAATGACATGACGAAAATAACCCTCATATTCTGTAATTATAACCATACTTCACTGTAGTTGATTACTATATTTCAGTAATGCATATTCTACAATATGGTATTAGTCACACAATACGATAGTAATCATCACACCCACTTTTATAGTGCTAACATTAAAGAAGGTAACTGTTGACATTTAATATTGTAATTACTACAGAAAATGTAATAGTTACTAGTAGTGTTTATGGTGATAAATACATTGTAACATAACAGTACTTACCCTAATAGAGTGTTGAGAACACATTAGAGACGTTAATGGTGACAAACAAATTGTAATCATTACATACTAAAAGATAAAAGTTATGATGTCATAATATTAATGACGTCATTACACGTACCATCCTTATAGTAATTTATTAACAATCTATAGAGGATAATCATTACAATCCAGACTGCTGTCCCATATGTGACCCTCTGTATGGGTACTCACAACAGAAATTCTGTACCTACAACTATATTTTTTTTTCAGTGTGCATGTTCTAACCGAATGTGATATGGATGATCAGAGATTATAACGAATATTTTCGTTATAATTTTAGCACACTTTCACAATACAATATCGGTTCATAAAAAATGGAATTTAGACCTTTATATATTTAATAGAAGATAATTATTTGGAATTAAAGTATGACAAATAAAATATGCTTGCCACAGGACAAATAAACCATTGTCGTTAGTTTTCGATTTCCAAGTCGCGTCTGCATGAGATTTATATTGGGATATGAATTTGAACGGTAGATATAATATATTAATGACGCGATTGAATCAAATAATGGTGTCGTTTTCAGCGTCATTTCTCGTGAAATTGATACTTCACGATGAATCACAAATACTATATCTTCAATGAATGTTATACGCTACATATTCGAGTGACTAGGGCTACAAGCTTTTGATTGTTAAATAACCCTACTCTTGTTCGCCAAATAGGACACAACTGTATTTATCACAAAAATGATATTAGTCACCAGACTGTATGTTTACTTCCGAAATATATCCGTAGAAAAGAGAGTGCCAGAAACATATTTCCATGTTCTCCTTTTATTGACCCTGCCTACAGTTACATAATTCTTTCAAGAGGACTTCATCCTCAACACACTTACTAAAACGAAGGCCAAACGTGAATAGAACTCGCGTCGAGTAAGTTGTATATTATAAATTTATCACTCAATTATATTTTTTGGAACGAAGTTCCCGTAACGCGGCTTTCGGGAGGTGTTATAACTGGCAGAAATCGTCACCTAACGAAAAAGCGTTATTCCGCATCCTTCTTTTTCTCAGTGACTCACTCTCTCTCTCCCTATCTAAAAGACGCTAGTTATAAAGCAAGTGTAGAGGCAGCCGCGCGTTGCACGGCACTTATTTCATATCTTTATATATATAAATATACGTTTTGGTAAAAATATCTATCTATTATTATAGTGCATGTATTTTCAAGGGATAATAATGTGATGGAAGTCATTAATTTATGATTATTTTTTGATTTTTATTAGAGATGTAGTATTCAATTTTAAGTCTTTAATGAACGAATTTTATACATATGAAAGTGACATCTATTATTGATTTCAAATATGACAGAATTGTACATCTTGATCGAGGTCGTGTAACTTATATACGTTTTCAATTTAATCTTTTGTTCTATGCTGATAGTGTCATCTGAAATTTAAACTAAATGTTATTACGAAATTTTAAGTGTTATCTAATAGCATTTACTTAAACTACAATTTCTTGTATTAGTGCAATAAAGTGAATAGAGTATGAAACTTTAAGATTAATTTAATTTCATTCGATTGTTGTTATTTTTTTATTTAAATTATTGAAATATAATGCTGAACTTTAATTTCCACATAATACAAACTTACGATATACGTGAAAATTGAGTCAGAAGATTATATATTACTTACGATTGTGAATTTTTGATGTGGCAATCTATGCGACGACTGGTGTCAATGTATTTTAGTACATTGCGCAAAGATAATGAAACTTAGTAGGTATACAAACAATCTTTGACATGAAATGCTCTCAAGAAATATCCGCTCTGTTGTTATTGAAATATTATGTTAAATATTTGTAATATATTTCATTTTGTAACATGCAATCATTACAATAAAAATGTAAAAGTCGGCGGTATCCAGGCAAGTTGACTTTCTGGCTCAAGTCGAATTGAGCCACTGGCGCTGTCAAGCCACCGGTCCCGGACGTTGTAGTCGCGACGGTGACGTTTTCAGCCCGCTGGCCGCGGCGGGAGCTGAGGTTCGAGCCCCCCAATTCGGAACAAAAATATTATGGAGGGAGGATAAGATCTGACATATACAAAAAAAAATGTTGCCGTAATACGAAAGTCGACTTTCTGCATTATCTGTTCGCATAATGTAAGTTCATACGGGGAACTCCCATTAACCTGACAGACAATGACGACCGATGATAAAGTTGATAGTCCGTTCGATCAGGTATTTTAGAAGGGTGAAATCCTTCTATGGTTAATGTTTATAGTTGGTACGACCTGTAGGTATAGGCAATGAGGTTTATATATAGACTAACATTTCAGAGGCGATTTAAATTCTCAGGGGATTTTCGTCATGGTAGTTATAAAACAATTTATGGAATTCATTCTCTTCTTTAAGCGAAACGACATTTTACAATTTGTTTTTTAAGTTTGGTTTCATTGCTGTATATACTATAATTGAGCATTATTCCTGCTAGTACTTTTTTTCTAAAGATGTCACATATTATGTATAAATGTGTAATGTAAACAATAAACGGACAATATGGCAAAGCAATGATTGAGACATTGCATAGCACTAGGGTAAATAAAATTCGAAGAAAGGCAGCCATGTAAACAAAATGTTATAAAACTTTCTTGATTAAATAAAAAAAAAAAACTTTTATTACAGAAAGATGTTGAAAATGTTTGGCACAAAATCGACGCGAGTTTGACAAAATTGACAGCGTAATGACAGCCGGCGAATACTTACTCCTAAGTAAATACGCTTCTACACTTATAACGACTAACTAACGGACGTCAATCGTTGCTTAATTTTAGCTATATTCCGCCCGCCTATTTTTTAAAGGTTATGACGATAGTCCATGTGAACCGATATAAGGTAAGGATGTAACGATATCACAGATATCTAAAAGAAAAAGTCCAGACATTTAGAAGTCGTGGTAAAATAACGAAGTTCACACGAATAAATCATAAATGATCCCTGAAATTTTGACACAATTTCTTTAATACCAATAATTTTATTTATAGTTTTAAAAAATATACTACTATTTTTTATTTAATGAAAATGCTATGACAAATTAAATAAAATGAAGTGATGCTTATTTTGTATTGTTATTTTCTTGAATATAAAAGCTACTTTCAACGGTTATGTATACTTTAATTAATGAATAATGTGCTAGAACTTTTAATAAGGTATTTCGATCCGAATGTTACATTCATTTCTCTTTGATAAACGAATTACAAGGTATAGTTTATTGCGAATCTAGTGGACAATTAACAGCCCAATAATAAAGTTCATTACTTACTTAATTGTAATCTATTTATTTTTTGTTTTTCTCAAAAATTACTAAAAATAACTAATTCTGATAAAAGTGCCTCTTACGTCTAAATATCACAGCTTTTCCGTGACACTTATAATAGTTTTAAAAATGTACGTCAGATGGCGTAATTTTGTATTAAGTTTAGTTTAGCTATTTGACGCTAGAGAGCGAATTAGGGAAATCGTGCGTTTTACGAAATTTCAATTTTCAACTATCACATCTTGTAATTTTTAAAATAATTGGCGACGAATAATACTAAAAATGCTAACGAAGTCATTTTTATTTCAAGGTAATTATCTGTATTTTTTATTTATTCACATTTTTGTATTTTCGTATGTTCCGCTTTTACATAACAGATGACGCTACAAGAACTAGTATACTAAACGCAAAGCGTTTCGCGTAAAAATAAAAAAATATACATTGATCCTTTTATATACCCTTAAAACAATTTAAAATGGAATTCTGAATATTTTGTAGCTACAATTATTGATGGCAACAAAAAGAATTTAGTACAGCAAGTATGTATTACGAAATAATAAGGTTGACTGAATAGGGAGAGGTGTGATATCGAATAAAAGGTGATTTATTTTGGAAACTAAAAATATGTCACTAGTGATTTCTGAAGTGCTCGACGCCATATTGATTTCAAGTCCGATTCGCCTGTAGTACTTTTTTTAATAGCTTTGCTTTGTAGCTTTATTAGCTAACTTTAAACAACCATTTGCAATATAAGTACAAATTATGTATATTATATTTCTTCGTGAATTATTTTCGTCGCATTTTATCTTATTTAATTTTGTGACATATCCGTTTGCATAGTCACAAAAATAACCGCAATCCACGGAAAAAGCCCAGAACCCGAAAATGGGACATAATCCAGATACGCGGCGGGCGCGGTGGCCCGCGTCGAGGATCCCGTTACCGCTGTAACCGACACCGCAGTGCGCGCCACTGTACCACGGCTGACAATGTTAAATTATACCTACTCAATAGAGGTGATACAGGGAGAAAAGACGTAATTTCAATTTGTAAGAATTAAATTTTCATGTATATGTATCCGTTTGCAAACAAATTGCTAGAGGGTGCAATTGTAACTAACTGCGTGATGAATGGAAAATCGTAAAAATATGGATTGTTATATTATTAATAGAAATGGTAGGGTAATTATATATTATATTGTACATTATATAGGTTCACTCAGATATTATTAATAGAAATTGTAAGGTCATTATACCTATTCTATACTAATTTTATATTTCTATACTAATTTATTATTTCATTTTATACTGATTCTTATTGTATTTATCATAAGTTTATTATTATTGTTTTTATCGTTCCACTGCGAAAATTGAGATATAAGTTCTCTCGCTTTTTATTATTTATCACTCTTTTTTTATTATTTATTACTCTCAACTCTTCTTCTGCGACCTTAGAACTAACGTGTAGAAGTATTTTTTTTGTTGAAATTAAATTTAAAAGGAGGTCATGAAAAAGGTTTTTAAATAGAATGCCTTCAATCTTTAATCCTTCACGTATGCTCAATGCAAGTTGAGGACTCTTGGAAATCGCTGTAGCCAATGTGACCACCAATCTGGAACAGATGGTTCGATATCTATTCCAAGAAATGAAACGATTGATTTAATTTTAGTTAAGCTAAAAACTCTGTGGTTAATTCGTTTGTGGTAAGGAATCGAATTTGAAAACTCAAAGGCGAGTGATCAACGCATTGCCTTTACGTAGTTCTTATTATAATAATATAATTCAAACGCATTTATATTATAATATATACGTACGAAGGCTGTTATTTTTGTCTCTTGACCGAAAATGAATTTTGGACAATTCTATATTCACGTGTCGTCGATGGTTTCTACATTGACGCATCGTGTATCATGGTTCGATACATCAATTCTCAAGTGACGTATAAATATTAAACAGATGTGTGTATACTGATTGCCTCATTTCCTTAAATGAGTTTAAAAATACGTAGTAAATTAAAAATAATTTTACGATTAAGTCAATATTTATAAAACTTTAAATTTGAATTATACCCGGACATTTTTTTAATAAATAACATAAGAAAAGGTGCTTAAATGTAATACAGCAAAAATATTATCTCTGAATTGGACACTAAAAGAACGATGCGTTCTCAGAGCGCGGGCGCAGCGGCGCCTGTTTTCTCGGAAGGGAGAGTTGAACAAACTTGTCTACTTTGTAAGCAAACAATTGCGTAACTCCCTACTGCACTCTTAATGCACTTTTTGTTATCACGGTTTAATATGCATATTTGTTACTGTTGTCTGGATTCGTTTCAGCTGTCATGACTGATGTTTGATGATTTTATCATCAAATGGCAGAGTTGAAAATCCTTAATCTTTATTAGGGTTCCGTGCCTCAAAAAGAAAAACGAACCCTTATAGGATGAATTTGTTGTCCCTCCGTCCGTCCGTCTGCCAAGAGCTTTTATCTCGGGAACGCGTGGAGGTATCCATTAAAACCATATACTCAAGTCTACAGTGCCTTGAAGTTGTGAAAATATCAAACTCCTAAGTGAACGTGAAAATAAGATATGGCAGCTTATGCCGCAAAACTTATATTTTGACACTCTCAAGGAAATCAAAAATTATAGGGTATTTTTTGTTGACCTAGAACTATGAAATTTGGCAAGTCGTACCGTCTTATACTACAAATATAGGAAAAAATCTAAAAATCATATATTTGCAATTAAATCATAAAAATAATTTTGATTAGGTTACCTAACTAATTTACGTATGAACTATTAGTATAACCACAATTTCGTATAAGTATATAATTATAGGTTTTGAAAACTGAATTTCGGGAAAAGATCGGAAAAAAACTGCGAGACTCAATTCCTGAACTATTTGTAATATGTACCTGCAAATTTGTACGGAACCCTCGGTGGACGAGTTCCACTCGCACTTGTTCGGTTTTTTTTTATTTTCATTTTAAAATGAGTATCTTGGACAGAAGGCCATCTCGTAGGCGTTTGCATGCAGGATCAGTGCCTGACTATTCGAATTATTTTACTGCATGGGAACATAAAATGTCACACCATATATTCATGTGATTGCCTTTTGACAGATCGGCCAAGTGTGAGTTAATCGTATAGAGAGGGTTCAGTACTATTAAATTACGACATTGATTCAAGGTGAAATTAAGTAATATCTTCTATATATATTTTCCTTCGCGCTCATCTTGGGTTTCCAGTAGAAATTAAAAAAATTAGGATTTCAGTAAAAACTTTGAGTAATACAGAACTTTACTTATAGTTTACACTTATTTCGTTTTCCGTAGGTATTTATATTAAACTCTTAAGTAAGTAATTTCAGAGGTAAGGGGGAATGCCCGATTTTTGTATATTTTTTAGAATCTTTTAAATTATACATTTTCAAATTATACAAAATGCAGTTGTATCTGTATATTTTTTTTAATCAATCCGTTCATTTTATGGCATGGCTCACTTGATCAAAGTTTTTTTTTTTTAATATCCTAACTGGATGTTCACGGCTATGCTTTGTTATCAAAACTTAACGTGACTGCTGAATTTTCAATCTGTGGTATTTATCTTTGGGAATTTGATTAATGGCGATAAAAATTAGAACGCTTCATCGTTTTAATTTTTACCCGATGCTGCATCTACATAGGATACCTAGTTACTTAGCCAACAACAAAAAGATATTTGTCAGAGTTTTTTTTTTTTGAAAGCAGCATCAACCTTGATTTACTCCAGCACCAGGGGCAAATCAAGGCTGAAAATAGGTTTTGTTTAAGCCCGAATCAACTCAATAATAATTTTTATACCAAGGTCATCAAATTATTGCTCTATTATAATAGCAAGGTTGGTTGGACAAAGTTTAGCTGAATGACATACATTTGACATAAGAGGAAATAGGTAAAAACTAATTTTGTAAAAAGAAAAATATGCAAACTACTACGTGGGGCCACTCAATTTTTGTAGTGCGCATTTGAAATGCATATTGAAATCATTTGGAAAATCCATGAGAACTTTATTAGATCTTATTTTTTTAAACTATTCATAGAGTGATACGCTTTGTGCGTTATATTTATTTCACTTACAAAAAAATACATTTTATTATGTTGTTAATATGGGTAGAATAATTTGTATATATAAAAATAGATGTAGGTATATATAAGATGGCGAACTCCAATATAGTTTGACCGATCATCCCCAAACTTAGTATATATCCTAACTAAGCATTTTTTTTCTTGGAGAAAATTTTTATATTACTCCTAATATGATTTGTCTTCTACTTTGTCCGCTTGTTTGAACTGTTAAATGGAATTACTATGCCGATTCTATATAAAAATTCTATAGTTCATAGAAAGCTACATTGTATCAGAGCAATTTTATTTTGATACTAGTATTTTTACCGGCTTCTATTTATATCATATATAGGCTACTTTATGTAGTATTTTTCTCGGCAGAATCTAGAGCTGTTAGAATCAAATGCGTGGCGAAAATCGAAATCAGAAACAGTACCGGAATCGAAACAGAAACATACGGATTAATATCAAGATCGATCTATATAAGACACGAAGAAATATCTATATTCCATGTCCATGCGGGTAAAGTCACGAGCGGACGGCTGCTGCTATATTGTAAATTAATTGAATTTTTATTAATATAAGATATAAATCAACTAAATCTAAAAATGTTGAAAACTTGTCAAAATAAAGACTGACCATCCGCGGACCGATTTAAATTCCAGTCACGTATTATTGCTTTTCTAGCAAGCCTCTGCAGTTTATTATGATCTCATGCAGAAAATTTAATAGTAAGTTGTAAAAAAAATAATACTATATAGAATAATAGAGATCCCATTAAATATTTGAATATGAATTTCTTATTCATATTACATACCCACTATTTACACAGTATAATTTACATTCCTATGACGTCATCAGTACGACCTGCATCGACCATCGACAATCCCCGACGATGTTTGCATTCAATTGAATATTGTTTGTATTGTCTGCCAGACACTGTAATTTGAAACGCATGTTTGGTGACAACTTTTTCTGTTCGTAAAATTCTCTTCCATAGGCTTTTCTAGTTTTCAAAATTTTAGTACCTTTTATCAAATTATTATGAATGTTGGTCAGTACTACCATTTTCACTTATACAAAAGTAATACTTTTGAATAAGTTGAAATCCAAAGAAACATTTTAATGCGAAAACGGTGAAAATTATGGTGAGGAATCCCGTCCGACCAAAATTTTAGAGTTATAATAATAATAGTAATATTATTCATAAAAATTATTCGACGATTACAAAATAATAAATCCTCAATTCTCCATTAACCCTCCTTAATGACATTGTAGGCGTTGAAAGCGTATATGGATGTGAGGTGTTGTGCGGTCACTCATTAGTTGTAAATAAGCTATAACATCAAAACTATTGGATGGATTTTGATAAAATAAAGTATATGCTATTGTTCAAAGTTAAAAATATCTGGTTTTCTTTTTAATGTCTGGAGTCGACTGCAAGTAAAAGTGGCAGACGTAACTCCATTGGGTTTGGACAATCCATAGTCATAAGAAAATATAAATATTGCAAATATTAGATAATATGATTTTATCTTCTGTTTACCTGAATTGGAATTACTTCACAAATAATATTCACTAAATAATAAAACCTGCGATTGTTGGCTAAACTATGACTCATAACGTATTTTTTCAACTAGCAAAAATCTTAAATGAATACCGTGGTAATGAAGTCGAGTGGCAAAATAAAAATGCCATTATCGACCAAATTAATACAGTTAAAAAGTGTAAATTTCGACAAAAAGAACAGGGTAATGTTGGAGAATATTAAAAACAGATAAGACAAGGCTCGTGTAGCCATAAACTATGTCTTTGATTTTGATACGTGATTTTTATGAGTGTCACCTATCGAAGAAATGTAAGTGATACAGTTATGAAAATAAAATTCTGTTTTTTCCTCTTTCTCATTAAGTGCACGAGTTACAAATTTGATTTTTAGGTATATGTTTTTCAGCTATTTAAGTTAGTGTACCGTAAAAGAAATACAAGATTGGTTAAATTTCTCTGTATTCCTTCTTCAGGATAATGGTACAAATAATTTTTAACGAATTGATAAAACAGTTTTTGATTTATTAGCGCCGTTATATTGTAAACGATCTTTATGTGGGTCGGCGCTTACGAGTTCACGCGCTATAGTGATATTTCATTTTTCATATGTTTTAGTAGCAATAATCTTAGCCGTTCACCCATCGGTCAGGTACCCGTCACCGGTGACGTGTACGCGAGGGGACGTCGCCCTCTCCTCATCGCGGTATCGCCTTAAGGAGAAGGTTTAGGCTGACGGCATACGTACTACATTGAGTTATTATTACTACGTATATTATATTTCAATGACGTACCACAAAAGTTTTTCTGTCAGAATATATCTGACGCCCGCCGGAACAATCCTGCACAAGTCTGACTTATTCGCGTCTGGCTGCCACCATCATTGTATATAATTCTTAAAAAAAAGAAAGCTAAATAGAGAAAAGGAAGTTTACGTAATAAATTTAATGACTTATTTTCATTAGCGTTATTATTATTCTTAGCGTTATGAATAAAAAGTGTTGAATGGGCAAAAATCATTTAAATACTTCCTTATATTTTATATTTAAGTATTTACATTTTTGTCTTATCTTAAGAATTTGGATGATTCCAATTTTTTATTACTTTCTTGCAAATTTCTTCCCAGACCGAGCCTTGTTTAATTTTATTGTCATAATTTCGTCAAACAGATTAAATATACAAGGGTATTTTTCAATCAGCCTAATAAAATGTTTCTTGTCTGCGTACTGTAACACGGCGTCCGCTGTGGGCACTGATGTCAAACCGATGCAAATTTCTGATAGAAATTTATATATCTTTATATATCTCATAGAAAATATATAGAGAGCGCGTGTCAAACGTTTTGATCACAAAAAAAAAATTCTGACGTCCGATCAAAGTTTATCCGGACCTCATCAGAAGCGGACGTGCGACCGGTCAGAATTCTGAACGTATGCGCAGTCTAGAATATAATACACGCGCAAAACGCCTTCCGGCGGGCATCAAAAAATTTCTGAAAAATTCTTATAGTATGCGGCCGGCCATTCTCCTCTGAATGACCATTCGCCAGATCACACGCCGGCCAACAAAGAGAGTGGCAATGAAGAATCAAGACCTTATTAAAAATATGAGGATTTTTAATGCGTATCTCTAATTCATTCGCCAAGTATGAAATAATTTAATTATTGTTTGTCGTTTGTGTGCTGCGGTGTTTGTATTATCGTGGCGGGAGTATGCGATGACTCAATACAATAAGCGAGTCGTGTATTTCGATCAGCATCGAAATCAATTATTTACTTGATGAAAGACATTATATTGGCACAGAAAGAAAAAGCTCCATGTGCTAGTTATCATGAAAAAATACTTATTAATTTTACTTAGTGATAGCTTTTAGTACTTAAATTCATCATGTAAAATAATATAGCTAGTTTAATTAAAACCTGTTTTAAATTAATTATGACGGATTTTTTTTTATATAGCTTGACCGAGGAGCAATCGCGTAGGCGAGCTATCACAGAATAGATAGTCACCGCCGCCCATGAAGTCTCGTAATATCCAATTCCCGCTCCAGACGAGTCGCCAGTCCCCTTATCCAGTTATCGGCCCCTTGAAAGGGAATAGGATATCTAATGCAGGGGGCTCGGGTCAATAGAAAGAGGAGAGGGGGTGTAGCCTACCGGAACTCTCACTCGCTAGACGAAACTAAGCAGCGGAAGCTGTAACTGCACCTCCGTGACCCGTGACATTGCGGCAATCCAGCACCGCTGAAGCCGGCCCATTTATTTTGCTGCAGCTAAGTTGGCCACAGCATGGCTCTGCCACAGTACTATCAATTTATAAACTTAATTAATAAAAAAAAATATTAGAATGCGTTTCTAAACTAGTGCAACACAACAAACATGCGCATGCGCAGAAGAAAAAAAATTCTTCTACCACTTCAAAACATTTTAAGATTCGACATGTAATACGGTTTTTTCGGCGGCGGCGACGCCGCGCGCGCCCCTGGAAGCAATAACTCAGTCTCGATTTTGTTGAATTTGCAGAAATTGACCCATGCGTTTTTTTTGCGTCTCAGAAAGATGCGATTGGCCTTTCGTGGCGTTATTGACCTTTCTTACTAGAAAAAAAAATGTCGCAGAATGTAAACAGATTAATAAAGAAATAGAACTCTAAATATTAGTGCTTTCATATCACCATTATAATAAAAATTTAGGTAACATTATTTGTAGGTCGTTAATTTATTTGGAGATAAATTTATTTTTTTACAAAATATCTTTATGTTCTTTGTTTTTGGCGCTATTTGTATTTTCGCCACTATTTTGTTATTTCCTTTCATCTCCTTTTCAGACTTGGCGGATTGATGCCATTTCATTTTATTTTATTTTCAATCTATATACTTCTTAAATTCCACATAGTATATTAGCAATTGTATATATTTAACATGAAGAAAAAATATATGTACTATATCAGTCAAGTGTATGTCTATACACCCACAAGAAGCCTTTAGAAACGTCAAAATGATTTATTGTTAAAATGCAGGTTCGTGATTCATATTAGCATCATTTTAACAATTATATTAGGTGTATATTACATTTAGATTTACTTTACGATCTCGTCGTAAACACGTACCATTTAAAATACGTAATCCTGATTTGACGCTTGAAATTAGAAACTTCCTCATTTTTTTTTCACCTCACAGTCGAGTTTCTACGGACCGTTCGCAAACGTAAACACGGGGAGTGCAGAAAAAAGGGCACGTAGCAATATTGACCCTCGCAATTAATAGGCTATCAATAAAAACGTTTCGGCCAAGTCGCCCCGGAACGTCGGGGCCGGCGCGATGTTGTGGGCGGGCGGGGGCGGGCGGGGGCGGCAACACGTCCGTTTAATTTATCGGCGTGGAGGCGCCGCTCTGTGGTTTTTTTCCCGCCGCAGCGCCACCTCGCAGTGGGATATCGGCCCACGTTAACAGATGCCGCGCCGCCCGTGTTCGGTGGTTAAGAAATATCGCCTCGGCTGAGCTTTTTCGATGCGACCTTTGGACTTTCGTATCGTGATTTGACGGATTTATAAATACATATATGTATATGTATATAAAACATAAAATGATTTTTTTTTTATCTTGAAAATCGCTCCACGACTTCTTGGGGGCTGAATTTCGAAAAAATCTTTGTTGGTGCTCGCGCTCGTTATAACAAAAAGATCTTAACAAAATTGCAAGTCTCTAGACCCAGTAGTTTGAGCTGTATGTATTTCAGTGACTGTATGTTGATACATAATATACGGTTTACTCTTACGTATGTGTATATGATTACATTTTAATTGTTATCTGAAAACTGAAATGGAGTTATATATAGACAATAGCCGAGAAATGGATCTTCGGATCTGCATGAATTAGAAATTTCTAGACAAATCAGCACGAGGAACCATAGAGTGGGGCAACAATCAAAAAGAATGAACTCAACCATAAAATGTAAATAACGCTATAAAATATATAAAATGTAAATAATAAAAGTGGTTAGGTCTTAAGGTATAATAGGTCTTAAGTCATTTTACAATTAAACACGTGAAAAGTATATGATATCTAAAAGTACTGGTCAAATACTCCACTGCAGAGATATAATCAGACCGCGGCCGCCGACGACTGCAGTCACCAGCGCGGTGACAACGTTCGGGACTGATGTCAAATTAAACTATTAAGTCAAATTAAACTCAAGATCAAGGCTTGCAAGGCAATTTAGACTCAAGACCACGGGCGAATTTGTCAGTGAAATAAAATTCGCCCGGGGTCGAGATCAAAACCGACACCTGGTTGGAAGGCGACGCTTTTAGCCACTGAGCTATTCGCCGCTCTTACTTATCATACTTATACATATATAACTTCACTGAAGTAAAAATAACTGAATTTAAAATATTAGAAAATTTATTGTGAAAGAAATTTGCCGAATTTATATTTGTTTGAATATTTGCTTTTTTCCTTTTTTTTACAATTTATTGAAAAATGTTTTGTGGCAGACAGTAAATGATGCATTCAAATTAGTCAGTAATTTTATAAAAAAAATGTTTTATAAGACCTACTTTTCATGCGGCTGCAACAACATTCCGATTTTATTGACGAAATGATTTAATTACTTAAAATATTAGTCACTTTCTAAGTATTAATGATTGTTAAAATCAAACTCAAACTATAAAAAGTCTTAATAGACCCTAATAAATATCTCATGTATTCGATCTACGTAGACAGGCAGAAAATCCAGACGAAAATCCTAGGTCACTGGTAATAAATATGATTCATGGAGAATCAGAGGGCAACACTGTAGAGCATTTTTATTGGTCCGCGGCTGACAGTTCACAGAGGGCAATTAATCGGTCGGCCGATGGGGCACATTAAGCCCGTGCACATGGAATGATAACGCCGCGGGTGACGGCCGCGCACGCGCAGCAAACATCTTGGGGCCCGCCGTATCCGAATACAGTGCTATCGGCGTGGACGACTTAAAAATGCCCGTATCGGCTACGTTCGTATTTTCGAATGAATACGCCCAAAGCGAAGAGTTTGTATATAGGTATACTAGATTATAGTCCCATGGCAAAAATTACCCTATGAAATGATCGACCACGAATTACGTTCAAAAAGCTGCTACTATATCAGAAAATTTGAGCGGTACATGTGGGTGAATTGAATTTTCCAGAAGCAAATGAGGAATTGCTACGACTAATTATTTTTGTATGGTTTTTAAAACTATCAGCGAAGCGAGATATATAACCTATACCATATGTTACTTCGGTGTATAAATTATTACGATATCAAATTTTATTAAATTCAGTCTATACAGAAGTTTGAGTTGCGAATAAATTCACAAATAAACAATGTATTAATAATAATAATATAAACAATATAATAATAATGTAAACTTAGGCCTATTTCCCTAGGTTAGGCAGAGACTATAGATTTCCACATGATACGATCTTTGTGTATGTCTCTTGCTTCAAATGACATCCATCAATCTTTTCAGATAAGTTCGTCGGTTTTGGGTGGGTCAAAAGGTTAAAATTTTTAAATTTGATCCTTTTTTAATGTTCACCTATATGGTCTGCATAGAATTTTCTAGGGCGGCCCTTGCCGACCTTTTCCATCACCCGCATTCGCTTTATAGATTTGTTTTATCATTCTATTTTCATTCTTCCTTTCTATATGGCCAAACCATCGCAACATACCTCTCTCTGCTCTAGTCACTACATCTTTTTTCAAACCATATCATTTTCTGATATCACAGTTTCAACATCTATATTTTTCAAAAACACCCCACAATTAACACGTAAATGCCGCATCTCCACCGCATTGATCCAACTTTCATTTTTCTGCTGCCACATCCAATTTTTGCAACCATCCATTGACGTAGGGATCAGAACCCCATTATTGATAGCCAAACGCGGTGAGACATTTATACTAATCATAACAGCAAGCAAGGCTCCTTTCATTTCATTACCCGCATTCACTCTCTTTTCGATATCTCTATTAAGTTTATCATCATTTGTAAACAGACTACTAAGTATACAAACTCTTTCACATGTTGAACATTAATGACCTTCTATATATATCGCAATCAGTCGCGTGTTGGCCTCTTTCAAACACCATCACCTTAGTCTTGCTAATATATAGTTTCATACCTCTTCTCTTTTTCTTAACATAATTATTCATTGTAATTACCATCTCCTGCAGCTTGCACACCGACAACGGTGCAAGGACTGATTGCTTATCCAGGACAGTACAGGAGGCATTTGACAGACAGCTCATATATCCTTAATCCACAATCATACTCTTTCAAATCATACAAATAGCTATCCATGAATATATTGAATAGAGACAGTGAAGCTATATAACCCTGTCTGACACCCGTGCGGATGTCAGACCAGCCAGTGTATGTCGCGCTTATTCCAACGAACAAATAAACAAACTGAAAAGATAATTGTAAGGATTCTAAGGAAAAGGAAATTCCAAAAACTATTGAAATGTATTCTGCCAACATTTCAAATACCCCCAAAGTAGCTTTTTTTTCAAATAACTTTGATGTACCGATTTTTTAAACTCTGTTGTTTTACTGTAGTTATAAATGAAAGAAAACGTCGTCATGAAACCTGCCAGTTTCTTACCAGTTTCTTTATATAGTGATCTAAAAAAGTTCACCAAATACGACACTACATGGTTAATGAGTGAAGTCTATGAAATAATTGGGCTTTCTTAAAGGTTTTTTCTCTTTTTCATTCTTCATTCATTATGCTTCACATAATTAAATTCTTGTTTTTATTTCTCTTTATAATATTTTTGAGATGCAAACGAATACTCGTTCGGTGCGTACCTATTTTTTGGTGGCTTATATACATAAGCCACCAAAAAATAGGTGGTCATCTCCGCCCATGGCAAATTGCAATAATAGAGGGTTCATCAATGCCTTGCTGGCGTTTTGGGTAGGAATAGAATATCTGATGGAGGGGGGAAGTGTTTGACTGTGGAGGAATGGGGAAATGAAAGGGAATGCAGAGTGATGGAGGAGGGAGTGGCCACCACAACTCTCACTTACTGGACG
This sequence comes from Eumeta japonica, assembly GCA_005406025.1. Lineage (NCBI taxonomy): Eukaryota > Metazoa > Arthropoda > Insecta > Lepidoptera > Psychidae > Eumeta > Eumeta japonica. The sequence continues at coordinate 157,495 of BGZK01000671.1, forward strand.
AAATGAGACAGTAGAAGTTGTTACTTCGCATTTGTATCCTTTATGAATGTGGTACCTCATTGTTCAAGCTGGCCCATTTTCGTGCTGCAGTCAAATAGACAAAAAGCATGATTTTACCACTTTTTATTTATTATAAAATATTTTTAAAAAGGTTCAATATTTTTTACCACATCGTTCTCGTTCAATCATCGAAGATCGGCTGCCAAATGAGTACACACTTAAGCGAGTCAATACCCCGTAATCTTAGCCAGTATTATTCGAGATTAACTCGTTAGCGAATTATAATTGCCTATTCACAATTCTTTATCTGATTCTTCAAAAAAAGAGTGCGTGCTTAATTTTACATAGAAAGCTTACATGACAATTTAGCGACTGGAACTAACACTGTCGTAGAACCACAATGCGGTCAACTTGGCTGAGCACAAAAATGGGTCCGCTCGACAAGTGAAATACCACTTTCTCAAAGAATGTGGACGTGGACATTCGATGATTGTTTCGTCCAGTGAGCGAGAGTTCCGGTGCTCAATTCCTCTCTCTCCTCATTCCATCAATTAGATTTTCCTCGATTGGATATACTATTCCCTCCCAAGAAAACGACAACGCACTTTATTTCTTTGTGGTTGAGAGTGTCTATGAGCATCCAACGCTCTGCATGAATCGCCTGCTCGTTAGCCCCTCGACTAAAAAAAATTTGAGCGGATAACAAACAATGAGTATTACAAGGCTAGAATATTTTATTTTATATAGATTTATTGCATGTTGCGGGAAAGAATCTTAATTGACATATAAAATTCCTTACTAAAATTCAATATGATTATTATTGTACGAGCGTCAATACCAAGAAATCTGTTAATAATTATGTGTTTCAGTGCATTAGTGGCGTCCGACCGGGAGTGCGCGGGCCAAATAAAAGCTAACGAGCACCACACCGGGATCGTGGATCGTGCACACCTACTGGCTGATATGTATGCAGACACATATATTATTAAACCTGTAAGTTTCCATACATATGCAACAACAAATAATAATAAAAACCGCTATTATTAATAATAGCTGTTTTTATATTTATTTTTTATAACGCGACTTATGTGCCATCGAAGCTTACGTGGTCGACAGTAAAAATATTTAGAACTGGCCACTTAGAAATGGTAAAGTAAAAAAAAACTTACTGGAATTTTAAAAATGGAACTCTTGGTCAACTTTATTATGTGTATTTCATTCATCTGTCGTTTGTCTTCACAAAATGGCGGCGAAAAGAATATTGACGCAGATGGCATGAGTCAAGTACACGAAATCCTTCTTCCTTCTACATTTAGCGTTCAGGAAGTTTTGTACTTGGTGGATACTTCATGATTTGATCGAAGCTAAAAAATGCCGTCATGTTAACTGGTGCCACGAAATGATACAAAGATTTGCCGGTGGTGACTCAATTGGCGTATGCGACACATTTACAAGTGACGCAAGCTGGATTTTAGTGTTTCCTTTAGAGGAGTTGCCTACTAAAGTAAGGTGGAGGAGTCGGAAAAAAGATGGTGGTTTCTTTCTCGGAATGACAGGTCATTACGCAACAACTTTATCCTCTAAAAAGTGGATAAAGAATAAGTACATATAAGTACAGTAACATTTGTTTGCCTCTTGTTTTGGAAAAAAATTGGGAAGAAGGACCTCACAACCATTTTAACGTTTTCATTATTCAGAATGGCATAGAAATCGTTCATCAAGAATGTCTATCTGAACCTACGTTTAATATCATAATGCTTTCATAGAGCACATAGTGAGATTTAGTAAATAATAACATTTATGAGATATTTTAATTTATGCATTGACTCAAATATCATGAAATCAAACATGATTCGATTGTGTGAATGATATTCTTGCATGTGTCTAATGTTTCTTTTAAACACTGAGCGAAAGTAGTCACTACAATGGCATTTAAGGAATCGTCAATAAAAATATATCTGTTAGTTACAGCTTCCAAAAATAATTATGTTTTATTAATACACGTCGGTCTATTGCAGGACAGCTCTCCTTTAAGAAGATAAAGAATAAATTTAAATTTTCAAACAGAAACCATGGGAATCAATGAAATTTATGTCATTTGTCACATATTAAAAATAAACTAAAAGTCGCTTTTTACTTCAATATCTACAGTATTGCTGAAATAACTTTTAAAATCTTCAATATTATTTCATAGGAATCAATAGAACACGCAAACGAACATCACTTCCTCATGGTATTCGCCTATATTGAAGCACAAATAATCTTACGTTCAACATTAGCCAGTAGGTGTGCAGGCGTATCGTCGGGCTAGCGGCCAGATCACCTCCCACCGGAGATAACCTTAAAACGCCCGTAATGTCTCAATAAATACATCAGACATCAAACGACGCCGGGCGCTGGGCGGCGCCCGCCCAAAAAAACTGTAGCCGACTGTGATACTGAATTAGCTATTCTGTGCGGATATTTGAGCGTCGTCATAGTAATTTCGTTTAAAATTGGACGAGGGAAATCACTGGAATATACTTATGCTGAAATCTATTATAATAACACAAGTCATCATATGAAAACAATTTTAAAGGAGTTTCTTGAGCGCAGACTGAACGTTGAGAAAAGATACTAAATACAGCAACATTTAGAAATTATTTATTATTTATTTTTTTTAGATAAGACACCAATTAGAAAATTAAAATTTATATCGCAATCGTTAAAGCTGATTGTAACTTAACCAATATATATATACAAGGATTTTTATTTTGATTGTTTAGGATAATTCAATATTCCCTAATTATTTATTCGTTCCTTTCGTTTTTGCCATGCAAGTGAAATAACTCGTCAGTTACGGCTAAACTTACACTGGTAAGTCGACTTTATCGCGTGCGTTTCATGGAAGCGCAAACCGATCTTTCGTTATTTAATCGGTTGTTATTTTTTAAGTCGTAATCTCACGTTGCCATTCCAATCCGATAAGAATTATTCCCGGAACTGTGGGACCAACAGACTTATTGTTCATTGCTAAGCGTAAAATCCCACGGTCTTAATGTCAACGTAAAGTACATCTCGAGGAACGTGTGCAGAACTTTGTTAATTTGTCATCGATTTGTAGATTTGATTTTAATTTAGTTATTTCACTGTTGATATGCCAAAATAATTTTTGAATGTTAAAAAGAGTCCTAAATTCATTTATCTAATATCAAAATTATACCAGCACTTTAATTTTTTTTGTCATTAAATCTGGCATAGTAAAGATGTTTTGTATTGCAAAAGGTTTCATTGACAACAATTCTAATAACACTTACTCAATAAAGAGAATATAGCGACTAATGATAATGATAGTTCTAAGTTTGATTATTAATGACATTATCGGCAGAAGTTTGTAAGAGAAATTATTGAAGTGAAACTTCTTAATCGGCGTATGGGAGAAATTTTATAGCAATATAACGTTTTTCTGTTACGCGCCATCTTTATTTCTGGGTAACATTTTTCCGTTACGCGCCACATTTATTCAATGTTATCAATGTCATCGTGGCATAAACATAATTGTTACTAAGGCCACCTGTCACATATATTTTCTGTTAACACCCTAGATCTATTTACAGTTTGTATATATTACATTTTCCTGTTATCTAACTTGAAACCTTTTCAACCGACATACATGAACTATATCTCACATTCTTTCATTGAGTGACTCGATTTTATATGTAGCGTTCGATAATTTTCCTACAGTCCTATATGGCCCTTTATAACATCGCATTAATTGAAAAGTTTTACCTATCACCCTTCTAGGTACATATACCATTACCAAGTCTCCTACATAAAACTCTGAACATTTCTATTTCTGAAACTCAGTAGTGACGTGAAAAATAATATTTCAATTAAGTGATTAGCGAAAAAAATTTTATAAAGTCATTTGTATCCATGTCTATGATAATAAAAGCCTTTTCCATAAACTTTGTCTAATTTAGCTTTATTCAACCAATTTCTGTGAAGTTGTAAATAGTAAATCATTTTTCGAAAAATGATGTCATAAAGTTTCACTTCTTACGTGTGTACACTAATACACACACACTTTTTTATAAATGAAATAATACTATTAAATGTTAATTCAATCTTTTTAATACTTTTTTTTCAAATGAATTTTACTAATATAGAGCGGTGGTGACTGATTGGATACAAGCGTTATTTTTTAACAATAAGGCACCGAGTATGTTCGTACAAGCTATGTTCGAGTCTTGGTCACGGGCTAATTGACCAGTGAGTTCGTAGGCAAATTAAACCTCTCGATCCTTGCTTCGCTGAGCACGTTAAGCCATCGGTCCAGGCTTTTACTACAGCATCGGCGGTGATGGTGAGCAGTCCTCGACCTCACCGGCCCCAAGGCTTAAAACTCAAGGCCTCAAATCTGAAATAAAAAGATTGTGAAGGGGTAAGTACAGTCTACCAGTGGACCGATTAAAACCTCATACAACGACCACAATGATAACTGGTTGTATTCTTTGATTTAATAATTGATTTTCAATTTAATTTCCACAATTTTCTATCCAACCAACGACTTGGGTCACGAAATAAATATGTTAATTGATGGAGTCAATTTCAATTGAAATAATATATTGTACTGCGTATTGTAGTCAACTTTTTCGTGAATAAACACCACAGCCCGCACGCTTTCCCCATAAAGCTTTTAAGTTCGTAACAGGTGGCATGGGACCCTCCTGCACGTGTGCAGGAGGGAATCGAACCAGCGAGCTTATCGCGGGCGCCGGCGCCAGCGCATGTGGCGTGTGCCACGGGCGGGCGGCGCAAACGCGGCGTTCCGACCGCTATTCGTCTTTAAGAAAGAAATCGTACGACTGAGTCGATGCGTCACGTCTAGTCACAAATATTTGCAATTAAAGTTGACTTAGTATATTGTCGTTAGATATTGTAATATAAAACGTGTATTGTAGTTATGGTATATATATTGAAGTTTTGTAAATATTTACTTATAAATGTTTGAAGATTAGTCGCGAGGAAAAGTACAGTTGTTTTCTATTTAGGAGACATTTTGTCACCCCGGCTATTTCTTTTACACCTTATCAAAAGATAGGAAAAAGTGGAAGAATTTTATGAAAAACTTTTTATCTCATTTCTTTTTATTTGATTTCTGTTCATTATCGGTTTTTTCCAGTAGTCTGTTTCTTTTGCTCTCTCATATTGAAATCGTTATTTTAAAATGACCTTAATGTTATTTCTAAGCTTGAAACAGTTTATGTTAGGTTAAATCAAAACATACTCACATACAGAAATATGTCAATGAAAAGCATAATTATTTTTGTTTCGGATTCTTATAAGTATATTATATTATAAGTATATAAGGAATATATTATAATATATTCCTATATATTATAATATATTCCTTTCATTGCTTTTAAAACACATTTGTCAATCAACCGCTGCATACGTTCCCACAGTATGGGTGAATATCTTTGTGCGCAACGTTTTCGCCGCTTGCGTGCAGATGGCGCGACTTATTGGTGTGGTAGCAATTCAGATAAAAGCGATCTTTACAAATTGAACAAAAAAAAATATTGAAATATGCACAAGATACGCGCTGAAGCTTATGGGAAAAGTTCATTTTTTAAGTTTCAGGCCTTCGTAACGCACGTACATAAATGCTTCGTTTTTTTGCTATTTAGGCTGTTTGCGTTTTGCTGCTTATATCTTTGGTAGTTCAAATGAAAGCGAATTGTAATTTCAAATTTCCGATGTTCGCATTTCATTATTTGTTTCTTGTGTTCATTTATTTTTTCGTTTCGCTTTGTTTATTGACCTAAAACCGTCAAAAACAAATAATTCCGCATACAATGGTCAACGTTCCTTATTGACACGTTCAGTAGTTTTTGATTGATGCCCAGACAAAGAAAAATCTTATATATTTATATTATATATATATATATATATATATATATATATATATATATATATATATATATATATATATATATATATATATATATCAACAAGAGCGGAGCAGTGTGCAAAAATTAATGTCACAAAAGTAGTAATGTCTTATCAATACTGAAATCATTGCATGAATAAGGAAAAATATTGAATGTGATTGGTTAGTTTTTTTGGGGTTGATGGGAATTCATTAAGTAATTGAAGGTTGTCTTGTAACTATGGGGTGCCAAATGTAAGACTTGGTACGACTTTTTTTGTAAACTTAATTTTATACTTTTTTGAATAAAAGAAAACCGCTTCAAACCACTGCTCATCGGCTCAACAAAACTATAGTCAAATATCACTAAAATTCGAAATAATTTGTGGATTGAAAGAAAAATTAATTATTTTTTTTTGTAAAAAGAAATAAAACTCCCTGAAGGCGATACTTGATCATTTTATGCAACATTTTTTTAGTTATTAGGTAAACAAGTATCCTTGCTCGTGACCCGGGCCAATTGTAATTACATTAAAAACTAATCATTTTTGTTTATTCATTTTTCCGCCGCCTTCATTTTCGTGCGGTGCAAATGCAAAACCATTCCTTATCCTGTATTTTACGATGGGGCTGATAATCATCTCAGTCAACATATTTTTAGTGAGAAATGCAACCACTTTTGGAGTCGCAGTTCTGAAAAAGCAACTTAATTCAAGGAGAACTCAATTGATCTATAAGTTGCATCACTGTGCTATTTAGAAACAATTGAACAGATTTCGATAGTAAAAATACATGATCACATTTAAATCTCCGTTAATTTAACGCAATATACAGACGATATAAATTAACTGTCAACTTTTCTCATAGATAACTTATAATCCACGCGTTAACCAAATGACATTCTTGTAGACATACCTAATTCTTTTTTAAGATTTTCTAAACAACTATATTATTGTCTATGTCTCAGTCATAGATATTTCCTAATAGAATACAGTTTAAACTGTCCAAATCGGTTTAGCTATTTTCGAGAAGGAGTCGATAAATATACAAAAGAAAACTATACACGTTGAATAAAGAACCTATCCTTTTTTCTCAAAAAAAAAAAAAATATAAATCGTTCACTATTACAATTACCACGATTCCGCGCATTTTGTCACGGAGTATATATACACTATACCCTCTGGCATTGTACAATTTAAAAAAAATAATGATTCCCTTGAGCATGTGCCATCAAACAACAAAAATATATTAAAATGAGTCAAATTTGAATTCAACAATTGTATACACAACGTCGGCCGCTCCACTCCGGTTTATGCTTGCCTAGGTATTCTGCACGCATCATGCCAGTTTATAGCCACCGATGGATAGAAAAAGAAAATCAATAATAAAAAAAAAACGCAATGAATTTGTGCTTAATTTCATTCATTCATTGGCGGTTTCTAAGAACGAACCCCTCTTTTTATTTATTGGTTTCCATAAGTTCACATACGATCAAAAAAAAGTTTCGTGCTTGTATACTGCTTTTAGGATAGAGAAATAATAAAAAATAAAATAATTTTAGCGAGAGTCAGTTTAAAATAGACGTTAAGACGAACCGAAACGAAGTGAACTACATTATCATAGGTTTTACTGTAATCTATAAATAAATAACTATTTTGTGTTTTTTTTTAGAATTTTAGATGCTTTAGATCAATTTTCATCTATTTTTTAAACAACTTTTAAACTGTTTACTTTAAAATTATAAAAAGAATATATTACATATTCCAGATCCCTACAATAAGCTCTTTCATTTGATACTCACCCGGTACAGTTTGTAAACTCTTTTTTTTCTGATTTAGTTTTCAAAAGTGACCACTCATATTTAAAATTTATTTATTTACATTATTTACATATCCGTGTTTGGATCACATACGTATATATGTGTAGCAAATATCGACGGAATCGGTTCAATAATTTCAGAGCAAATTGGCTATGATAGACGTACAGTCAGATAGACAAATGAGTGATCCTGTAAGGATGCACTTTTTATTTGCATGTATGGAACCCTAAAAATGTGAAAATTGTGGTGAGTCCTAGTTTCTATCAAAATTGCAGTAATTACCTATACATGCCTAACTATAATTACAGGTACCGGATTTGCATCGTAATTACGATTGACTCATAATTCGTCAGTGATACATTGGTTTAGGATAATTTATATAAAATATAAGTTGTCCTAAATCACTGCATGCAGCAAGCTTTTAATTCTGAAATAAAGAAATGTGCCAAGTATGTAGATATGGTGATACAATGCTGATACTAGGCTATATACGCCTGACTATGAAATGTAAGGAAAATTTGGAGCTTCAACGAAATACATTCAAGAACACTCCTATAACAGTTATCAAGCCTTTTGGGTTGAGAGCTACAGGCTTCAAATATTCGATATAAAATAAGCGAAAATTAAAATATTGAATACGTATAGGTAGGTACAACTATCGATACTGAAACAAATTCAGGCAGTTACCTATTCATACAAAGAAAATGTATAATTTGGAAATGTTTCTGTTCAAATAAAAATATAAAATTGAGTTCTAAGTACGTCACTTTATGGGGTTCGAATTTTAATACAAATAACATAACACGGTTTGATTAAAATTTTAATATTACAAAAAAAATAATCTGATCCGAACGCAAACTTAACTACAGCGATAAAACCTTAAACCTAAATTGTAAACTTTGGCTTTCAGTCTGAAAAATCACTAAAGTTATAAACAAAAAAAATAACTTCATACGTACATCATCAACATATGTAATTAGAATAAAATCTCGCGTAAGCGTTACTGTCGACCACGCTGACGAAAGTGCCCTTAACGTGTTCTTCATCGATTGCGCTCGCGCCGCCGAACGCGTGTTCGTCGCCGATGGACTCGTTCTTCTCGTAGTCCGCTTCCAGGTTACCATCGTAGCTGACGCTGTCCTCGAAGTATACGGCGGCCGCGTCGGAGCCCTGTATGAGGTCTTTCGTGGCCGCCTCCTGGCACTGCTGTGTTCTCGTTTCGATCTTGAAGAACTTCCTGTCGGCCATCCTGACGGCGGGCCTGGCGTCCGTGCTGGTCGTCACCTCCGGCTGTTTTATCCTCTTGCTCTTGTACCTCCGGTTCTGGAACCATATTTTGACCTGAGTGGGGGACAGGTTCAGGCCCTTCGCCAGCTGCTCCCTCTCCGGCGCGGACAGGTACTTCTGCGCTCTGAACCTCTTCTCCAGCTCGTGGACCTGGGTCTGAGAGAAGAGTATCCTCGGTTTCCTCTTCGCCCGTTTGTTGATTTTCCGTTCCGGTTTCGCGACAGGGTTGAGTAGTTCTGTGAAAAAAAAATTAAAAAATGCTATGTGATTTCATAATTAATTTGTAGTATAATAACCTAACTTCTGAAATTCTCGTAAAAAACGTTACTGTTATACACGTAGAAAATAGTCTATTTTTTATTTAATATTGAGAATATTTTTGAGATTGATTTGAAATATTTTTAAATATTTAAAGAATTTTTAAGAAATAATTTTCAGAATGGATAAATATTAAAACCTAATAAAAATGTATGGACAATATTTTTGCAATTGAATGATTTCATATCGATATAAATAATGGAATTCGAAAAATACGTCACTAGAAATATTAAATACACAAATATATCGCGTCTATAAGGCATTGCATCTGGCTTCTTCATAAATTAACAAAGATTTCCATATTATAGCCGCTTCTATTTGACAATTAAATGATTATAAAAGTAGAAAAAAAATATGTTAATAAAATTTTGTATATCTGTTTCTATTATATCAGAGTGGTACAATTATAAAAAATAAAAACCTACTATTATTCTTCCTCGGCGCTCTTTCTGCCGACGGTACCGCGTACGCGGCGCACAAGTTTCCCAATTGGTCCACACTCCTGCCGAGTAGATTCCGCTCCTCGGACAAAGCCTTATCGTTCGGTATGGAATCGGCGCTCATCAGAATCTCTTGATTCGCGATATTCTGATACGGCTCATAGTAGACGTTGTGGCAACCGTAGTTCGCGTGGTCGGGCCTATCGTACTCCTGGCTCCAAGGCTCGCCCGGATAGGTAGGCAAGTTGTAGATGGGATTGTAGTACTCGTACTGGCTCTGCTGGCAGAGCGCGTAGTCCGCTTCCGGGATGCGTCTGCCCTCGTCCAGACACCTGGACCACTCCTGGCCGCAAAACGGCTGGACCGATACGCCGCCCAAGATGTCCTTCACCATGAATGGCGTGGAGATGCTCTGGTGCGGCTGCGCGACCTCCGATTTCAGGCGATCGCTTTTGCTATCGAAAAACGATTGGAAATCCCTGTCGATGTCCGACTTCCTCTCCAAGCAACTGCCGCTTTGATAACAGCAATTTTTTTTCGATTCGTAGCCGTTGTATTTGACGGCGCCGCTGAACGACGACGTTATCTCGTTGTGCTGCTCGTAACCGTTCAGATCCATTATCACTCAATTCATTATTCACTGTCACTACTTTTTTTTTTATATTTAAGCGTGTATAGTTAATTGTTTGTGAGCGTTAATTAATTTGTTGCGGCTGTTAAGACTCTCAGGGGAAGACTGATGATGATGCAGGCCGCGGCAACGCGAGGCCAATCGAAGGGAGCTTACGCGCTCGTGGGCGGGGTTTGTTGACTATGTCCGTCTCTTTCTAACGTTCCCATCGTCGATGTAGCTGTCTCCCTTCGTCGCGGAACATGTCGGCGAGAGTAAATAATGCTTTTAGGGAGTATTTGATTGATATCATAATACCGAGCTATGAGCTTCGGTTTATACAACCCGTTCTCGAATAAATGTCGCCATTATCTTACTCTAAGGGCTGTTTTAATTGTACTTACTCCATACTAGTCTATTGCTTAAACATAAGTCATTAATTATTATTACGACATGTAAGTACTTAATAGTAAAATTTATTGTGACCGTATATTCTATCAGCTTGAGAGATTTAACAGATATCTCGAACATCTGTAAATTATACAATAATATTGTTGGTGGATCATTATTTTATGACAGTATATTTATATGTCGTTGATATACCTACAAGTAATAGGTATAACGAATTCATATTAGTTGTCACCTGAATAAGTAAGACCTAATTTCACCAACTAATCTTAACAAGTAACAAGCCGTTAATTTCAATGTACAATGTTTTTTTTTACATATAAATTAGGAACTTCTTAATTTTGCGTTATTGGTTTGTTGATTGTAGGTATTGGATTTTAGTCGAGCGTGAATTTTAAGAAAAATCTTATCGTTCACGCCGAATGTTTTTTTGTTTGTTTGCACACACACACACAGGCACAAACACACGCACACATATCTAAATGAGTGTGTGCGTTATTTATGGACTCAAGAACAATTCAATTGTTCAAGCTCTAAATTATAGATTATATTCGAATTATATTCGACACATAAAATTACGATATAAAGGTAAAATCGTTCAGTTTAATAGTTAATTACTATTGGACGCGATTCATATACGTCAAAGATTATTTTGACGACAATCGGGAAAAGCTTAGAAAAAAAATTCAGGAATTGTGAGAATTGTACATTTTGTCTTGTGAGTCTGACAAAACTCGCCTCACAACTCTATTTATCAACACCTTGATTTAACCTTCGCAAGTAATTTAAACATCGACTTACTTCGTTATATTTCATGTGGGTATTCGTATCATTGACCAGTGCTCGATAAACTCAGTTCAATTAATTCACAAAAAAAACATTAATTTGCCTTATTCTTCCAATTATCCGAATATCCTCTTGTACAAAGACGTATCCAAGTGAAATTTACGGCTACATCAAGGATATAATCAACTAAATGTATTTAATTCAGGTTTTAATCATCCCCCTGATGCACGAGGCATATGTATATGTATCCTCTCTCAATATTTTCATTTCATACCGACGAGCCGACAAGCCCCCCACGCCGGCCCAGCGAGGGCCGGGCCTGCTGGCGGCCGACGGCTTAACGTGGCCCCTGAGGCACGGGGCGTGCGCTTTGATTTGACTCAAGTTAAAAACTTGCGGCTATAAAAGTTCGCCCGAAGGCAACGCCTGTAACCACGGAGCGCTTTTAACAGAAGTGATATTCCTAAGCATTTTAGCCATCTAATAAATTAAGTAGATTCAGCCTTGTAGCCGGTTTCTGTGTTAAACGGTATCAGTTATAAAAATTGGCCAAGAGCATGTCGGACCATGCATATTATAGGGTTCCGAAGCCATTACTGCTAAGAAATACACTACAGATGAAGAAAGTACGATGTTACATTTTTTCCGTGTTTTGTGTTCCGAAGCGCAGTTGTTCGGTAATAGCTCCAAAACAATATATCGGATCACGTTAAAATTATTTTTATTGGAAGTATTTATTAAATGTTACCTTTTTTTTTATATATATTTTTTGTACATACGGTTTGGAAAATAAACTTTCGGAGCGATTTTTTCGGAAACTATTCACGTAATCATAAAAATTGTTTAAAAACCTTGAATTGTCTTTACAAGAACTGTCGAAATATGTGCCACTCGTTGATGTTTGATGAAAAAAGAAATTTTTCAGCTTCTGTTAAATGTTTGGTGTGCCCCTCCTAAAAATATTTATTTGATTTATTCATCTATTATACTATGTAGCGGCTTATACAAGACCTACCTACACTACCAATTTCATTAATATACATCTTGTAATTTTTAAGTAAAGTTTGCCTGTGACATACGGACGGACGGACGAACGGACGGATATGACGAAACTATAAAGGTTTTTGCCATTTTGGCTTGGAACCCTAATAAAAAAAAATCAAGTTAAAACAAAGTACCTCCTGGTTTGAAGGCTTAATCAGACGGACTTAAATACCTATACCCGAGTGTACTCACAGAAGCGTTGATTACGAGAACATACCGCGGGACTCCCGCGCGTTTATTTATCCACAGCGGGAGTACTTATTTACAGTAGCTTTCGTCGCCGCCGCCGGTCGCTCTATCGATTTTCCCGTTACGAGCTCCAAGCGATGACAAATCCCGTTTACGCCGTAGCTATACAATTTACGTGTCAACGTAACAATAATATACACGATATATGTGCATATATCATGAAATATATTGGTGTGCTTGAGAAAGCTTGTGTTAGTGCTTACGGCGTCTGACGTCACATCTCTATATATATTTGTCCTCTTAAATTATTTAATATAAAAGTGGAACTTTTTGAAAGAGTTAGGCTGTATAATGTCTTATATAATTATATCTTAGAATTCATAATTTATTTTTTTTGTTTAACGTTATAGTTGACGGTACTCTCTTTTAAAAAAGTGTTTTGATTTCTTTCTTCTGAATAATTTGATTTGATTTGTGTCTGTATGTCATGAAAATTTTGCAGGTCTTAAAAGAAAAAAAAATTACGGACTACTTGGTCTCGCTCAGAGATTTCAGGGAAAACTTAATTTAATTTAATTAAACATGGAAATGGAAATTCCACAGTAAACGCAAAATACTCATAAAGAGAAAATATGTTTAAAAGCGTCTTTCACATCACCAAAGACTGAGTCATTGATTTATAGTGTGAAAAAGGGAATTTAACGAAATGGAAAACTTGTGTAAAAAAAACATGTTTGAAAATATGTGTGACGTTGGAAATGCACAAATTTTCACAATAATGGGTTAAAATTTGAAAAAAAAAAAACGAATTTTTGCAGTGTCAACAGTTATTATAATCATTAAAAAATTGATATTGTTTCAAAACTTATGTACTTTTGAGTATACCGTAATATTAATACTGGATTATACATTTTTTTTGTAGATTTATAATTTTGGTCGACGGCAGCGTGCCTTGATTAGACGAAGTAGTCGATTGTAAACAATACTTTACAAGCTTGCCAATTGTTTAGATCCGTGTGCGTAAGAGACGTGTATTCACTTGATTGCGTCAATGCGTAGCCGTATTTAATATTACCACATAAATCTAATTTACCCTGAGATGGGGTATGAGATGGAATGAGTGTATAATATGGGCTCTTGTAAACTATGAATGACATTAAATGCATTTAAAATCAAGTAATGTTTGTAAAATTATATTTCAATAATATTTTTTTATTTATTGATAAAAATCAAAAAACTAAAAATTATAAACAAACGTATAGTGGAAATATTACAAACTTTGTATCTTTAAATGCTTTTAATAAATTTACATTTCAGACTTGCTATTTTGTCGCAACTTCTTGCGTTTTGAAATATGATGTAGTCTAATCTGCAAATATTTTTCGACTACACTACGGATTAATTTTATTCGATGGTTCAATCCATTGATATGGCTTAAATCATAAGAGAGAAATAAAAAAAAATAATATTTTTTAAACTCAATTCAAAGTAATAAATAACAACATAATTATTTGTGAGAATTTTACCGTGGCCGGTACAGCTATTTTACGTATCCCCCACAAACCACGTGTCGTATTGTATAAATCATCATTATCAAAATGTAAGGAACTTAAAACTGTACATTTTGTGGGTCTCCAACATGGTTCCAGTGTTCTAAAATTAATGGATCTGCAGGAAACCTAAAAAATATTTATAAAACAAAAATGAAAAACTATTTAAAGTACGAATTCAAACACTTGTCAGTTTTTTAATTAGAAGTTTAATTTGAATAGAAGAATCCCGATAGTAGGTATTTGATATTTATTTATTATGTGGGAAAACGTTTCTAATAAATTTCTAGATAAAATTACAAATTATTGAAGAACTTTTAAAAAAATGAAAGTGAAAAAATAATAATGAAATATATATTCATTTTTTATTAGTAATGGGGAATATTCAACTCGCAACTAACACTTAACTCGCGTCTTATTGTTATTTGAAATTGATGATTTATTAATTTGCTTAGCTTAAAATTTATACCTACAAATTAAACGTGATTCCAGTGTCTTTTTTATTCTTACAGGAATTATTTTTACATAATTTTACAGCACAAGCCGGGCATTTTAAAAGGAAAACAAAATAACAACTCTTTCTCCGACAGCTTCGAAAACGTGACTGACAGTCTATTTCGCCGCCGGCGCCGATCAATAATAAATCTATGATTTTTATGTTGGATCTATAACACATGCATAGCATAATTATTTAAATACAATTTAAATTGATATGATGAAAAGGTAATGCCAATCTCAAGTAGCACGTGTTTTAAGTATGACTCAAAAGCACGTCAAATGCCTGAGGTTAAATTTTGTGAACATTGCGCCATTCCATTGGATTAAATTCAATATTTATCAATTAAAATGGTTATGATTAATCACCTAGTTCTACTTTTGGATTAAAATTAAATTCACTGTGTTAAATTTAATTGGGAGTGTAACAGAGAATAAATAGTGAAGTATTTATATATGAGTGAAATAACAAAGGAAATAATTTTTAGAATTCTCTACTTCCAAAACTACGTACATTATCTAAATGAATTGACTTGTAAAATATTCTCAAAAAGTAAGTAGGTACCTACATATGAGAATTAATGACAAAGAGAGTTTTTTTATGGTAATAAAATAGAAATAATGGAATAAAACTAGTCATTATTAACTCTTGATTTTATTTCGTCGTATAATAATTATATTATATAGTACTACATTTTGTGACGGCATGTCGCATATTGAACTGTATAGAAATCCTATAAAATGTGTTAATTAATTTGGTTTTAGTACATATAGGTTTTAAGAGAAAATACAAATTATGTGTCGGATTCTTACGTGTCTTCTGTCCTTCGTAAATTTCCTGCATGCTGCCGTTAAAATCAAACTGTAAATCTTAATTTATTAATATTTAACAAAAGGTTTAGGTATAGACACAGCCTTTGACTGTTCCGATTGGTCAATTGATTTTAATATGCCGTACAATTAATAGTATCTCTAGTACAGCCGAGCCGGTAGTGACGCGCCTCATCATGTATTGTGATGGAGACGTAATTTCAGAGTACATGAAAGCACTTAAAAAAAAGTTGGTCAAGTGCCAGCCGGATGTCGCGTAATGTTAGGTTCTCCGTTCGGTATAATTATATTAATGATGTTTCTAAAACTTACCCCTATTAGGGCTATGTTAGGTTATGGTTAAGGAATAGTAAAATTCAATTAAATCCTCTCAGGCAGTGTAATATCCCACTAAAATTCTGATATGAAACGAAATTATGCACAAATATGGGGAAAACATATTCAATTCTTGTCTTAATTCGCCGTCACCGTCTATTGTTACCAATTAAAAGTTCGTGTCGGGCCTACCGTTTGTCGTGATCAAAGAATTTCCTCATAATGCATCGCATTTTAAAAATCATACACAAAACATCAAACGTAAAAAGAACCATCAACATAATTGCTCTTTTTTCACAATGTACAAAATACGAATCTCCTTTAAGAAAGAGGTCATCTAGTCACAAAGCGGTTAGGTATATTTGCATAAAACAGACTTGTAAGCAAACCTCTATTTAGGACACAACAATTAGGCGAGTCAGACAGACAATCGAATTGTAGTGAGCTCCAATAATAATTTATATAAATAGAATAGGTCTAAACCTAACGCGTGTTAAGAATATTGCGTGTCTTTATCGACAGTGAAAAAGATGCCTCTGCTCAAAAGGTAGTAAATAAAAGGAATTCCAATAAAGAAAATAGTCTAACTTTATCCATCAACTCTTTGTGCTGGACCTCCAGGTCGCATTACCATGTTTCCCTTGATAATCGATAGTACGATCAGAAAAGTATTGTGGACAGAAAAAAGTAGCGGGTTTGGCGGCGGATTTCTTAAATGCGTCGCGGTTGCAAGTGGTACTATTAGTAACGACATAAAATACCTCGCGATATAAATTAGCAGCCACCGTATGGTTCGTTCGCATAACTAATCAATTCAATGATTTTGAAAATTGCATTCCGAAAACATAAGTAACTTTCACACAAAAACGTCGATAATATTGTTTATGTGTAACATATATTTTATATGTTAGTAATTAAATAAAAATTAGCAGTCAGTTATTATAAGAGCGTACATTCAGAACTGGACTGTTATGTAATATCGGATTTAACTGTACTTTTTAAATACCTTCTTCTTTAATGCAAATAGTTTATATATTCAAAGTATTTATGTTTATAAATAAGTAGGTGTGTAAATAGAACTGTATTTTGAAATAAATTGGAATGGTAAGGGATGATTAAATGTTATTTAGTATAATTAAATATTTTTAATTAAATTTTTAATTTACAGTTAAACGGTAGCAGTAACAATAAAAATAGGATAGCTGTGAGTTAAAATCTCGTGGAGAGGGTTCACATGATTTATTAATCATGTGAACCATAGATAACATACATATTGGTATGTTATCTATTATGTTTTTTTTTTTAATTTTCCCAAATTTGTTTCTGCTAACTAAGATAACTGAAAATGTAACTTTATAGGCAAAAACTATAAAGTTACATTTTCAGTTATCTTATATGTTTTCCTGTAATTTATATATCAAGAACTATTTTCTGCATTTTTCTTCAAAATTTTTAGCTCCATAAATTCGGAGCAAATCAGCTGTGACAGACGGATAGATCGGCACATGAGTGATCTTATAATATTTCAGGATTTTTGTAAAAACTTAACCACTTATTAAAAGCTATCAAAACTGAAATCTATGCCTGTTGAGATGATTAAAAATAGTTGATGTCAAAGAACAAATAAAATAATATCTATACATTCTTCTGTATTATGTATTAGTAAGTATTTAATTCAATTATTAATAACTAAGTATTATTACTAGTAATACAAAGTAAATTAATTATGTATTAGAAAAAAATACTTGCTTAATATATTTCGTTATTGCGGCAAGACCTTTGAGCTGCTCTCGATATAGGCTGTTCAAACTATTGTGCGAATGAAGCGATTACTGCTTTTCTTGCGTAAAAGAAGCTCAAAAGAAATTGCAGGTCAATTCTGCAAACTTTAAACACAAAATAAGTAGGACAAGAAGGCCCGATCTCTACAGAGCACGCCAAGCGACGACACGTGCGCCGCCGGCCGGACATACGAATAGCAATCTCAAATCATTTTACGTGTGAACCTGTTGATTGCGATTGGCGATTGAGAGATAGTTAGTGATACTACGTTACTTTTCTTCATTTCAACCAAGAAATGACCACAATTATTTGGAGCTATTATGCAACTAGAAGCATTGAATTTACTTTTTTTTTTGTTACCGCTTGACACAGAAAAAATAATAAAAAATATTTGGTAAGAATCTTTTAATATATAGGATATTTGAAATCGGTTCTTTCAAATATTACCAGTGCATCGACATTGAATGTATGACTTAATTTGTATTAGAATAGGCAATAAGGTTTATTATGGTAGAATAGGTAGCAATCACATAATCTATGCTAAACTAAATAGTTTAGTTTAACTTAACTTTATTCATTATGTTAATATAAATATATTAACATAATGAATAAAGAAACTGTTTGAATGTGAGAGATGCTATCTTAAAAAACAGTTGTCTGAGTATGATATATTTTTTAAATATCTTCCATTAATATTAAAATATTCCGTAAGGAGTTTTTTTTCTATATATCGAGTCTAAAGTGTTATTAGTCCGGTCAACAAGTTGAAAAACGTGAAAAATAGAGATAAAGCTCCTAAAAACATGAACAATAGCTCATTGAATTCGGAATGACCTCTAGAAAAATGCAGGGTGAGGATTTTACTGCAAGTAAAAAACTGCAATTGTTATTAACAGAATAAGATAAAAAAAAAAAAGGTATTTAGTTTTTTGTCAATAACTCGAAAACTGTTAATATTTACGATATTTCAAAAAAATATCTTCAAAAAGGAGGAAATTTTTAAATAAAATTTCAGCTCTCGGAAATCTACCTCTATTATTAATAATTTTAATTTAACGCTGAAAATAGGGGTCCGCGCAGCCACTACGGCGTGGGCGCACTGCCGATAAAGACAGAGTACCACATAAAATATTTTTTTTATAGTAACAAATATGACTTTAAAAATTTGAATAAATTATGGTATCCAGATACTTGAAAGAACATGGCATATATTCTTTTTTATTAATATTATATATTACTTTATATTTTGAGTGTATTCTACGAGAGCACTTAAATGATAAGCCCTTGCTCCATTTTTGAGTATGCGAATATAATTTTGTACTAATTCAATTTTTCAACATTGTTATATCGAAAATTACTTATAAAAGAAAACCATTGTTTGACAACTCCTTCTATCTATATACAATACTAAATAGATAATGAGAGTTTTAGAACAGAGTGTTTTAATATGTAATTAGATAAATTGATTTTTAATTTAAGTGATGACGCGTTCCAAATTTTGTACTATTTATATAATAGAGGGTCAATTCAATTCTTCAAACTGAATGACGTAAATTGTCAAGTTTTAAAAGGTCTTTTAACACAGTAGAAAACCTGTCATTTTCTATGCCTTGGACTTAACCTCCAGTGGTCTATTGCAACTTTATATTTGCGGTCTATGGATAGTTTACTTAAGAATGAGAATTTGTTACATACTTAAATACAAAACAATAATAAATCGATGCAGTAGTAATCGAAAGTACTTTCTTATCACGAATATGTATTTTTAGAATAAATTTAAAACGCCTCCTTTACCCACACTGTTTTATTTTTCTGTTAAAAATATTTTTATATTTCCGAAAACATCTTAGAACCACTACGTTTTATGAAAAGAGTTTTTTATCTTCTAATAAAGTGAAGTAACATCTAATTAGAAAAAAAAAACGCCTGTTAAAATATAATTGGACAAAAGTTTAACACTCCAGCCCTAAGCGCTCGGCCGAGAGTGGGTAATTAAATCAAGTACATGCTAGAGCGGACCTTCTGGGTATACTTACTTTGTACTTTAAACCTGTCGTATATCGTTAGGGCATCAAAATTATGTGAACCGAGGGCACACGGCTAGTAAACTTTCTCTCCCTGGAGTAATTTTGACCTCATGACAATACCGGCTGAGTGGTTTCAAGTTTACAGAATTGACCCGCAGAAAGCAAACTTCTCACGTTACAAAACGAAAAAATTATATAGGCCATTTGTCGGCCAAAAGCGTTTCATTTAAGTGACAGACCGACATAAAATAATACTTAACAGTGCGTAAACATAAAAATTAATAGGCGACCGAATAATCACTTCCTGCTACTTGGTTATATTTTTGTTGCTATTGATAATATTCCATTCATAAGTTAGAATACACTTTTGATAGACGTGGCGAAGTGACACTTTCGAAGTAGAAAGTACAAGGTTCAAATTTTGACCACGAGAATATCAAATAGACACTGGAATTTTAGACCTTCTTGCTTCGGATAGCAACTGCATTAGTGACAAAAGTCGCGCTAACAAACCAGTAACCGTATACCAGATAAGCGCGAACGGTTTAAATTCTTCGATTTGAAATAAAAATATCTAGGTTGTGGGACGATTAAAATTTTGCACAAAATTTTGTTTGATCACTAAAGTAGCTCTTTTGATATAAAGCTAACGATCTTGTTTGATGACCACCTGTATTATAGTTTCGGACAGAATTATAGAAGTAGTTAACCGATCCACTTTTATGCTGATCAAGAAGACAAACATACGAGGACGGGTCATGGGATGCTTATAAAAACTGTAAGAGAATTGATTTTCAAAAAAGAAAAAAATTAAATTTTATAAAATTCTCCCTCTCTTAGATTAAATCATATCTAAGAAACGGCTGGATATTTATGAAAATGTTTGCATTTAAATGCTAAATATTTTTTTTAAAGTGTATTATTATGAAAGACATAGAAAAAATCAAAGTACCCTGTACCACGGACCAGTGGCGCAAGTTCTAGACTGGAGTCATGTTACAGTCGACACGTCGCGTTTCGTCGGGGCATTGCACAAAAAACAATTCCGAGAAAAAAGTTTTAAACAATGAAAGCGTTTCACGATAGTCCAACACGTGCGTGGGATCTCATGAGGAGTCGACGCAACCGCGCCGTCAGGGGGCGCCACCTTTATACGATGAAAGTTACTCGGATGCACCATCGAAAAACTATAGATTTATTATTGGCATTGAGTTATTATTACTAATTATTGGCCGCACGCTAGAGCGCAGAGCGACGGCACAGCGAACGATAAATAATAAGTCTATGCGGAAATCAAACGTACATGAAAAATTAAAAAAAATATTGACGACGTAACTATGTAAAAAAAAAATTAGAAACAAAGATAACTGCAAAGTAATAATTTGAGGTGAGCATGAGTTCTAAATTTTGAATTTCATATACTTAAATCATATCTCTAGAATTTAAATTTTACAGAGATTTATGAGAATAAATGTCAGTAAAATTTGAAATTCAAATCTGAATCTGAATCTTAAACATGAAAATTTAAGCCATATTTTTCGGTATGCCTTCTAAAAAGCCGTAAATAAAAGCCCTAGGTAGTAATACAAACCGCAAACGTTAGTAAAAATATTGATCGTTACCTACAAATAAAAAAAAAAAGGGTTTTTGTTTTGTTTATTTTATTTAAAAGACCCGTGCGTCATATATTCATGAGTGTGCAAAATCAAAACTAGGGCGACTGTTCATCGAATTTGACGTGTGACTGGCAATCTTTATCATCGATGGTTTTCATCTTAAATGATATCTCATCTATAAAAATGAATAAAAAAGCAATTTTTAACTCAGACGTCGCATTTCAGCGATAACGCAATTAACATAATGGTACTATAGGTGAGGTACATAGTTTATTAGTAATAATACATTTTATTAATATAATATTTTCTGTAATTTCAGACAGCTGATATCGAACCTTTTTTGAGCGCCTTCGCGTTCATTATCGCTAAGCACTTCAAACAGCGTGTGACTCAACCGCTACAAGAACTTCAAGATACACAGTTCGATTCTAATCATCAGCGAATGAGAACTTTTTTAAATCAAGTCATATTAAAACCATTAGCTTCGTGTCTTGGAAGACACATTAAGCCGTTGGTCACGGATGGTGCCATCGCAACGGCGATGATTTTCTTCAGCGACCCCCGACCCTCACTGAATCAGCGTGGAGGGCTAAAGCCTCGATCTCTTAATTTGAAATGAAAAGGTTGTACCCACATGCTTTTACTTCAATATCGATTGAAACATGTCCTAAAACGTAATTTATGTTTTAGGGCTACACCCTAAGAACATATGTTTCAACAGTGAGGTGCGTTAATACTTGTCGCGACAAACAATAAAGCCAATATATATATATATATTTTCTAATTTCATTGAAAATGTTGATTTCTTAAAGAACTCATTTTTTACAATACTGTGCTGTTGTATTATGTAGATTTATTTAAATCGGCGTCAGGTACAAGTGTTTTGCGTCAAGCTAGAAAGGTTAAAAATCATATTTATTTACTCATTTTTGGTACGTTTTATTGTTTTTCATTATAAAGCAAATACTAAAATATGAAAATAATATCATTACCGATGGTATTATTAATAATAAAAAATAATGATTTTTTTAAATAACTGAAATATTAAAAAAAAAAATAAAACCGTCTTCAAATCCCATTTAAACAATCCTTTAAATATACTCCAAAAACAACTAATCAATTGTTTTTGGAGTCAGTTTTAGCTAAGTCAAGACTAAAGAATATATAATATGACTAGCTGTCCCGCCCGCTTCGCTGGGTAATTTTTATTTATAAATAAAATGGCGAAGGATTTATGGAATTCGAAAAATGAGTAGCCTAGAACCATCTACAAATCATCCCGCATCGAATGGTCCCAGTCCCGTGTCTATACGTTTAGTAGTTTTTACGTGGTTAGCGAACAAAGACAACCTATTTTCATTATGTATATAATATATGAACATGAATATGAAACGTTAAATATCCAATCAACAAGACATGTTCTCCTTCTAAGGAGGCACAACTGTCTGATTTATCTTTAGCTGAAATCGACTGAAAAAAACAACCAATTAGTCGTTCTTGAAGTCTGTTTAAAATATTTAAATAGGTTTTTGAAGGCGGTATTTTATTATTTTCTTTTTATTGAAAAAAAATACATTATTTCGCACTTTTTATTTATCGATTAATTACATACGTAAAACAATGCATATCGACGAACATATTACTTTTTCCTTTTTTTTTGAAGTCGGTTAAAAACTAATAAAACTCCTCTTAATGTGTTTATTCATTTTAAAACTTTTATTTATCTCATTTTAATAGAATAAATAAACGTATTATATATTTTCTAATGTGTACTATATTATCAGTTTCAAAATCATTGTAAAACAAAATGGAATTATTGTAAATACGTAAATTTTTTGTCCTTGTAGCATTTTGAAAAAGTGCGTTTTTTTCTATATGTTATCAGCGGGTAGATTTTAACAAACTCTTGTAAATTTCTTTCCCGCATATTTTCCAATAATTATCAGCGTGGTCCACATTATCAGCGGGAGCCACTTGAGGTCGCGAAGGGACATAAACTCGCTACTTTATTGCACGAAACGTCATCTCGCGGCTAAAATTTTGTATATTTCTCAGCTTAATTTTTTTTTAATTCATCGCAGCGGCCGTTTAAAACGTTTGTCGATTTCAAATTTATTAGTGGTTTATTAATTGACGCCTTAACGTATGAATCCAAGTACTCAAATTTTATAATAAAATTTTTGCAACAAAATAAATTAGTCTTCTGAGAAGTCGTCTTCGATGCAATGTTTCTTCATTAAAAATTTATGCACCCTGATCTATATTTTACGTCTTGTACAATTTTTTTATATACTTCATAGTTTGTGTACTTACTAGGATTTTTGGTATACGTATAACCTACATATTTTAAAAGTTTTCATAAAAAAAGAACTAGCTTTTGTATAAAAGTAAGAAAAAATTTTTGGCTTTGCCGCGTACACGGCCGTGTATTTTACGTAAGTACGTGTACGTAAGGAATATTATTTTCTTTGAACGATTAATTGTATGTATAATTATTGTTGAATACTAAGAAGTTCTTCGAATTCTATGTAGTTATAAACGTAGTAATAAAACGTGCACTAGCTGCTGCTAAATGTATCTTTAATAATCGGTATTCGCACATAATCGATGTCTATACGGCCCGGCGTTGAGATAGAAGAGATCAAATCATCCATTTGCGTAACCTCGGTCGCCCCAGCCACAGTCCGGACGCCTTTATTCTTTTACGTTCCCGGTAGTCATGTAGTGTTTTATAGGTATCCCTGAATTGTCCTTGAGAAGCCCTTTCAAACCGTATACGATTTCTATATTTTGATTTGGCATTTTGACTAGTATAGATTGATATTGCATTATTTACTTCAAGTTTTTACTTTAACTCTACACACCCACACACACACATATATATATTGTCTATAACTTTTCTCACAAATATTTTATATAAAAAATTGATAGGTTTTTACAAGAGCAGAAGATTAAAAGTCAAACGAAAATCGTAGCTTCTCAGAGTTAAAATGTATACTAAAAAGAAATTCTATGATGCAGCGAAACGACCTCAAAATATCAACTCTTTCCGCTCCACTGCGTGCGATGCTTCATAGTCCTCACTAAACATAACGAATTCTTTGATCCTCTAGCTATTGAGTGGTGTAATTAATTTTTTTATGTAAATGATAGATATATAGCTACTGCATCAAACTGTATC
This sequence comes from Eumeta japonica, assembly GCA_005406025.1. Lineage (NCBI taxonomy): Eukaryota > Metazoa > Arthropoda > Insecta > Lepidoptera > Psychidae > Eumeta > Eumeta japonica. Next base: position 182,107 of record BGZK01000671.1, read on the forward strand.
CCAGGATTTTGTATCGTAAATTTTCTGAATTTCCTCCCGCTATGGAATCAAATTTAAAGACGTATTCACGTGAAAAAGTTTATTTGTCAAACTCTAAATTCGATAGCACGTTTACAAACGAAACACCGAAAAAACAGTCATATTTAAAACATCTATTAGTTTAATTTTAAATACAATTGCGTCATTTAGACAAACGAAATTCTTCAAAGAATCGCACAGGGACCTAATTGATATTAACCATTGAAATTTGAAAATGCGCTATAACGTGTGCCTAAGCGACGTGAGTGCATCAATCATCGACGTGAATCAAATCTTATTTATCTTACTGTTGAGACATATCATCCCTTTAAGCCCCCTGCGTTGGCCCGGAGAGGCTCGGTTGTCGCTCACGGGTCTCACTTAAGTTAGCGCTCTTTGGTGAATTCGCCCGTGATCAGCACCGAGGTCTCTATTTTTAGATCCGAAGACGAAGCTCTTGACGATGGTCGCAAAAAAATTTAAAAGGTTGTGCTAATCAAATGATTATTCGGCAAATAATAATTTACGATGAAATGAGAAATGAGAAAATGGGAAATTGTAAGTATTAAAAAAAATCTTGCACCGTTATTACATATCTGTGACGATGAAAATTACTATAAATATTCCTATTCTATATGGAATAGTGATTGCTATTCCATATATAATATGTATGGTTAATAAAAAAGTAATAAAACTCGGCATTCAAGACAGTTACAATTCACTTATTCTTTACTTAAAAAAATATATACATATAGTGTATTTTGTGAAACATATATATATATATATGGTTCACGAAGTACACTATAATTTTTGAAATATGCCGATAAAACATGACAGTTATGACAAATTGACAATTAACATTAGATTATCATTAAATACTGTAATGACTAATCTCATCTCATCCAAAGTATTTTAAAATAGTATCTCAATCATGCCTATAATTATTGATAATGATAAAGTTTTCGTTAAAGTGACGTACATTAGTAAATATTATATTAGTAATATATAATATTAGTAATAATTCATCTAGATCCAGATCTCTTAATGCTGAACTTAAATCACTTGTATTGTACGATTGTAGATGATTAATTAATTAATTCATTAGTTTATTTAGCTCGTACCACAAGCTGTTGAATTAGGGCCAGTGGTCGGCCAGTGGTCGAAATGTGAAAAGGTGTTGATGTGTCTACCTATCTATACAAGGGGCGCCTTAAATCAAAAGCTTAACCCTCTGATCACGAAGAACCTGCGCCAATCCGTAAGGATTGTTATATTTTTTGGTTTTTTCTCCTACCGTCTATATAAGTATTACTACGATCAACATTTAAATATGTTGAGTATACTATTTATCCATTTTTCATCAAATAAATATGTTTTTTACTAAACAATACACTTTTATGTTATGTGCTATTATTAGAGGTAAATGTTTTTCTATGAGTTTTAATTATTATTACCTCAAGGATTATAATAATTTGTTAGTGGTTTAGAATTATTATAGAAATATTCCACTTTTTTTTCAGTAGTATGTTTTAGTATAGATAATTAAATAAAAATATATACGTATAATTACAAACGAGCACGCCATCTTTTGTTACAAGAAAGAAACATTTTTTTTCATATAGCTGACATCTAGCGTTGAGTAGCAATACTATTTGACTTTGCAACGTATTTTTTAACAATAGTTGAATAGAAAACCAATAGATGGCAATAACAAAATAAATTGTCAAAGATGTTCTACATTATGTTAACAGATGGCGACAACAGTCTTAAAAAAGCTTTGTAAATGAAATAGTAACATCCCAGAGCCATTAGGCACAACTAATTTTAAATATATGAAACCTTACGTTCTGAGTAGTGTTTCATGTATTTACAACCCTTGAGTTACAGTGTTGAGTCAATGACAAATGTATAGGTACCGGGTGAGAAAGGTGAATAAAAATAAGGGTTACTTTGTTTAAATTTTTATGGATGATTTTTATGTTTTGTAAAATATCACGTAGTATCGCCAGACACTCCACTGACAACTTTTTCGCTTTTAAGCGCAGATAAAAAATAAAACTTCACTGATATATATATATATATGTATAAGTTGTTTTTTTATATATGTTATTCAAACAACGATTACAAAATTATATTTCATCAGCCAGAAAAATTGTAAAAACCAAACTTCCCCCCACATGTAAAAAATATTCAGCTGTTAGCATCAGCGCGAAAGCTTTATGTATGTTGAAAATTTCTTGTTGTGTATTCTGATCTGTAAATGACTCAGCTTCCCCAAATTTTATAAAAAAACTTGCTGATATTCGTGTTTTATCATCAGTGTGATGATGATGATGATGAGTTGAACCTACAATATCAAAATTGGCTTGATGATTGTTATGACGACGATCAAGATGATTAGGAGTAAATCAAATAATTTTATAACTATGCTAATGCATACATAACATTTGTTGTTAAAGACGATTATGAATTTATGCAATAAATATGCAATAATTGTTTTTGAAACATTTTAATCATGGAAACCTTAAATTAGGCATAATAACGCATTATTTTAACATAATTAAACGTAACTTTTAAATGAATGAATATTGGCTGTCAGTGAGATGAGATAATGGAGTGACAAATTCTACTGAACATTACGCTAAACGCTTGCTCGACCTTTTCCTACGTCACGGAAGCACACTTTAGCGACTTTTAATTAAATGCTCATTACAGCAATGATATTTTTTCGCTTCGCCATAAAGAATTCATGTAATAAAACTGCCGCCGCTTCGCCATAGCATTGCTATGTATTTATTAAAATTAGTGGTGTGAATATTTTGAAATTAGGGATTTAAATAGCGACAGGTATCACATTAAATATATATATATATATTGTCTTAATCGTTTAGAAGTAAATACGTACAGTCCTATCTAAAAATTTCTTTTTAGGAAGCCATTAAATACCTGATAAACTACTATTATGACTTACATAGGCGATCGAACATTAATTGATAATTTTAAAAAACAATTTTATAATAAATATTTATTTTAGATAATGTGGTTATTAACAGTTTATTATTCGTGAATATTTAGTTATTTTTAATTCCACCGATTAGAAAGAAAATAAAGGCGGTATATGTTATCTAGTCCTACTTAAGCCTTAAAATGTTAAAGGGCTTCAATGTAGAATAAAATTGTGTGAAGGTGTACTATTACGACTGACAACTGTGAAAACTTGACGCTGATAGTTACCCCTTTATTATTACCATTTTCAATAACAACAAAAAATATGATAATATCACAACAATCATAATAATAATGGTTTTAGTGACAGTAAAAGGTTTTGCCATAAAAAACAAACAAGTGCAAAAAAGTTTTTGAATCATTTATCAAAGCAAATATCTTTTAATACTTTTTTATCCAAACGCTGTTAGCTGGCTTTTGATACGTATACAGCAAAAAGGTAATTGTAATTAACACAAATGACACAGATTCTAAAGAAACCGTGCACTGTCTCTTGTACTGAATAAAATTAATGTTTGTAATTGATAGTAAAAACAGTGTCGGACACATAACGTGACGTGAAACTTCTTTGGCAAGATAAATAGGAATAGAGTTGAGGGTTAAAAATAATTAAAAAGGAAATAAATTATTGTATTATTAATTCAGAGTTACAAGACGATTTTCATGATCAACTACAGTGGACCCCCGGTAATCCGATAAACGTTTTGAAGGGCGGTGTCGGAGTATCGTATTTGTCGGATTATAGAGTACTGCCCAAGACCCCCTATAGTCCGAATTTTGTTGAAAAAGAGTACCTTGTAATCCGACAAATTACGTCTAATCACGCACTAGTCAGCAGTGATAGGCATGTCGGATGACAACGGGCGCCGCATTAGACAGGGGCCGGATTACCGGAGGTCCTCTGTATTATTAAAAAACGAAAATCAAAATGAGAACACAATTTTATTACTTATCCTAGATAATGTTTGTTGGTTGTTTTTATCACGATGACCTCACGTACATTCGGCCTCTGTCACACGCACATAACCTTGTCTTTCCACGTGGACAGGAGGAAGTAAATATTTGTCGTTATTGTCTATTTGAGATGAATTAATGCCACTATCCAAAGACAAAGCTATTGTCAGCTGCAACAAAATGAATTACAGGCATTGGGATCGATTATAATAAAAAAAAAATTGCATAAAAGATTGCAGTAATGTTAAGTCAAATTTTAATTACCAATTTACCTTTGAATTGTGATGCACTGTGTCCACTTAACTATTAGAAACCGCTGATATAATTCACAGTTTCGTCACTATATTCAATTTATTGCACTTACATGTACTCTTAATTTTTATAATGAATAATAACCGCGCGTATCTGAAATAGTCGCAGTCAGCTGCAATCGGTTGTGTGAGCGTGTGGAGCACGTGGACCCGCTGAGCCAAGCCGGAAAGAGCTGAGCGGATCCGATCGTGTCACCCGACCGTGTCATTCGAGCGTTTCACTGTGACCTCATAACACGAAATCACTATAAAGTGCCTAAGGGAGTGTCACTTCAAAAATCTTTTTCTTATGCGCCCAAAGGCACTGGTGTATGGGTCAGTGGTCCCATTAACGATTCTTCGTTTCGTACGTAATTAGCGTAGAACTAACTAGGTCGGGAGATTGTAAACCTTTTTTAGGCAGATAATCGCGGCGTGGAATTATCAGATGACGCGGCAACGACCCGTAATCATCTAGCACGACAACAATAGGAAAAGCTCATAGATAATTGCCGATTAAACAAATAATCGTATCGCATTAATTGTCCGTTATAGCGGCGAGTCATCGTCGTCCGCGGTATCACAAAGCGGGATCGCCGATTCGGTTCGGCCGAGCCGAGCAGTCGAATAATTGAATTATTTCTATTGTTTTAAAAGGCACCGCCGTGGGTGGCCCGCGCCCCGATTTATAGAGAACTGGCGAGTTTTTTGGATGAGGTTTGATCGATCAGCAAATTGTGAACCGCGAATTGAACGGTAGAAATGAGTTCCGCTGACCCAGATCGGGTTTTGCAGTTTTGTTAGACAATAACCCATTTAACCTATGCTAAGTTTATACGAGCTGTAATAGAGTTTTAGGTTATACATTTGAAGTCAGATCTATTCAAACGTAGGTGCACATCAATCCCAATAAATCGACTACCTTTGGCACCCTGTGGCACCCTGGGCTAGGCCTCTGTACGTAATATTAAAAACACAAAATCAAGAAAATCAACCGGTTTTACTAAGACTTCCCACAATCTGGTGTTGCGTAAAGCTGTAAATTATTGTTCTGAGTTCCACAATTCCTATGACGTATGGTTGACAAAAAGGACTGGCGTTCGAGTTACAGCAGGGACAAGACACTGTTGATGAACAAATCGTTGGTGGTGCATCATTTGCATCAATACACTTTGTCGCGAATGACGTTTTTCGACATTTTTGATTATAAATTAAAAACAATTCCCTGCAATAAAAATAATTACTAAGTAATGAACATTTGTGTATTTTGTGAAAATCCCTTTATTGTTCGCTTTTCCTTAATAAGGCACATAACGAGTTAGCGCAGAATAAAATGTTACCTATGATTGTTTTATTTTCAAAGAAATTCTATTATACTTGTGAAAATACAATTTCTACGTGTTACATTATTTTGAATTTGACGAACTTGCATTCAGATAGGAAGAAAAATATTGTAGAACAAAACTTACAGTTTCAATAATTTAATTGCTGTCTTAAAGCACATATTAAAATAGGATTTAGATAAAAAAATGTATGATAGTTTGGCACTCAACTGCTGAGATACCACAGTCTTACAGAATACAGTCGTGAAGTAGCAGTTTTCGCTGTTGAATTTCATCCAATGAGTGAAAGATCCGGTGGGTGACTTCTCTCTTCATCATTCCCCTCTCTATCAGATATCCTTTTCCTACCCAAGAGGCCAGCAACGCATTGGTGACTCCGGGATTGCCAGTGTCCATGGACGGCGTAGGCTATCTTCTCTCTGGTGGCTCGCATTCTCTCGTTAACTCGTTTGCTCCCCGGAAACCTATTCAAAAACACTTGACTAGTTTTTAATTAGTTTGAACAAATATTGTTTTCTTTTTTATTTGAATAACAAAATATATATATGTTCTGTCCATATTTCATGGACCGGACTATATAACAGTGCTGTTGTTTAACCTCCGCAATCGTGTCTGGACTTTGATCGTTAACCGCTGGCAGCTTCATCTTCTTCATGGCTGGTAAAAAAAAAGATTCCTTCAATGTATGGTACCTACATATGCACATGAAATCAATCAGATTAATCTCGACGCAGAATAAACGTACACATGTTCGCCGTCACCGAACGAGCGTCACGACGCGTCATGACGGTGACGCGTGACAAAACGCTCGAATAAGTCTCGACCTCGAGTGTCGAATATAAAAAATCCGAATGGTTTCATCAATAATTTAAATATCTATCTGACCGAAGTGTGTGGCTAATAGGGAACATAAATTATGAGAAAAAATCCAAGTCCACCGCCGGTGCGATGACGCGGGCGGCGATCGCGTCACGAAAAAACGACGGCGAAGCGCGACGCGTGCTGGCGGAAGTAGGGTTGCGTAAGAAATCGATGTAAAAATGCTATCAAGACTAATTAGATTTGGTGTGCTCAAACAATAAACATTATTAAAATACGTGTACATTTAACAAGTTTTTATAATAACATAAAACAGGAAAAGGCAAAAAAATAATATTAAAAATAATGAAGCAACTTTATTTAATACTAAAATTTAATTCAATAATTATTTTTGTCGATTCCGATAGCGGTCTCTCTTCCTCTATTTCTTCGATGGCAATATTAGATCTCCTTTGGACACTGCCACTACTATTTTTGTGGCAATAATACATTTTATGAAGTTATCTATCTTGAAATCTAGAAGATAATGTTCCGAAAATTAGCCAGAACAAATAAACGGACAGTCATTCAGTTTTATTTAAATGTATAAACATAAAATTTATTTATTTGGGTCAGTTTTCAGAGTTACATTTACAATGCGAAATAGAAAGGTATCGATTAGTGAATTAGGTACCATTTCAAGGCAATACCATTATTTATGTAGGATCCTTGAATTTATCTTCTAATTTTTAATTGAATATTTTTAATATATTAGGAGAATATATTTAGTTTTCTTATTAATGAATAATTCTTCTATGACAGCGTCACTGCTTTTCTTTAGCATTATTAAATTTAAAAACTTTATTAAATTTCAACAGAATTTACATGTACATTATGTTTATTTTGTTTATATGAAGTTTTTTGTTATCTTTAATTTTAAACCACTTCACGACTTTGATAAGGTTTATTATCGTTAAGGCTTTATTATCGTTCTATCGTTATTTTACTCTTAACTTTTCAAATCATTCATTTCAATTTTTGAATTTTAGATATTAATCATGCAGTAAAAGTTCCGACTAGACCCCAGTCTTTGAAGAATTAGACTACTGACATAAAGCTATGTACAAAAATAACCAAGTTTTCAGTCTACGCGCAGTACTTACGGAACGCTAAAAAAAAAACTATATATGTGACTCTAGAATTACTAAAAGGTTTTATTGCGTTATTAATCATGTTTTGTCCACTGCGACCAAATTTACGAGTTACGCGGGTACGTGACGATGATATTTTTAGAGTCGATTTTTTTGACTAATTTGATCTGATCCTTCCCAGGCGTATACTAAATATTAGCTTACCGTTATTCTTATATTTATAATTCCTCTCATATAACGTTGTAAAATACATGCATAATGGATTTTAGATGTTTATTCGGTGGGCATTATGCTTAATACGTCGAATAAATTTTTATTGGAGCTTTAAATATGTTAATAATCAAAATAATGTTTCATATATAAATTTAAATCTAAATGGACTAAGAAATATATGTACATTTTAACTGCTTATAATTTTATTTAGTCAACTTACTTTTTATTTATCGAAAAAGTAAAACATTAATTTATAGAAATATTTATTGAAGAAATACAGCCATTTTTATTAATTTAGGGTTCCGAGCCAAAATGGCAAAAACGGATCCCTTATAGTTTCGTCATGTCCGTCCGTCAGCATGTCGCAGGCATTTTATTCAAAAACTACAAGACGTATAATGAAGAAGTTTATAGTGTAGGTGTCTTGTATAAGCTACTGGTGGTTAAATAACAATCCCCTCGTTCGGGCAATTTAACTCAGTTTGAAACGAAACTTTTGAATAATTAAATCAGTAAAAACAGTTTAGAATATCGAACTCACTTCTATGAAAGATGAATACAATTACGTTTCATTTTCGCAAGTAGGTAATACCTAAGCATTCGCTGTTATAAAATTTTCTAGTGTAGGCCTACCTATGTTTTCAGACGAATGGATCTCTAGCTTTCATGCTATGCTAAATGCGGTTCGCGGGCCGCTGACGATCGCTGTCACCATCGCGGCGACAGCGTCCGTCATTGACTGCTATAGACTCCGAGACGAAAAGCGAAAGGTTTTAATTTGACTTAAATTAAAAAGTCATCTTTCAATTCGGTCGCGGTCAAATCGAATCCGATACCTTCCGGCTCGAAGACAAAGACTACGCATTGAGCGGCCAGCGCCCAAGAAAAAAAATCAGTTAGGGTAGGCTTTAGCGGTGAGATGATTGAAACGTAATATAGCAATAATTGTGCGCCTATCGGGCCAACCCATAGATATCTGTCAGATGTGTAACCGGCACCTATTAGTAGACAGAACGAGTACTTGTCGGCACAAGACCAAACCAGAGATATAGATTAGACAAGAATGGAACAAGCCGAGAAAATTGATACAAACAAACGTCAATATTGTTGGTGAACAAAAGTAGAATTAGACGCTTCTATAGCAATTCTCCAAAGAAACGTCTCGTTGTCGTCATTAAAAACATTGGTGAATATTTAGTTGGTTTATAATGATGGATTTAAGAAAAGAAATGTATGTGTTCGAAATACTGCAGAGACAGCCATTTTCGCCAATCGTCTGATTGTATTATTTTAAGCTCCGCTAAGCTTTTCAAGGCGAGCTTCTATTCATCCCGCACATCATAAAGGGTATCCTATCGGCTGCACTTTAGACGCTGACTGGCCGGTTACAAATCTAGTCGCATGTTGATTTGAATTGAAAAAAAAAACAATGAGATTAATTAGCGCGATAAATTGGTGTATATATCGTTATAAGGGCTACCGGGCTCCTAAACATTTGGCTCAAAAGCGCCGAAACGGGTCCTTTTTCACTTAACGACCTCGCCTCGAGTCCACCCAAAGAAACACACAAAAAACACATACCTGACCCTGGGCTACGGTGGGATGTGTACAGAGCTCTTAATACCGATGTGATATAGTTATTTTACTAGTTTTTTTTTGCTCCATTGCGGCAGCCTGAACGACAGAATGGAATTTATGTTCCCGACTTTATTCAACGGATTTGATTCGTGACTTAGACTTTAAGTTAGATCTTTAGCTATTATATACTGAAAATCTCATCAGCATCCGTTCAATGGTTTTTGCGTAATACCATAGCAGATATACATTTTAAAAATGTAATTCTTTTGGGTTCGGACTTTTCTAAGAAGTTGAACCTAATTAATTTTTCAAAAATCTTCTTAATATATAGACACGACTCCTTTGGAGCTTAATATATATCTACACAATAAGAGGAATTGACTGATCGATCAACGCACAGCGAAAAGGCTGGGCTAGTAATACGAAATTTTACATAAAGCTTACTTCTACGATGTAACCAAGCATAAAAAAGAGATGGTTGAAAATTGCTCAACGAAGATAAAATTATTCAATCTATGTGCACGCAGGCGAAGCAGCGGGCCAAAGCTAATAACGATATAAATAAAAATTACGACAGTTGATATACAAATAACACACTAAGAGCTTCTTCCATCCTCTCCTTTTAATTTTTTAACAATTTAATCTAAAAACATTTAACGAAAGTAACTTTTAAAATAAAATTTACGTTGTATGCCTTCCTTTTAACGGGTTTCTCTTAATAATATTAATGTAATGTAATCGATGATAATACAGTCCGACGTTGACATAGAAGCGATTACATCATCCACTCACAGAGCCTCGGTCGCTCCAGCCGCAGGTGCACTAGCGCCGTCGTCGATCTGTTCGGACGCCTTCATTCTTTTATGTCCCCAGCAGTCGTATAACGTTTTATGGGTATCACTGAATTGTTTTTCAGAAGCCCTTTTCAACCGTATACGATTTTTAATTTTGGATTTGGCATCTTGACGACTATAGGCCGATATTGCATTATTTATTTCAAATTTTTACTTTGTCCATAGACTTAAATTTATATATATTTTCTATGACTTTTACTCACCAATATTTTATATATACCATCGACAGATTTTGACAAGAGCTGACAATTGAAACTCAAACGAAGATCTTAGCTTCACCCGGTCAAAATTTATACTAAAAAGAAATTTTATGATGCAGCGAAACGACCACAAAATATTAGCTCTTCTCACTACGCTGCGTGCGATGCTTCACAGCCCTCACTAAGCTTAACGAATTCTTCGATCCTCTAGCTATCGCGTGGTGTAATTAAATTTTTTATGTAGATAATAGATATGTCCCTGCAGCATCAAATTCTATCCCCGATTCTGTTATCATCAGTTTTCTGAACTGCCTCCCGCTATGGAAGCAAATTTCAAGACGTAATCAGGTCAAAATATTGTGGGAGCGGTATGCGTCGAACAATTCTCATTTGGGTTTGATCAAACTCGACACAACAAGTGGGTGCGCATCAACCGCTCCGTATGATTACCCGCAGCCGATTTCACGGTGCTCAACGGTTGCCTATATTTTGTCAAGAGATAACGTTGACCAGAATCACATCGCATAAACTCGGTTTTTGCTTAAAATAGCCGAACACAAAAATATCTTTCTTCACCTGCTGAGGGGGGGACATTATTTATTGTTGTTGAGAGAGATAGAGAAAAAAAAAACGGAAGAAAAAGACATACCAAAAAATGACGTCGCGTTGTTAATCGATTTGATTTCTGACGTCATATAATTAAGCATGAAATATGGTTTTTGGTGGAGAATTTCAATGGAAAAAAATGCTCCGACCGGTAGATACAAATCTTTTTTCGGTATAGGCCGACTTCAAACTTCTTATGAAGTCATGTAAGATTGTTCGTTTTATTTTTGATGAAGTCTTGTAAATTCTTGTGGAATTAGAATTCTACATGAATTACTTCTATAAAAGTTTATAGTATGCTCTTTATGTGTACCAAATATACATTTTAATCCGTAAAAATGTAACAGCTGTATAATGAATTCACCAAAAACTGTACGCTTTTTTTTAATAATATTCATTTTCAAGTAGCGGAATATTATAAAGTTCCGCAGTATTTTTGTGAATAGAAAATTTTGTAATTCGTATAATTGCTCAAACTTTTTTCTAAAGGTTTTCAACGTGTTTAATTGACTAATTACATTGAGCCCAATAGTATTAAAATTCAAATTATAAATATTTTTATTTCATAGATTACAAAATCATTTTCTTGCGAATTTACACTTTGTCGCTCGTTCGGAAGGCAGTTTTATAGTAATTTTTAAATTAAACGATTTTGTATGACAGGTATATACAATTTCAATGAATTGTCATAGGATACCTAGTGTGCACAAAGCCACCTATTCAAAAATGCATATGATCAATAAATGTAAGCTTATTTATTTTACCATTTTATATAATTACTTGCTATTAATAAATGTAATTAAACGGTAAGATAATTAGTCCATTATTAAAAAAGAAAATGAATCCCGTTTTCAAAGTAAAATATTCAGTCTATCACTTTCTTCTAGTAAGTGAAATTTTTTATAATCTCGGTGCTGAAGCACAACCATTCGTAATTTTAATTTTTCTTTCTTTGCTTGAGAGGTTCGAACCTTTAGCCCTATGGATTAGCTTAACGCTTAGAGTCATGGAGCCAGTGGCTACATTTGACTTGAAAGCTCATCGACCAAATCCTTCGTGTTCAGAATTTGAATTCGGTATGCTTCTGACACCTCTATCAGATAAACTTTTTAATGAAGATATAGCGTCTATCTGTATTAAAAGTTTATAGGAGGGTATGTCTCGGCGGTGGGAATGAGACAAGACACACAACCTTATTTGTTGCTATAGTGTTAAATACCGTATACCATACATTATTTATCATGTCTTCCATGTAAACGACATTCCTTACTTTTATGAAGACATGCAATATTAAAAAAACATGAAGTATGATACATTTTAAGGACGATTAGATAGAAATATTAGGTATTGGAGATTCTGGAGAATATTAATTATTATTATAAAAAAATAAAAATTGTGTTTAAAATTATCGTAGATGTTTATAATAAATAATATTTTTAATAAATAAATGTACCAACATAGCAAAGGCAAAAGACCTGTTGGAAAATACTCAAAATTTCTAAAATATGAAGGCATTTTAACAAATATAAAATTTAATAAATATATAATTAATATTGCGTTCATTTTGAATAAAGTTCTCATAAATCAACATTACGCCGAATATTAATATTTATTCGTATGAAATGATAAATGTACATCATAAAATAATGCCACAGCGCACTAATTCTAATAGATAACTCTACATTGCATATCTACGGCTAACAATCCAATTTTTATATTACGAATAATGTAATAATTAAGTAATAAATCTAATAGACATTCGAATTAGGCGTCCGCCAATATAAAATACGATGGCCAAATATATTCATTTTTAATTATGGGTTCGCATGAAACCAGAAGTAGGCAAAACCGGTCAAGCGCGATGCGTGCACACCTACTTCGAGGGTTTGACATTTTTGAATAATCTCTAAACGTAATAAAATAAATAATCCATTACTGCAAATAATGAGAACTTTATGAAAAGAAAATGAACCCGATATGTGACAGTTGTGAAGTCGTTTTTAACAGAAACCGGTTTTGACGAAACGGCTAAAGTAACTCGCATTTGTTTTAATTATGAACATAAATACAAGCGTGTTTTGATTCATTTTAAATTAATAACCGTCGAAAGTTAAAAGGTTTTTCAACATTCATACACAATTAAAGCAATTTATAAGAATACGTTTTTCAACGCCTATTTACGGCTATACAATATATTATAGTACATAGAATTATACAGAATTTTTATTCGTATATATAAATATTATAAAATTCTATATACTTCAATGTATTTAGTAGCTGTAAATACGCAGAAATGCAGTTAGAGGTTATCTTTCTAATGCATCGGCGATGATAATTATAACGGTACTAATTTTAATGTTAGTGAAAAACACGTGGCCGGACATTAGTTTCCTACAATTTGAATATGGCAGTAAGTTAAGTTAGCGTTTACATTATATGAAGTATATAAGCATTCCAATTAGGTATCCTATGATGTGTTCTAATATTACGGATGACATAGTGAACCTTTCATTATCTCTTTCGCACCTAAAAAACACGGCTTGGGTTATAATTTTATTATTGTGTATTAATTGGTAGTAATAAAAAAAGGTATATTAGAAATAAAATTTCGGTATCAATTATGAGTTATCGTTGTGTATTTTTTTTACAGACGGTACGCGGATAACGTTTTTATGCAGATAAGCTGACGAAAATGTTAATAAACATAATATAATAATTTTAATTTTGTTCAGGAGCCTGAGGAACCCTAAGAAATGGCCAGCGATATTATTTGTCAGCCAATAAAAGACCCCGGGGCGCCGCCGCCCACTTATTATAGATTTCTAATAAATCTACCCCGGAGCGAAATAAAAAAAAATAAATAAAAAATGGCCTGCTCCTCCCATTTTTTGTCAAAATTTATTGTTTTAATCAAAATTAATTACAACGACCGGCCTCGTTCGGCGCGGACTCTTAAATGGTTACATCTTTATCGTTTGCGATTTGAGAAATCAATCGGCAAAAGACGTTATTTGAGTTCTAACTCGTTTGCTAAAATCTCATTGGTATATATTTGTGCTATTGGTATATATTATTTAAACAATGCTATGGATGCGCACAGAAATGTATTTAAACATATTTATAGATAACTTAAATTGTGTGCAATATGTTCTTTGTTTTAGAATAATTGTGAAAACATGTAGAGTTTAGTAGCATAAATATTTTTTATAATTAATATCTTTTAGGTTGTGGTAACACTGAAATTAATAGTTGCTACCACAACCTAAAAAATACTACTAAATGGCTACTAAACCAAAGAGTGACCAGTAACCAATATTAACTTATATGTCACTTATAGATTATAAAATATATTTATTGAAAATCTTCGGTCCGTATAGTTACAAGTAATTAAAAAAGTAAGATTAGATATTATTTTACACTTGATTTCATATTAATCATGTAATTATATGTTGACTTTTTCTAAGCATCACCATTTTACAAACAACAAATTATTAAAAGCTCACACATCTTTCCCAAAAGGATACACAGAGGATGTATATACGGTACATGGTATCATTTTAGCACATCTCTTTTACTTCGCTGACATCCATCAAACTTTTCATGCAAGCTCGTCAGTTACGGGTACTTCAAATTTGGCCCTTTTTCCCTATGCCACCAATTTGACCTGCAAAGGATTTTCTTTTACTTTTCATAATAACAAGCAAGGTCCCATTCACTTTATTTCCTGCATTTACTCTTTTTTCGATATCTGTATGTACACTCTCATTTGTAATCAAACTACCCAAGTATTTTTTGACTTGATTCATCTTCTATATATATATATATATATATATATATATATATATATATATATATATTATAAATCTTAGTCTTCATTTACTTTGATTCCTATTTTCTTAGCAGAATCAATGTTGTTAAGAAAAGAGGAATTTTAATCTATTATTATTATATTAACTCAAGAAATACTGTGACGCTTTTTTTACTTTTGAATGTCAATTACTTAATTATGAAAATATTTTGCATGCTAAATAAATGTGGATTAAATATAATTAGTAATATTGAAAACGAAATTAAATTGAATAAATTATTAAAACTTATTAAATGTGATTACATAAAACATTATTTAAAACTGATAATATCGTTTTATACTATGAGCAGTTTAAAATAAACATATGTTGCTTTTTGCGGTTATATGACAAATGATTAGGTTTTTTTTTTTAATTTTTATACTACGAGTATTTTAATATATCGTCGTTATAGCGATTGGACATCCAATGCTAGATATGAGCTCTACTTAAACTTCCCTCTTATTATATATTCTAGTTATATTTAAAAATACATAAAGCATAATGCTTAGAAAACGTTAAAAACCTCATTCTAAAAAAAATATTCAAATTGCGTCACCCGCGGTCAGTGTGTTTTAAGAAATAGTCTGTCGATGGAATATATTATCGATGGACACCCAAGGGCGAACTGTTTTGGTTTCCAAAATAATAGATGATATTAATAGAAATTGATTTGTAGAATGTCAATCACACAAATTACAATATACTGAATATGAAAATAATATGATGGACGGTTTGTTTTTACACGTATGATTCAAAATCAGAGCGAAGGATTCGATTCGCACTTAGCCGTATTCGATTTCAAATTTCGAATGTTTCAGAACATGGCGCCTTAAAGATTAAAAACATTTTATATGGATAATTATATTCGGACTGAATCGACGGCTCCTACAGGATGATAGGATTTTAATACATATCACATGCATTTTTTTAATAAATTTTACAGTTTATGTTTCGTAGCGGTCGCTCGATGGAGCAATCAGGTAGCGATATAATTTTAGAGGTCTTTATGACGAATAATTTATGTCTTATTTAAAACGAATCTGGATAAGTATTACTCTACAAAATTTAATAGTCTTATCAACAGTTGTTCAGATTCGAAGAAAAGTGGTCTAATGATTTAAGCGGTAAAGCCTTCGATGGCTTTTTTTTCTATTTCTTTAATATAAGCTCATTTAATACACAAACTGTAAAATGAATTTATTTTTTAAATAACTATGAAACTAAACAAAATTATCACATATAATAGGTGATCTACGACTTGAATTAATCTAATTTATATACACGAACGTCCTATTTTAAAATAAAATTAAAAAATAATTTCTTAATATGCAATTAAAAACAGTTTTAATAACAAAATCTAAAATAAAATAATTGTGTTCTTCTTTGAAGGAACAACTATTGCGTCACTAGCCACTGTGTAATATTCACAGTTGGACACGTTCAGGCTATTTATAACTATAAAGTCAAAATCGTATCAATCCACGGGCCAAATTTAATTAAAACTATTCCTCAACTCCTTAAGCCCGCGTTGAAGAATCAACGTCGGGAAGGAGTAGGACCGGGTGATATTCTATATAATAATATTTAAATACGGATGGTTACTCAGAACCGCGGTAGCTTAGTGCTTAATAGTGTTGCCGTCGAAACGGAAAGTTTCGGTTCGATGCCGAAGACGAGCCAATTGACTGGTGAGTCTTTTAAGTCAAATCACTCGCTCCGTGCCCACAAATAGGGCGTTTAAACTGTCGTCACCGCATTGGTCACCACTCGTTAGCTACCGCCGTCCGCGCTAGTCCACCGAGCTCAGGAATCAGTCTTGACCATTAGCTGATTCATCGTCGTCTAGGCCAAACCACTAGGGACATAAGTTTAAAATTTGTAAAGCTCGCTAGAATGAAATAAAAAAAAGTTGCCTTACAATATATTGCAATGTAAGCAACCTAAAATTTAGAGACTCACCACCTCTTTAACCGTTATTATATAGAGTCGAAATCGGATTTTAGACAGCGGTCAGAACCTACGACGAAACCGAAAGAGTAAACCGACATTCGAATAAGAACCGGATCGACATCGAGTTTGATAGCGTCACCGGCATGAGCTTAGACTCTCATCAGCGAGGAATTTGTTCCATCACACCAGTCTCTCGGGCAGACAAATTTATATATTGAAACTGTACAGCGGTTTACGGCTCGTCGAAGTGACGAACGTGTACATACAGACGTTGAAAAATTCACATTTGCAATATGACAAGGGGACGTATTTAAAACGGGTCTAGTTCTCCAAATGCGTATTCACCCCCTACAGCGAGTTGGTCGTGATGGTGGCGGCCGGCGGCGGCGGGATTGCTCGTAAACGGGCCGGGCGCGCCCGTCTCGAGCTTTACGAGCGCGGGCGCGTTTTACGCGCGTAAACGTAATTAAAATATCGCCGAGGCCGCGACTTAATTGTGACGTTTGTCCCACTTTAACGGCCCGGAGATGATAGGGATGTGCAGTTGTGATTGTCGGCCGTATTGAAGATATCAAATTGGTGTTTGTTATCATGCGTGTATGATATAAATATACGGTGCAGGTAGTATCGTTCGCTTAGTTGACTGTACCTAAGTAGAATAATTGCACTTTAAGTGTTAATACATAAATATGTATATGTGTGTATAATTTTAAGGAAAGCAATAAATAAAAAAAGAGAACAAGAAAAAAAATGTAAAAATATAATTTTTCTCAATTAAATTAAATTGTTTTTAGTTAGTGAAACACAATCTTTTTTATATCAGTCGATAGCTTCATTGCGATCGAAGTTCAAGTGTTGAAATCTTGATAAACTGTGAATCGGCGCAGGAAACTCTCGCGGCCTTAAAACCTTTGTTTTTGCGCGATATCTGCCCCTTCATTAAGTTTCGAAAAGCGTCTTATCTGATGTAATTTATTTAAACACGAAATTTATTAATGACGTAATAATATATATTATATAATAATGATAATACTTATGTGTCATACATACATTCAGGATTCTGTTTGCCGAATTGAGAGATACGCAAACATTGCACTATGTCCAAATCTGTGGTCTCTGGCTACCCTTTTGGGGAATAGGCGTGAGATAATAATAATAATATTACTTCAATAAAAAAGATGCAACTATTTCAACTTTCATTCAGATGTTATTTCTGAGTCAGATTTCTACCGCGCCACTGTTGAGACATGCCTCAACTCAATCCTTTCAATGGACTTCAAACCCTCAACGTTGAGCCAATGGGTGCTGCTGACGATTGATGCCACCGAGGCGAAGCCGAAGCCCACGACCGACGGCTTAATATCTGCCCCAAGATATACAGCTACTACTTTAACTTGACTTAAGTTCAAAGGGTGGTCAGGATTGGAACAATGGATGGATTTGGTTTGAACAACACTTTTGGCCGCAACCGAGTTGCGTAATAATATCCTATTACGTGAACTAAAAGTACATAATTACAAATAAAACAATGGAATTACAACTAAAATTATGTAATTATAATTAAAAGTATATATGTAATTACTTCGAAGGATATTTATGTTAGGTAAATATTTTACCTAATACGAATCACATCAACGTTATAAATGTAAACTAGGTTTTGTGACGTCATTTGATAGCTAAGTGTGTTCAAAAGGCACCTTAAAAGAACCTAAGAATATTATTTTAAAGTGTAAACGCACCGGAAGCTCCCTTACCATCGCGGTCTACACTTGTCCATCTTCTATTTCGCTATCGGATACCCTAATTTAAAATTAACAAAACACTTTACAACCTCGCGTCGTTAATCACTCCGCTTTACACGGCGTAAACATCAGCGGACGGGACCGTTAAATACAAAGTAACCGCGGCTATATTCACAACACTATCTTAACACGTCGAACGTCCGGGGCCGTCGTTAAACCTGTCAGATGTCGTGTCATCGAGTGACAGCCGTCACCGGAGCTGTCATGGCGACGACTTCGTCGCCGGCGCCGATGGGGACACCTTTTGTTTTAGTCGGGAGTTGTTAATATTTTCAACGACGTGCCATAATGAGCGCCGGCTTTGGAAGTTCAGCGGTATGTTGACAAGAAAGTCCGTTCATAAATAATGATATATAAGAGGGGTATAGTTTCTCAGTGGCTGTATTTGGTGAAGAATTTATTCTGTGATACGTTAATAGGTTTAACTAGCTTCGGCCCGCGGCTCCACCCGCGTAGACATAACACGAATTTCTTTATTTTGTGTATTGACCGATGATGATCATGATCCCGATCGCCATCTCGTGTCCGGTTCTGACCTCGATCCAGTTCTCGGTGCTAATTTCTCTCATTCTCGACTTCGATGATGGTCCAGCTTTTCATTCCGAAGCCAGTCCTGATATAAATAGACTCCGTTTCCAATCCCGCTCTCAAATCTGATTTCGGTGTTGCTCCACGTTCCGATTCTAGTGACGCTATTGATTTGAATTTTAGTCCCGCACTCGATTTGGACCTTGGTCCCGTTCTCGTCTTCGGTCCCTCCCGGTTTTGAAGTCTCGCCTACGATTCGGATTCCACTACGGCTCATGGTTCCGATTTGGACGAAGCCAGGGCAATCGCTAGTATCAAAATCAAATTTTATACTGTAGCAGCTACCCATAAGTGAGAGTGGAATTAGTTTTTTTTATACATGAGATTTTATTCAAACACAATAAAACAATCGAAAGTTATATGTAATGTTTTTCTCTGTATCTATTGATCTAATCTATACAATAATAATGATGATACATATAAATTAATAATATATTTACAAACAAATAATACAAATAAAAATCCTAATAACCTAATAATACCCTACTTATTATAGCTACTCTTGTAAGTTTCTACTCTGATCTGAAAATTAAGTAATTGTTATAAGCACAGGATTTTAATCAAGCATTGATTACACCTTTTAAACATTTCGTTAAAAGAAAATTATATGACAAGGGCTAGTATACCGTGTGCGAATATGTTAACGAATAAAACACACGACATTTTACTGCTATATCGGCTATCAGGTTGTTTCATGTTATTTCTAAGTGTTATACAAATTTTATTCACTATTCAATATTTTGTGTCTATGAGCAAAAAGGAGCAACCCTTGAGTTACTTACCCATTCTTCTCGAAGCGAATCAGCATTTGAAATGGGTGATAATGTCGAATGTTTTTGATTTGAACACAATAAAACCAAAGAAAGTTATAATACGTGTGAAGTTTGTACTGACGACGATAATTTAAGTTACAAAATAATTATATTTACACACATATACAGAATAGTCTTAATACATTATTTTATTTAATTATTTTCAATAAATATCGTACACGATTCAAGGGATTTATGTATAGATTAAAATAACTTTTTTGTTTGTTAACCGGTTGGAATAAAATAAATACTGACTGTCTTATTCAGAGTCCTTTATTAAAACATATTTCTAGGTTATTTTAACTAAACACTGTTTACTCCTTAAACAGCTCTTTAGGAAGTAGGCAATTCCTTGTCGTTTAGACTAAAGTCTGACATAAATAGTGTTTAAACATTTTGATGGCCAAATTCTACTCAAAAAATGTTACAAAAAGGTCAAAATATTAAATAACTGGAATCCAAATAATAAAGTTCTAAAAAATGACATTAATGTCATTATATTTTGCAAGGTTCAAATTTTATAAACATTATTATCAACGGTTTATGGTATTTTATCTATTTTTGCCACGTATGTCATATGAAATTAATAATAAAAATTCTGCAAAGTATGATAATCAATACAGAAGTGTGGACTCGATTAAAAGAATGTGAGGAGAAACTTTTATTACTATGAGTATTATTTGAATAAATAATTGAATTTTTAAAAAGCCCGGTGCAGGACGTCACCCGATATACGGTGAGTACTGGAGTAGTACTTCGTGTCCTTAAAAGCATGTAAGGGCAATCTTTAAACCATTGTTAAACATCCTCGCCCTGTGCTTAACGATCGTACGACTGCTAAACAAGGCGTTAACAGTGTTTAAAAGTTAAACAAGCTTTCTGAAAAGGTTTTCTTGTAAACTTATGTTAAACTATTGTCTAAGCGTGATTTAAAGTTATCAATTCTGAATAAGACAGTAAGTGTTAAGAGAAGTTTGTGATAGTACATTATTACAAACCGCATTCAAATCGATTACGCCGTTTTTGAGATAAGCGTGCACAAACGAACAGACAAATAGACGACAATTCTAAAAACTGTTTTTCGATCGGTAACATAAGTACAACATATATCAATTGTATTTTTGCAAAAAATATTTATTGTATAGACACGACTTCCTTACAATTTTGTTTTAAGTACACATTACAAAATTTTGTAATAAATTGCTTTTGTTCAATTATTACAAAAAATTAACAGCTTGATGTATGTCCATCTCTGGAGCATTAAATAGCATAGTGTTAGGATTTCATATCTAAATCTTAAAGTAAATCTTGGTGCCTTCCCGTTTTGTTTATGTATATGTCATTATTGTATTTCTTAAAAAAAAAGAACTAAGTTTGTTATTAATTTGGAATATTGCATAGCAAAAGAAGTATCTTTTTCTAACAAATTTCTGTTGGAAGAATTTCTGATTTGTTGCATAAAATAAATACGACACAATTTGTGAACTCGTTGAGTTTTTCATGGCACGCGGTCGTTTGAAATGTTTACAATTTAATAGAGCTTGCTGTAAACATTCTAGTTTACAATCGTATTAATTTTAAAATCAAGTCCATGGGAACGAAAATTATTGAAATAATAGTATTCTTCTTTTTTCATTTACTTATTTGCATTTCAATGAATTGCATTATATAAATCATTTCCTGTAATATGAGTAGAAGGTTTAACATTTATAAGTTACAAGTAAGACAAGAAAACCCTTCATTTAAGGATTTTAAAGCCAAAATATTGCTAATTAATTTACTTCTGCTTAACGCTTTGATTATCAACTTTAATAAAAAAGATTTGGATATATTTAATGTATTATTCTACGGAACCATTTGTTTGTCAGTCATGAGGAACGTTAATCCTGTTTCGCATGATCTATATCTATACTGTTATGTAAATTTGAAATAAATTTGTGGATTTTGTCTGCATTTTTTGTCAAGTTTTATGATAAATATTCGTTTTATGACTCACTGTACCCAATTTTGCCATTTTTAAAATGTTTATCTATCTGTCTATCTGTCTATATATCCTTTTATAATCTAGAACTGATGAACCGAGCTTGATGAAAAATAGTATACAGTAAGAATATGCAACTATAGGCTATATATTATTTCGATATACCGAAAACATATTAATCATTATTTTTGTATTTTTTTTGATAGTCATATTCATTTGCTTTTATGAAAATAAAACGAGAGGTCTCATGGGACACCCTGTCGGAATGAAGTTCCTTTCGCTTTTTATTATATTATATCAAATAACAAGAATAGTGCAATGAATGAACAAGTTCTTTAGTAATTAACTAAATGTACAAAATAATATCTTAAGAATATTATTAATTAACTTTAAATTGAACATAAGACATATAAAATAGGGAATCATAAGTTATTTAAAAAAAATTAGAAAAGCGGTTGACCCAGTAGGCCAATCTTGAAACTTCCTGCTAATTTCGAGTTCGAAACACTCTATATTTTACTGGATTTGATGCGATTTTTTGAGTAAAAAATCGGAGGTACTTATTAACCAGATAAAAAATTTCGAGGAAATTAGAAAAAATAATTTTCTTTGATTTCTGTTGACAATGATTTTTCACGAAAAAAATTAACTGATTTTAACCCGGTTTGCGGCAATCGACGTGTTTTTACAGGGTCATGAGCTGGTTAGATTTTAGAATCGATCGGTCAAGCCGTTTCGTAGTTATTTCAAAAAAACAGTTTATTTCGGTTTCTTTTGACAACGATTTCTCGCAAACGAATCAACCGATTTTGACCCGGTTCGCGGCAATCAACGTGTTTTTAATAGGTTAAGAGCTGATTAGTTTTTGGAATTAACCGGTCAAGCCATTTTAAAGTTATTTAAAAAAAAACACCTTTAATAAATTTTTTTTCTTAGTTTTTTGAAAATTTCTCAAAATCTATCGGTCCAAATCGACCTAAACTTTCAGAAAATCTAAGTTTGGTGAAACTCTTTGGAACGCCGTTTAGTGGGCTCGATTCGGTCAATCCGTTTAAAAGTTATAAGAGGTTTACATACATCCACACATACACACACACACACACACACACACACACACACACACACACACACATCCACACAGACATACGGACATTATCTCAGGGATGATCAGGAAAACTTCCTAGACCCTCAGAACGTCGAGATCTGATGAGAATTCGATTTTTGCAAAATGGTGTGAAACCAATAACTTCCCGAAAATTTTAGAAAATTTTCAATTTTCTTAGCGGGAAGTTAAAATAAACAAGTAAACACTAAACACCGCCAATATTTACTAATGAAATCAACTTTTTGATAAGTTTGTGAATCACATTATTTAGTTTTTGAAGTCAATAATAGATGTCACTTTTATATGTATAACATAAAATGAGTTTATTAAAAATTTAAATTTGAAAATTCCACATCTAGAATCGAATAGAAATCGAAAAATAATCATAAAAAAATCACCTCAAGGACATTATTATTCATTGCAAATGCATATAATGTAATAGGATATTGGATAGAGATTTTGCCAAAATATTGACAAACGAAATTAGCGCACCTACACTTGATTAATAACTAGCATCTGTTAGAAAAAGAGCGAGAGAGAACCGTTGAGAGTCGAATGGAGGGGGCATAACGTTTTGTCCTTACGTGACGATTTTTGATAACTAGCATCTTCCGCAAGTCGCGTCAAGGAACTTCGTTCCAAAACTACTAGTAAAACTGGTAACATGTTATGGCTAAGAAGGACCAACGTCGGCATCGTGACCAGTATTGAAATCGAGGGCAGAAACGGTACATCCCCGACAGTGGCAGTGATCGACAATGACCCGTGATTGCGATCCGAATTGACAGTAATTCGTTGCACGTCCACGCCAGCGGCACCGCGGGCATGTTTGAATCTTAAGCAAACAATCATTACCTAATTTTAACTTAATCCTAGAGTAACGGAAAGGTAACTGCTGGTTACAAATATAAAAGTAACGAAGGCATACCTATGGCAGCAATCGAATTAATTAAAGCAATAACAAATTTTGTATTGTTTTTACACTCCAAGTAACATCAATAATATAATTGTAGATAGCGTTTAAACAAATTATTCTCATTTACACTGGCATATACTGTTAATTTTGGTAAGTCAAATCGCATAAGAATGTGTACAATTAAATCGGTTCTAGTAATGCTTGATTATAAGATTGTAATAAGATTAATGTAAATCGTTAATTTTACATACTATTATTCGATGAAAGTAATACAATTAATAAGGAGAAAATCGCACACAATACACTTAATATTACGCCAACCTAATGTGAAAAATAATGATACCCTGAGTCTTGTCTTGTAAAAAAACCCCGCCCTCTGTTAACTTACAACGCTTTCTAGTTTATGTACTGATTTTAAAAGCACTATTAAACACCATTAGTTTTGAAGTAGCTGTTACAATAAATTTGGGGTTTTGTATGGTTTAAAACGGTCTATTAGTTTAAAGGGGGGGTGTTTTGACAGCGGCCCATTTAATTTTTGTCAAACGGAAGAGTATTTTGGGACGTGTGAGACATCAGAGGTTAACGCTTCTTAATAGGTATTTAAAACGGGGTTCATATGGCGGCGAAAGTGTTAAACTGTAATTATTGTTTTTTTAATTAGTTACTTGTTTCGTTAAGTTCAAATACAATGATGGACATTCAGTGAACTGGGTATTGGAGATATGAATTCATATCTCCAATACCCAGGGTATGAATCGAATTATAATTTTTTTAGTAATTGTTGAATTAAAATATTTGCTCGGCTGTGAACTTCTTTTTTCCAGTTTTGAACGCACGCACGTACTCATATAAAATAATGTAGTACAGCAAAAAGAAAACTGATCCATGTGTTTTTTTAGCGTACATTCTAGAAATTATAAATGATTGACAAAATCAATGCAAAATTTTAAAGTACTCTTTTAAATCTGTTTATCCATTGGTAAGGTTTTAGCGTTATCTTTATTTAACTGCCTCAAGTCAAAAAGTGAACAAATTAATTTTAGAACAGGTAATGTAATACCATAATGGAAATAAATTGAAATTTAATTTAAAGTAATATAAAATATTAATTATAAACAGTTATGCTTTAAAATGTTCAAAAGCTGCCTGAAGAATCGCGTTTGCCTATTGCAATGTCAATTCTTGTTTGCTTGTAATACCGTGGCTTAACAACGGCTTATCTGATTTCGTGTATAAATAAGTGAACAAGATTAGACGTTTGGGGGGTTTATTTAAACAGAAATAGTGCATTTTGGATGATTTTGATATTATCCTACTATGTAAGATGGGTTCTTTCACGTTCACATCCCTATATTGTTAAAATATATTTATTTTATTCGTGTTAATACATTTATTAAATGGTAATTTTATAAATGTTTGTTTATAAAGATTTTTAAACCAAATACTTCTGTAAGCACGTTGCGCACTATTCTTATGGTAAAATCTTATGATTTCGCGTCACCGACGTGCTAAGGTTGATGATACATCTATAGATATTAGTATGACGTGTTGTGCTTGGACAGTAGTGAAATTATGTATACTTTATAAATACTTCTATATATTTTGTATACATAATGGCGTGCGCGCAGCAGCCTGTGCGCACAAATATGCATGCATCCCGTCTTCAGTTTTCGTGAAACATAGTATGGTATCATATCTACGTAAAGTTTTTGGCTGTCTTGACTATAATTTTCTTTCTTGTTAGATTGCAAAATTAGCACATTGCTAAGAGTGCCAATAGATGTGCAAACCAGACTAATGTTAATTATTTTAAATTACAAATTATGAAATTTTAAGTTAATGTACGATCGAGGGTACCTCTGGCAAGGACGAATTTTGTTTTTATGTAAATAATGCAAAATAATGAATAAACACAAATTTAACATTTTAGAAAATATATTCATTTATTAAATATGAGATAAAAAAATAATGATATATTAATTACGTAAAAAAAAATACCTACTAAATAATAAATTTCAAGAGACACAGAGACAGTCGAATGGACGAGGCGTAACGCTTTTTCGTTATGTTACGATTTCCACCAGTCATCTCCCACCGTGAGCCGTGTTAAAGAACTTCGTTCAAAAAGTGACTGTCATTAAGCCCCCAATAATTGCTAACTAGTTTTTGTTTAAATTATGTCATATTACATATTTTCTTATTTATCAACAACGTATGTGTATAGAAATGTCAAGATGTGTTCTATGTGTGTTCTAAGTTTTCTATTCGGTAATAATTCTGACGTCTCTTACCGATCTTATTAAATACGAATATGTTATCAGAGAGCGGGCATGTAAACGCCCCTTAAAATACTCGGCTCTGCGGCGCGGGCGCATTTAAAAAACGATGAGTGTTTTAAGGCGAAGTGATAATTATCGGTCGAACGGACGGAAACAGGCAGATCGGTGGGCCCGCGCCCGCGCACCCGGAGCCCCGCGCGTAATTAAAGCAACGAAGCCGAATTGAGACATCTACGCGGCGCCTTTCATGTCGAGCTCGATTTTAACGTGTTTGCTTTCATTTTAATACTCTCTTACATGACTTTTTTCATTATGTAAGTTTGTCTATCATTTTGAAATACTAGTCATCGCTAGCCGTGATCATGTTATATCCGCACATCTCCTGCTCTCGACCTCGGTCTGTATCGCTCTCGATTCTGAACCCGATCTCGATTGAAATAGGTCTCGATTTTGATACCGCTTATGCTCTAGGTCCAACTCTTGGTCCTCATCACATTACTGCTTCTTATTCCGATTCTAGTTACAATCTCGATTCTACTTTTGGCCCAGAAGTCGATTTCGATTTTGGTCGCGTTCTCGATTTCGAACTCGCCCCCGGTATCGGTTCTCGACTCTGCTCCTCATTGAGTTTGTAATTTCGATTCCGTTACTCTTTACAGTCGTGATTTGCATGAAGCCAAGGCAAATTCTAGTATCTGAATAAAATTTATATTACTTGGGGACAATGTGGCTTTCTATGAGTAAAAGAATTTTTAGAATCTGTAATAGCACAAATATGCGAACGATGCCAAAGAAAAATGTAATTCTTAGAAGTGGTTCCCTAGTTCGGTTCAATAGTACAAATAAACAGATAATATCAAATACGAATGTCAGTTTCCTTTTCCAGAAGTCCTACCGTTGTGAACAAAATCATTCATGAATATTTGTCGGTCAGGAAGCTTTGTAGTCGGTGGATACCTCATAATTTGACCGAAGCTCAAAAATTCCGTCTTGTTGATTGGTGCTGCGATATGATGCAAAGATTTGCCGGTGGTGACTCAAATGAATACAACATAGTTGCGGGTGACGAAAAAACAGTCTGCTGAGTGGGTGTTTACTTTCGAAGAGTTGCTCAATAAAGTAAAACGAGGTCGAAGTGTCGGAAAAAAAAATGGTAGCCCCTTTCTTCGGAATGACAAGGTCATTATGCAATAATTGCTTTAGAAGATAAAAGAACAGTCACTGCAGACTTGTGTATTGACAATTGTCTGTCTCTTGTTTTGGAAAAAGTCCGGGAAAAACGACCTCGCAGTTGAATTCGGCTACATTTTGACGGCACCTTACCACATGCCGCCAGACAAACAATCAACTATTTGAAGACATTGAGTATACAAATACTGGCTCACTAGCCTTACAATCCGGGCCTCGTACTATGCGCTATTTATTTATTTCTTAAAATAAAAAAAAAAACTTTGAGGAAATTGGTTTATGTATGCCAAGGAAGCAGTCCATTGCTTCCTACCTGTTGACATCAGTCTGGCTTCGACATCTATCGACACTCCGAGCAACAGTTATATTCATTTATATATGGTCCATGGTCTAATATGGTCTACTTTTTAACAGAACAAATGATGGCCTGCGGAAACTCAGTATTAAATATAAATGTAACTTAACATAATGATAAATAAATATAAGTTTTAATACATAATATCTGTATTCAATTAGCTTCATTCTTCACATCATTATCATTCATTAGAGAAATATTCAAGCTATTTATACAGTCACTCATTTGATTATCTTCCAAAAACGATACAATAAGCTTATGGTAACTAAAATAAGAAACGATAATCCTAAATGTATAAACAATAAACTATATTTTTATATTAAACTATTAATTCTATTAATATAATTAACACCCTGTTTACTGCGTAGTAAACATAAATACCACGTCACGTAACCGTGTTTATCGCGAACACTTTTAAATGACACCCCGTCCATACTGCCTAAAGAAGTTTTCACTTCAAAATATGTTATTTTAATACAAAATTTTATGCATTTTGTTATTCACCCCATACATGTACGCTTGCTTGAAACATATTTGTAGTAAGATACAGTATGCGACCTACCGCTGACCCTCGAATCTTGTGATCCACTAGGAATCCCTATCCAAAGAATTGGATATTGATTCGAGAAGATTGACAGATATCGAATCAATATCAAATATTTGATTTGATATTGAAGTTATCTTAACCTATAACTAATTAGAATCAATCCTCAGGATCCCATAGACAGTATCATATGTTGCTGTGTTGTAGATGTATTGCGTTGGTACGAAATACGCATAGAAATTGTATTCTCGTTAATTGGCATTTTCAAATAAGAACTCACTTTTCATTAATTTAAAAAAAAAGAGAATGTGCTACGTTCGTCTGTATGTATATTTTTTTTTTCTAAACGAACATCATAGAACTTCAAATATAAACAAATACCGGCCGAGCTCGAGTCGGATTCGTGTGGTCCCGTACCATAAATATTCGCATTGGTCCTGGGTAAAATGAACCAACACAATATATACATATTTTCTTTAGCATTATTTTGCATTTCCCGTGGGTCCTCAAAGACTTAGGACTTCCGTTTAGGTATTCATATAAATTACTCTAGATTATAATTTTCTACGTAATCCACATGCCAGCATTACAATCAAAGGACATTGTGTCTTGGTTTTCATGTTAGCCCAATGACTAATTAATCATACTTCTAGATAGGTACTTATTCTGTACATATAGAAAAGGCTTACGTGAAACAATACTTCTGTTTAACAGATTGTATAAATATGGATTATACTATTTATTGTATAAATAAAATGTTGTAATTGTAAAATACAATATGTGCTCATAAACGGCCCGGTCTAGGAACTTGAAATTTCGCACAAAGTGTCTTTTGTAATATAGGCTAGCACTAAGAAGAAGCTTTTGGAAATCATATATCTCTGGGGAAATGAAAATGAAAATATGTATGATAGGACCGGTACTTGTAAATCTAGTGCCCTGAAAATTGTTATTACATATGAGTCCAAATACATATACTTAGACTCTGTTCCAAATAAATAAAATGAATTTCGGGAATTTTTAAATATAGACATAAAAAATTATGTCTATTATATAAATAAAGATATGAGTGTTTTAATGTTTTTGAAAGATCAGACCGTGAAGAAGTGAAACGTGGAATGTGGAGTTAGTGTTATTTTGAAGCCAGATTATTTCAAAATTTTGAAGCTTATAGATACAATACGAACTATATATTTGATTCGGAGGAGAGCGAAATAAGGATCAAAACCGAGAGCAGAACGAGCATTGGAAGCAAAAGGCGGAATATATATCGGAATAGAAACTTAGATCCGTGGTAGAACTGGAGATCCAGGAACGAGCCTGGAATAGAGACAATTGAAACAAAATTGGAATCTAGTACAGAATTTGTGTCGGAATCTTGACAGAGAAATTACTTGATACGGAAGATGAACGAATTAATTCTATTTTAATGCAGTTCAAACCGCGAGCAAAGTCTAGCGTTAATACTAAATCCATAGACAATGTGGTATTGTATAATAATTTTGTTTTTTGGTACGTTGCACCATCTTTGAAAAGATGTTATTCTTCCGTCCAACGTCCGGATGCAGTTCAATAGAAGATACCTACCATTTCTTATGGCATCGAAGGAGACTGAAGGCATGGGGGGAGAGGCGGGTAATGCCGCTGATGTCTCAATACCTCCCATAGCGTGCGAGCCTATTATTTCACTCGCACACGAAGCGGCGTGTGCACAGCGAGCTGGACTCTTGTGGAGTGGGTTTCGCTGTTTATTATTATTACTATTTTTTTAATTATTTAATATTTTTCATTATTCATGTATTATTATTGTTTATAAATCTATAACAATTAATGTTTTGGGATACAAAACATGTGGAGATTGTTTTGTTTCTATAGAGATTGGCATTAAATTTGTCTTTGCATTTTAATATGTAAATTGAAAAAATTTCTCGTATGTTCTCGAATGCAATATCTTCAATAGTTTTCTGTTAATTTTCTTGTTTATATTTCTAATTGTTACAGAATGTGATATGTTAATACGAAAGAAGTGTCGTCAGAAGGGCGCGCGTCGAAAAGGGCTGTTTACATTTTTTGTCAAACTAAACGTTCATCTACATTCTACAAGAAGAATATCTACTTTCCACAGCAACATTGACTCGTTTTCACTAATAGTTAAATTCGTGCAATACAAATATATCATTCTTTTTTTAATTTCGTAGATTATTAAAAATAGAACCACATTTCTTTTGTCTTGTTATTTAACAGAGAAAGCAATTTAATCTTCTTGCTGTAAACTTGTAATAACAGCAAAACGGTGTTGGCTGAGTGGTTAAGAACATTGCCTTCGCACAAAGAAGTTCTGGGTTCGAACCTGACCACAGGTAAACTAACCCACTCGCTCCGTGTCTACGTCAGCACACAAGCCGTCGATCGCGGACGTGCCCATCGCATAAAAGACGATGGTCCGCAGAAGCCCCTAACTCGCCCTGAACTAGTGTGAAGAGCTTTTAAGATCCAAACCCTTAATCTGCAAGGAAAAGATTGCTGGAGCGAGTCAAGACCTGATACAACTGATACAATATAATCCTAGCCTGTGTAATAATTCCTATTTATTACGTATTTATAGGCTATATCTTTATATTATAAACATTCTGTTTATATTGGTATATTTAAAAATCCTTTTCATGATTCTGCGCAGTGTTGTCCAACAGTTGCTAGTTACGGTGGAGCCGCGCCGCTTCCACGATGCAGTTTCTGCTCCTTAGACGCGAGTCCTCCAGTTCTAAAACGTCTGAATCAATCAATCTAGTGAACAAAAATAACCCTAAAGTCGTTACACAGAACATCGATTTTAGTGTAAAGCGTTCGGAGAGGTAGGAATTACGTAAACTAAATTGGAAGCTGTAGTTATGAAAAATTAATACCAACAGGAATTGAATTGTATACATATACCATTACGATCCAAAATCATAAAACATTTCAGTTACCTGAGGCGTTTAGACATTCAAAAGGTATTTCCAGATTTTAAATATACACATTCTAAACAGTGATATATGAGAAATTGAGAAGCAAGTAAAGTGGACGTAGTGTCATATAAATAAAGTCTATATTTCTTTGTGTAATCGTAAACCATACAGAAAGGAATGTACACACATAGAAGCAACTAGTGTGAGGTAACGTGAATTGCGAGAAAGGAGCACTATTTGCTACCGTATCGCGCGCCATCGTAAAATCAGGGGACGTCCACCGAACGTATTTATATTTTTGTATCAGAAAAACTACAATTTATAGTAATCTAATAGAAAATACGTATAATAAAAAATAGATATTCCTTGTCTGGGAATCAGTTAAAAACTGTAATAAACTATTATAAGCATATCAATATGGGGTTTTGACAATTCGACGCGAATTTGTTAGTAGATAATTTTAGACTATTTATTTTTTGAATTCTGTATACTTTTGTTATTTATTTTTCATATTTCTTTTCGAATTTTGCACAAAAGGAAGCTCTGTGATAAAACAGGATTCAGTATACTTTTTGGAGTTTACTCCTTAAGAATCGATTTTCATATAAGGCGCCCGGTATGAGAAAAATTTGAGGAGTAAAATCTACTGATGAATTCGCGTTACGTTTTTCGTGCAACTTATTGGCGCACCTTTCACTTTTCAATCGCGTGTATGTGTATACTTGTATACTTGTCTGTATACTTGTGTGTAGCCAACGCAGCGAGGCAGCTGACGCATATATTGTGTGTATACCTATATATATTATAAAAGTATACTGTTCAACGTTTACAAACGATATACATACATATATATATATCAGTTATACAATTCTAATACGGATCGTCACCACTGTTTTGTTTGTGTTTTAAAGTGTTCTTTTACAATGTAAATATTTATTATTAACATTTGATTTATTACTATAATTCGTAATAATTACTTTTATTATTGTGAATTTTTATATACATTATTATTATATTTGGTGAAGTGCAATTGATATAAACTATGGAAGAAAGTGGTGTAGATAATAATGCTGGAATATCAAATGAACACGTGGTTGCTCGGTAGATTATAATTTTTCAAGGTTATTATAATAATTTATTTAATGAATTATTATTATGACGTAAATAATTTTAATTAATAATAAGACAATATTATCAAAATAGTTTTAAATACTTCTTGATAATATTTTTATAATTTTAATTACAATAAATCTTCGTCTTTTTACTTAAAATTAAAAATAGAAAATAATTGTAGATAGGTTAAAAAATTTCTTCTCTAATGCTTTTTCTTAAATTATTGGTAAAAACAAAAATTTATTCAAAATACATTCCATAATATTTTAATAATTGTAGTTATAATAAATCTTCGTTTTTTTTACTAAAAATGAAATAATTGTAGATAGGCTAAAAAAATTTTATCTTTAATCATTTTTCTTAAATTTTTCAGTTAAATAAACTCTTTTCGCGTATGTTTAGACAATCGTACTTAAGGAGTAAACTCCAGTCATGCGTCGGAGCTGACACACATTTTTTTATTTAAAAATTGGAATCTACAAGCAAATTTAGATCATAAAATAAAACGGTCATTGCTAAATTTTAATTTACACCGAGCAAAGCGGACGGCAAACGTATAGTTTATTAATATCAACGAAAGATATTAAAACACGGCCAATTTTACTATGATATTTCATTTCATTAAAAAATCTTTGGCTCTGTTAATTAGATTAGTTTGATATCAACGATACAATTTATGAGTATCATTATAAATAAGGACTGATGCTTCAGCACTACTTGTGGGTATTTAGTCGATTTCTAAGTATATCAAAATGAAGGTATTCAAAAAAATTCTAAACTTATCAATATGTTTAGAAATACGGCACCACTCCCGTTGAAAATAACATACAACTTGTTTGAATATGTTAAATCGTTGCCAACAAGATTTAAACGATTCCGCCAATTTGTTTACCTTTTATTGGTTACTAGGTTATACAATAAATTTGGGATTATAAAACTACTGCCACAGATTGTAAAAATCGAATACCTTTAAGATATTCCATTGATGATCAAGGACAACATGAAAGAACCACAACGTGGTATTGAATTTAATCAAATAGTAAACAGGATTATATTATTGTCCTTAGCCGAAAACTAAACTTTATGGTAACATCTATAACTATTGAACTTGATGTAAAATTGCTATCAGATACCTATTGACATTGTGGAATCAAGAAAAAGGTTGGGCAATGCGCGAGTGATTACTCTGAGCTTGCGGATGTCCATGATTACCTATACTCTCTGGTATCTCACATGCTCGTTTGACCCTTAAAAATCCTGTAAAAAAGAAATACAAATACCATTATTAGCAATTTGTGAATATAATGCGACGATTTAATGAGCCAAAATATCAACATTTTTCGAATAACAATTCCTCATGTTACGCACTGCTCAGAAATATCGATCCACAGTCTTTTAGAGGAAAACTCATATTCGCTTACCAACGCGGCCGTACAGAATGTCTGGGTCCTATCACGAAGAGCTGAACTACCTTCACTCAGCTAATTCTCTGTATATTGTACACGTTACGTTGTTGAGATTCGTCCAATATGATTGTGGAACAAGCCACAAGCCACAAGGTGATGGCTGTTAAGTGGCTATGACGTCATCTATAACTGGTAGCAGTGATTACGAGAAAGATGTTTTAAAACATATAGTTGACAACGAGAGTGTGCCCCCTCATCTCAATACCATTAAAAATGTGGTTTTAATAATCGAGGACTGGTTCATTTAATGGAGATTATAAAAATGTCAAAACAATATCACAATTCAAAAAAATGTAATAAAAATTAAACATTTCTCATTGAACATGACATTAAAATTTCAAATAATGTACTGTTGGATAAAGTTACAAGTGTTATTTATAAATGTTTTAGAATTACTCAAATTTTAATAAATCATCAGTAAACATAAGTTACTATCTAATAAATAGATTTTAAGAATGACAATATTGATTTTAACAATTCACAAAATTCTGAGTTTACGGATGTCATGTGAAGACTAGTGCTAACATTTCTTCAAAATATGTAGATCACATACATATTAAACGGTTAGCAGTAACTGTACATAATTAGTAGTTAGTTAATATATAGTTACGTAATCCGTAAGTTATATTAATTGTACTTCATAAAATTGATAGCTACAATAATACTGAGTTACTAATCCAGCCATATGCGTGTCAAAAACGCACTTGTTCCTTATTTTGTTTAGCGTCCTTATTTTATTTAAGCAAGCAAAAATAATTCTACGAACGTACCGAAGGTTGACAAACGCTGGCTCGCATCCGCGCGTCACATCTGCCCCTGGCATCCGTCCAATCAGCTGCATTATATGTTAATAGCCCTATTAGCATATACCTTGAGCGCTGCTTCACACTGTCCTACACAATCCTATGAAATCTATATAACTTTAGGGCTTCGCGAAAACATAAATTCAGCTATAAAGGTTTAGATTTCATGCCACAAGAGTTTGGTTACCGAGTTGAGGGAAATAAAAAATCATATTATGGCGCCACCTAACGTTTATTTTGTACTTTTCAATTTTTTGTTCAAGTTGATGAGATCATTATTTACAAATTTCTAAATGAAGAGGTAATAAAAAGAGGTATATTAATTTCTTTGGGATACAGAGGTGAAATAAAATTATTTTCTTTTTATTTAAATATAAATATATTTAAAAAGCTTATAAGGAAAAACTTACTGATTCTATAAGAAGGCTCGTGTTTTGAGGAATGAAGATTTTTAGATTTGAAGGAAAAGGAAGTAGGTTTCTTTGTTTTCAAGTTATACCTATATGATTTTGTTTCTGATATACATTGATAATTTTATAACCAGATGAGTTTACAAGTATTGGTACATCAAAACTTGTGTTTAGAATTTATAATATTTGTGTGAGAGACAGATGTGGGCTGATCATATTACATATAACTAAATGGTGCAAAAAAATTCATGAGCGTAATATAAGATCAATACGCCTAGTGTCTCTAGGGATTAACAGTGATTTCACTTGACGACCTAAGCACTAACTCGACCGACGCTGGATTAGCAAGTTTGACGAGATATCGTTTAACAGCAGAAAGAGTGGTAGTATAAATATCGCACGTGAAACCTCATGTGTGCTTAAAACACATATCAATAACATCTTTATTAGATTAACTTGATATATAGATAATATTTTGTATCAACTCGTTTCGCTTAAAAATTACGATTACGTAGTCATTTTTCTTATATTGTAATTTTTCTTATATTTTTTTTTCGTAAAAAAACTAGACTCGAAATTAACTTTTTTGCAAATAGTGTCCAATTTTGTAACTAATTAATCCAGGTAAATCAGGCATCTCAATTTTTATAAGAATATTCAGTAGTTAAATGGTATCGTTTTACACACAAATGGAAAAATGATCACCATATTTTTCGTAAGTAATTATGTAAATTGTAAAAATCAAAGAAGATTAAATTAAAGAAGAATATTCTAATTTCTGTGAATAAATAAAAAAAATGAAAATTGAATTTTACTTCCAAAGAAATTCTCAGTACATTAGTGTTGCACTTCTGTACATGCGTAGCTTATTCTAAATGTCGCACGCTGCTAATTAAGATATTCAAAATGGATCATTTGAAAGATATACATAACATATATTTTTCCTATCTCTCTCTCTTTCTGTCTCTTTCACTCTCTCTCGAAAAGAAATGTTTTTATTCTTTCAATGTCTTTCTTTTGAGCACGATCAAGCATAAAAATGAGAATGAGACTTTGAAAAGAACTCGTCGACGCTAATATGGATAACTAGACTATTATAGATCAAATCGCTTGCAAATGGAAATCTTGTTTTTTCTACTAATGAGAGAGAGAGAGTTCAATAAAAATGATATCTTTCCTCCTTAGCTTCCGGCTGAAGTTTTGGGCTCTCTGCTGGTCATCAGCAGAGTGCTTGTAGCTTAAGTATTACATCATATTTGTGGGTTATACAGGAATGCAAGGGAATTTGATTCTCGTAAAGCTTATGAACACCTCACGTTCGTGAACATTTTAGTGGCACCACAATATTTGAATCCCTTTGTTTCAGGTTTCCGTCGTCCCGCTTCAAGTCTTTCTATTTTCTATGGTATCCAAACATGGAACCTTCTGATTTGGAGTTGACATTGACCAATGATTACCGTTATGTGATCAGTGAGGTTGGCTGTTTCAGAGCGGCTAAAAATTAAATTCGGAATCTCTTCTACATTAAAACATGGCTCAAGTCGTTCACATATATATGGCAGAACAAATGTGCCAATACATACACCATATTGATACATTTGTTTTCGAAAGATGCCACCTAGCGGTCGCAATCTCATATGCGACATAAATATATCCAAAACAGAGTAGGTAGTGCAGACAAATTATATTCTTATTAGGAAGAAACCAAATCATGTTAAATTTAAACTTCTAAATGTAAAACATGATACTTTAATTTAAAATGATACGAATTATTAAAATTTCGATGCTGCTGTGTCTTGGGAGTTCTTTAAGTTTAGCTTAGGCCTCAATCTTTTCAGCGACCGGCTTAACTCTACTGTATAATCAATTGAAAGATAAGAGATTTGTCGAATATTCAAGTTGAAAGGTTAGTTTATTTGGATTGTTTCCATAGCCGAATGTCATTGCTAATATTCACAGAATTTTCTGTGCAAGCTGGAGCTATTACAAGCTGGAACCTCGAGTATATCTTGGAATAGAATTTGAAAAAAATTCAATCTTAAGCCTGGAATTTCAATTTATATGTATAAAAAAAAGAATCATACTGAGATGAAGATTGGAAATATTCAACAAAATATGCGATCACTATAAATTAAAAAGGAACTGTGTTTACATGTTAGGCGACTACACAAAATGAAGAATTCACCTAAATAGCTCTGTGTGCACATGTTCAATAAGGTCTATGCAGATATATGAAAATTTCCATAAGTAAATGTTAGATCCTAACTAAGCAAATACTTGACATAGAGCACAAAATGTTATCTTAAAACCATAGACAATTCTTATGGGTTTTGCTGTAATCATATAAATAAAAATCTATTTTCATTATTCCCAATGACACGTGATTTCGGAATATTTAGTAAAGTTAGACTACAACTTAAATGATATAGCTAAATAATACGAGGACAAAATAAATATTCATGAACATAAACATTTTCACCAATCACAGGGCTCTGTCTTTGTTTTATTTTTACATTTGATTGTGAATGTTTATAATGGAATTTGAAAAGAGCTACCTTCAAGTTTCTTGCTCGTTCTTCTTGAAAGAAAACTGCCTTATGAAAAATTGGTATATAGATCCTTAATAAATATCAGACCTAAAACAAATATTATATACGACCTATGAAATAAATTAATATAAGAATAAATATATACAGCTGATTCAAAAAAATCGACTGTGTTTTGTTTTCAAAATCCGCTCCGAAATGTCCTATTGTGTGGGAAGTTAATTAGCGCAAATCCATAATTAGATGCTTGCCTGCATAATGCAGTACCTAACTTGCAGCATGCAGCCCACCGCTGAACCTCAAATCTGTTTTTTCACCATGAATCCCTGTCCAACGAATTGGATATTGATGTGAGAGGATTGAGAGATATCGTCAGCGTCACATCTGATGTATTGTGAAATGTTAATATTACGTATTGTGATTGTTGAAAAAGATGCCTATTCAAACTGGAGCTCTTAATATTAGTATTTAGGGTTCGTGTAGCTCCAATTTCTATTATTCACATAAATAACATGGATGTAAATATTTTTCAGATTCACAACTTGGTGGCTCAAAAACCAACGGGCGGATACGAATAGATTTGATGATAACTTTAACAATCTTACCTGAAATCGGGGAATAGATTTTTCGTGTACACATAAGTTATTCTACAACGGTCGTTTTTATAATTTATCTATGTAATATGACTTCATTGAAATATATCGCGGATCCCGATATACTCAAGCGGATACGTACTCCGTAACGCAAGATATTCAGACAGATATCACGGCAGACATTTCTCTAGCAAAACAAAAAAATAATTATATATATTCCCATTAAGCACATATCATGGCGTCCGCGCACAAATTACTTGAGCACCGCCAAAATGGGCGCGAGGGCTCCCTTCGGAGCGCGCGATAACATCGGCCGCCTTAATAATGTTTCAATTAACCAGTAGCCGCGCATATTTATTGGCTAGGGTGTCCACAGTTCACGGTATATCCGGGAGTTCGTTTGTTTTAATTAACCGACTTCAAAAAATAAAAGGTGGAAAGATTTTTTTAATATATGTTCAGCGATAACTTCTTTAATTATCGATCGATTTCTAAAAATTTTATTCCGTTCGAAAGGGTGTACTCTCGAGGTGGTTTCATCGTCACCGAGTCAGAATCTGAAGATGGAATCTTAGAGAAATCAAGAAATATCCTCCAATATTGCAAGCACGTATAGTGCATTTGAGTTTTAATTTTAGTTATTCAAGTTTTTTGCCTCTATTAATTATTGCTACATTTCACGCTGCTGAGCTGATGATGCAAGCCACAGCACTCCTTATCGGTTAGGAGTTAAACGATAATACTGCGCATTGTCGCCAGAAAAACTTACTCTTCAATGACTATTAGTAAAACCTAGTAAACACAGAATTTAAATTATTCACTTACTAATTTATTTAAATATTTTCATTCATTTACATAATTCCAACTTGACAGTCGTAACAGAAACCCATCAAAACTCTTAACGATGACAATAGAAATAGCGCGATTTAATTTAATGTTGGAGTGAATAAAGTTGTAATCTGTTTAAATTGTTGAACTCTTATATTATAAAGAATAATTATAATTTATACAGTTTGTACAAGAATAATTTGGTAGTTGCATTTCAACTAAGAATGTAAAGACCCTGCAATGACTTTTTAGTGACTATAAGTAAAATTTAGTATACACAGAATTAAAAATACTTATTAATGTGTTTACATATTTTCATTAATTTATTTCAACAATGTAAATTTCATGTGATAATCTTAGTAGGAACCCATCGGAACTCTTTAGCGATAACAGTAGAAATAGTGTAAGTTAATTTAATGTGGAAGGGAATGAAAATATGATTTGCGTGAATCGTAGAACTTTTGTATTAAAGTAAATATATTATAATAAAGTCTGTATAGGAATGTAAAAATCCTGGGATGATTAGCAGCTGACGATAAATTCGAGATTGGAATAGGGTTCGTCCATGAATGACGAGAAGCTCGAATGGGGCGGAAATATCATAAGGGGGATATAATGAAGGGGTAATGAAATATAATGAAGATATAATAAATGTATAATATAACATATATAATAAATGAAGACATAATGTAATAGATATCACATGTACTTATTTTTCGTTGAACGCTCGATTTCTAAACCAAATCAACCACAATTTCTAAATGAGATCAAAAAAATATGGAGTAATACGGTTATCGACGGTTATGATGTCGTAGCTGAGTATGTCGAGCCCGAAGACAGTGCTGAAAGTCTTATTCCAGACTTGCTTTCTCCGCAGTGGTATAGCAAGCATGTGCAAAAAAGCCGGTATTTGCTTTAGGTATTTTAGGTAATATCCTAATATCAGCAC
This sequence comes from Eumeta japonica, assembly GCA_005406025.1. Lineage (NCBI taxonomy): Eukaryota > Metazoa > Arthropoda > Insecta > Lepidoptera > Psychidae > Eumeta > Eumeta japonica. Next base: position 222,142 of record BGZK01000671.1, read on the forward strand.
CAGGTGGTGAGGTGTGATGATCGCGGTTGCTGTGAAGGTATGTGGGGTTCTTTTCGATGTGTTGTTCCGGAACGCTTCGTGATACCTCCTCACCCGATATTGCAGTAGTCTAGTGGCCTATAACTTAAGAGCACGATGGCGAGACGTTTTTGACATTTCTTCTACCTCGATCTCTTGGAATTACCTTAACGCATGAAGGCAATTGTCTTATGCCCTAGCCTGAAGATGGACCGTCACCAGCTTGTAGGAAGGACGTGCCAAAGATGTGGACTGTACTTCTGTTCGAAGAAGAATCTTGAGACACATTTAAATTAATGACACAAGAAACTTAATAATCCAAGCAATAACACGCGACGATTGATCGCTACATCGAGAGAAATTCACTGCGAAGTGCGCGAAAACGATGACGCCGAGTGGCTTGATGAAACCGACGTTGATCTTCAACAAAACACAGTCCCAACAGCTGACTTTCAAGATTTTCAAGACTTGTTAGTATCGAAGAAAGTTTTGCTAATCCGTGATCCGAGAACAATGTCCATTAAATGTATTCATATGTTTTTTTACACCGACCTCTATTATTTTTATGCCAGTCAAAAACAAACCGCAACTTTAATGTGTGTCACGACATTTTTATCATCATTCTTAATTTTGCAAAATTTAATCAGTTTATACCTGTATTTAAAGATAATATTATGAAAACTACAATATACTTTGAACCAAAAAAGTACACATGAATTTTAGTCTAAAACCTTACCACATATCACCGATGGGAGGGGTTAAAATGTTGCTTAAAAACATCAAGTTATTAATGAACGACCCCATACTGCTTTTCCATGTGCACAATACAAAAGTAAAGGAGATGCCTAAGCATGGTTTAATCCACATACGAAGTAGCTATATTAATTATAAAATTATAATTATATGTAGCTAAAAAAATTATGTATAACTACAATATGTGAAATAAAATAAGTGTTATAGAAAAAAAAAACCGCCTTCGAAAATGTCTTTAAATAATTGGTTAAACCAACCCCAAAAACCAAAAATGAGTTGTTCTTGGAATCTGTTTAAACCAGTATTTAAATAGGTTTTGAAGGAGATTTTTTTTTATTTTTATAAAAACTATTTGTCTAATTTAATATAACGTTACATACACAGTATTGAACATGCATTACTTTTCCTTTATGATAAAATAGTACCATTCGCTATTTCGTAGTAATCGATTTTGGTGAATGAGGAAATTCATGTCGATTTTGCGAATTGGCAAGCAGTGCTCTAGCTACAGTCTTCAAAGTTTTCTTCTGGCAGATAACATACATTCTTCTTCCGCCATGGAACACATTCTCTTTCCTTTCACCACATTCAAGTCTTTATTCTTTATCCATTTCTATTTTATTTGCAAACAAATAATGTATGCATGTGGAATGTGTGTATATATTTTAATATGTTCGCAAGCGACTGAACATGTAGAGGTTAGTTTTAATAATTATAAAAATAATTTATGTTTCATTGTCTCTAGTAGAACATATATAAATAATTTATTAATATATTACTTGCTTGATAAGGTTTCAATATTAGTTACGAAACGTAGCAAATCAATGTTGGTTTGATTGTTTCTTAATGAAAATATTTACAAGTTTCTATAAATTAACCTAATTCACTTATTATCTATGATCTACATATCTCAGTTTAGAATTGGTACCGAGATAGGGTGTCTATCTAAATCTATAGAGAGCGAAATAATCTGAAAACACAGTATGAACAAAGTATAATGTGGCTAAATAAATTGATGGATTGTGTAAGGTATGTATCATCTATTGGACACGCGTCCTCCTACGAAGTTTTTTTTCTTATTTCTTATTATAGAATTTTGCATTCTCTTCCGGTACAAGGAGCTCTTTATCGGCCGTCCTGGAGGTCACCACGTCAATGGTGACCCGCAGAGAACCGACAGCTTATGTGCTTAGTTCTTTAACTTTCGGCCTACGTCAAATCAATAAACTCCTTGGTCAATTAGCCCAACGCCACCTAAATAAATATGCTTCGGCCCGCGCTGATCTGCCCTCAGCGAGGTTGCAAGTGCGGTATCTTCTGATTCGAAAGCAATGCAATGATCACTCGGACACTACCACTCTATCATTAATCCGTGATCTAATTTCCCTCGTTCTGCTGATCTATAAAACGATGGTGTTTGTAGCGTTGGGAGCGCGGGGTATGGGGGCGAAAGGGCGGACCTGGGTTCGTTACCGGTCGCGTCCGGCGGCGGATTAACAAAAAAATGCGAAACAAAGGCGCCGACAAACCTAAGTTGGAGAACAGTGACGGTCCGAATTACTATATAGATGTTATCTTATATTGCTTAATCTATTACCTTGTAATATATTACAACTCGATTCTGATTCAGATCTTATGCTGAACTCTTTTTTTTGGGGCATATTTCTGTGATAGAAATGAATACTATCGAAATTGGAATCTCGTAAATCAGTAAACAAAATCATCCATTTTTTTCCAACAATCTAGTTTTTGTTTAATTTAATTTTTAGTTCGACTTGCAACATTTTTAGTCAAAAGTATTCCTTAATTATATAAAATTCTCTCGATACATATTTTTTTACAAAATGTGTTGCAACAAATAGTTCAAACTATAATTGATGGTGCAATCTTGCCAGACTTTTTTATTTTAATAAACTATGTACATTACAAAAAAAGATTTAGAAAATACTAAGCGTACACATTGTTTCATACGTTTTATCATTCATTATATATGTTCAGAGCTTTGATTTAAAAGAAATACATTTCGATTTGTACAACAAACAAACATCATTTGAATTATAAAGCGGAGAAACGCAATTCCATACATACACAAAGCCCACGGTTTTATTAATGTTTATTTTCAATATGGCGGCATTTGTTACTTATCCAAGATGGCGCCGTGGGGACAGGCGCGGTACGACGGCGCCCGCTTTTCGAGTGCATCGTTACGAATAAATATATTTCAATGTTTTTAAAATAAGACATCTTTGTTTCGACTTGGAGTCGGACTTTGTTTATTTATTTATGATTATTTGCATGGGCCGCGTCGTCGGTGACAGCCGAGGCGCTATTGTCTCGGGAAATAATATCAAGATGGCGCTTAGCTCGAGAGTGTTTTATTTTCGAGCGCTTTTTGCGCTTGTTGCCGTGTTAGTCACGAAATGACCGGTGTTCAGGCTTAGCGCTGTGTTCGCTTTAAAGCGGACTCGATATTCCGATTTGATATATTACCGACGACTATATTCCGGATGATACTTTTTATTTTGTCGCATAAATTCTCGTTCGCCAATTTAAAATCAAACGACCGTTATGTTCAGGACTCATTCAATAGACATTCATCGAATATAAATCGAAATAAAATGAATACATATATCGTAGGCGCAAGTGTCACAATAGGTACGTTTTGTTTGCGCATTAATTATTTTAACACTTCTAAAAATAGTACGTACAAAAATTTGAGACTATATAGACATCGTAACGGTATTGTGCTAATGCCGCATTGGCACAACGCGATAGGTCTGTTCTTAAATGTTCTTAAGAGCAGTGTGTATCGGGAGCTGCCAACGATTAATATTGGGGACCGATATTTTAAGGTAATTAATTGGATATTTTGGTGGTTATTATTAGTTATTATTACGCTGGTTATTAATAGAGATTCCTAAATCTCCTCTCTAAAACTGAATTAGTGGAAAACCACTAATTAATAGTCAATAGCTACTATTTTAAGATGTCCAAAGTATACGACCAGCAATAAGTGGTTATCCACTCTTTCAATTAGTAGAAATGATTACAAATTAAAATTGTATATTTTCTACTAATTAAAAAGTATAATTCTACTATTATAAAAGTGATTATTTTACTAATTGTCAAGTGACTACTAATTCAGAACTACTAATTCAGTAGTGAAGTTGGACCATATTACTTTTTCAATTAGTGAATAATTACTAATTGAAAAGTAACGCCTACAAACTTAGTAAATCTGTAGTAGATTCATCTAAAAATTACTAATTTTGATGTAATTTCTACTATCACTACTTCAATTAGTAAAAATTCTACTAATTCAGTTTTAGAGAGTCGATTTATCTCAGAAAATACAAGATGTGTGAAAGTGATATTTGATGGTCCGATTCTTCGTATTATTGACTTTAATGTGTATGTTGCCGTTATACGATTTATTAACTTTGACACAAGAGAAAAAAATATCGAAGACACCTCTTTTAAAACAAAGATTTTGCAGAACACGCTACATGCAAACAGGACCGATTTAAGTCTCCAAATTTTCTAAGTAGATTAATCTATACAAACGATTCAAAATGCCAATTGGATGTTTTGAAATCGATCCTACATGAAAAACTATTTTGTCGCACACGACCTTAAAAATAAGCAAACGAACGCGGTTATTAGCATGCAGTACCACAGTGTGCGACGTCAACGAGCTTCTTCTGGCGTTAACTTTTATTTGCCACAAATAAAAATACTGAAAGGAGCAAAACCAATTTAAATAAATATTAGGAATTTGTTTAATATAGAAAACGGACTAACGGATAGTTACCATAACAACGGTCGCGAAAACGCGATGTATCGACTTTTTTTTTTAAGTTAAACCTTCCATAAGTATGTTAGTCAATTTTCGGATAGGTCAACTTTTATGACCCCGCGTCACCGACATATTAATACAGTATATATGAAAACTTCTTTATGATCGTTGGGTAAGTTTTGAATAGTAAAATCTTATAAGTTTGTGTCACTGATAAGTTATAATGTTAACAGTATATGTGAAATTTTTTGTACGTCTGAAAATTATAATTTCAAATTCAACATTATTGTTTTTTTTTTAAATGCTTAGATTTTGCAATTGAAACTTTCATATGCAGATTAACTTTTATTTCAAATTTACTACACGCGCAGTCCATGTTGTTTGATTATAAACAAACCATATATACTAAATATAATTGTTGCTAAGAGTATCAATATCTATAAATGAAAACAAAACTAATTTTAATGGTTTAAGTGTAAAAGTCCCGATATAAACATTTTTGGAACTACAATTAATTAGAGATTCTAAAAAAAATTGTTATTTCATAGTTTTGAGTTTTCACTTCTGTCAGAAGTTTGGCAGTCTCCGATGACAGCCTGTTTTTGGTTTAATATGGCATTCAATTGAGAAAACAAGTATCCGAGCCACCAAAAAGCATATAGGTGATCGCTGCCGCCCATGGACACTCGCAACCTCAGAAGCGCCAATAATGAGTTGCCAGCCTTTTACGAAAGAATATGATATGTGATGGGGGAGTAAGCCATCCAAATTCTCAATCACTGGACGAAACGTAACAGTGAAAGCAACTATTTTACGTCTGAATTCTTTCAGAATGTGGTCAATTCGGCCCACTTTCGTGCTACAGCCGAGTTCGCCATTTTATAATTCTATAACACTTTCTAGAAAATGTCGATCATTTACTAATACTATAAATAAGTTCAGAGTCTAGGAAGTTCAGGAAGGATCTAAGCTGGGGTTCCTTTGCAACTCAAAATTTGAAACGGGGAAATCCGCAAGAGAACCAGAACGAGCGACATAGCTCACAGAACCAGAAGTCTAATTGGCAATGGGCAGGCCACATTGCTAATATAACAGGTAACCGCTACGGAAGAAGATTATGAATGGCAATTGCAGACATGAAGTGGACACCGCAGGGCCGGACGGCCAGCGACGTCCTGCCATCAGCGGGCCTAGCATGACGCCTTAGACAAGAGTCTATTTATAGGACTGTCCCTTTTGTTTATTACATTGGCGCGACAAGGATAGCCCTATAGAGAGACTCTTGTCTAGGGCGTCATGCTAGATACACTGGTCAGGGTCGCGGAAACCGCACCTCGTAGAAACCTAAGGGACAGACTTGTGTCCAGGAGAGGACGTTCAGTGGTAAAAAGGGTCACTTGATGGAAGCTTATAGAGTTAGACATCGATTATGGAATACTATCATGTACCCTTAGAGAAAGACTTTTGCTTGGATTTTGCCGAGGCTGGTATGGAAAGTATTTAAACTGTTAACATAATTTAATTATTGTGTTTGTTTATAGTTTAAAATTTTCGAAATAAAATGCTATAAGATATTATTTTTGTAATCTTTTTGTAAATATATAAAGATTGTAGGGGAAAAATTATATCATCACAAATCTAACGTCATTTGTATCTACGTGTTCAGAAGCTGTATGGAAATCTCACAATTCATATTACCATTATAATTTTGAAAGTAACTCTGTCTGTCTATTACATTTGAACGGCAAAACTTTTGGTCTGACTTCGATAAAATTCGACATTGAAACAGCGTGAACCTCAAGATAGGGCATATGGTTGTTTTTTATTTATTTGTTCACAAATTGTAGCTATATTATGTATACTGGTGTGATATATCGTCGGATAAAATATAAGATATCACCTTTCTCTCTGTGCATTTGTCTGTATGTCTTTTTATAATTTAATCATGGTGTACCCAAATTCGATGTCGAAACTTGACTTTCCCATTTCTTAGATATGTAATTTAGCTTTATGTATTTTTTAGTCATTTATTTAACCTATAAATCTATATCGATAAAGGATGCGGGCGAGTGATCAAAAGTGGTGTCTTAGAACCAGAGGGTACCGAGTTAGCAGACTACAACAGACGAATTGACAAATATACTTTTCATTTGAGTCAAATTACGCGACTTGTCGTCAATGCTGAAAGTTGTCACAGCAATGGTGACAACAATCGTGAACGGCTCTTAAATCGCATTGTAACAGTGTGGGTGGGAGTCTAAAGGTCTAGCGACTCGACGTGAAGAAAAAAAAAAGAAAATTTAGTGGAAGACTGTACAGGGGGATTAAAACTCGAGACGGCAAGTCTACACTAAAAGAATTGTATAGTTGGACGGCATTAAATTTTATACGTCTTCAAAGAGGCTAATCTTTATTAAGATCGTGTTGACAGTCTGACGATTGGCTTAGTATCTATTGAACTCTCATGCAAAGCACTGTGTAGAAATTAACGCTTAAATTATGTAAGTACATAAGAAAGACTTAGAAAATCGCATGAAATGTTTATTGATAAGCTTGGTAGGTGTTTATTGTTACTAACCAACCAATTAAAAGATTGACAGAGGGCAAAAGACAAACGTGAAGATATATCGATCAATGTCACAGGGTCTGTGTCCGCGTTGGTTAGAAGATCAATCATGTTTTCTTGCGTATGTCAATACATTTGGATTTATTAGTATTATTTAACGGATCATCATTTATATTTTGATATATTTATATTTTACTAAGTATTGGAAAATTCCTTCATAAATTGTAAAATCTTTCTGTGAACGATATGTCGTAGTTTCGTTTTAGTTGTCTTATAAAACGTTTTGATTAAAAAACAAAATATATTTTTTACATGTTTAACATGATTGGAAATAAAGATTTTGAGAAAGTAGTAAAAACCATCTATTTTGACCATTTGAAATGTCGTTCAAACCTTCTTTTGATCGTCTTGTAATCGCGTAATTATGTTACATCTAAAATATATTTTTATAATTAAACAAATAATAACATTCTTTTTAATACAATCAGAATAAGAAATCTTCATATGATTTCTTATTAATATTAAAAAAAATTCTTAAGAGACCAGCGTTAAAAACTGATTTTCTTTCTCTAAGGGATATTATAACTAGTGTTTATATAAGAAAATATATATTTTTGTACAAGAATAAACACTTTTGACAAGACAATGAAATTTCATCACATTGATAAGGAGAAGAACAAAAAAAAAGGCTTTCGATTGTGGACCTATTTTTGTGAAATATTGATAATTTTTATATCTCTTTTTTAGATTCGTTGAGTGGCAGCCATTGTAACATTACTTTAAATTGATGGATACTTAGAACATAAGGGAACAACCACATGTATCATATGTGGTTGGTATTATCTAGGTACATGTAATAATATGTCAGGGGTCAAAGTAATAAAGGATCATAGACCCTGAATCTTTAACGTCTCTAGCATGCAATTAAGTATTAACAATTCCACTTGTTTATATTTTATTTTGTTTTTAAATTGTTTAAAAATTGTGTCACAATTATCTATATGTATTTCAGTTATTCTGTGGTCCTTCGCGCAGAAGGAATTTTATTTTTACAATCTTTTTTTGTGATTTGTATTACTTTAAGATTTATTTTATTTGTATATAAAATTCGTATATATCTATATTGTGAAGAATTTTTTTGTAATTCAAGAATTTCATAGAATATCTCTTTATTCATATAACGTTGTTGAGCTCATTTAGGCAAAATATAGTACATTTTTATTCCTTCCATTGATATGTAATATTTACGATTAGTGCTTAGAAAATGTTAGTCTGTCCTAAAAAATTATAATAAAACATAATAATAAGAAAACAGAGAAAATGAAAAATTAAATATAAGTAATGAACGTTCTTTCCACAATTTAGAAGTATGAACATCTGTGTCCGTCTGTCATATATATTTTTGTTTTTCTATAAACAATTTTCTTTCTTGACGACACGAAGCTATGTAGTCAATTGAGGATTACAATTTTTAAGACTGTAGAGGCAAACGGGGATGGATTTGATCTTACAAAAAAAAAAAAACCAATATGTTGTGTAAAACATCCTTAGACGCAATCTAATGCTTGTACATGTGTACCTATCTTAAACTGTATAAAAGGACCGTTTCATCTAGTCTGTCAAGTCTTTTAAGATTTTGATTGTAGCACGTGTTACTAGAACGTGGAAGTATTTTCGATAGTCTAATAGTTGATTAAATAAGTTTTTTTAAAACTTTCTGTTAAAAAATTAGATATATCTAAAATTCTGGTTATTATTCATGATTTAATTTTTGAAAATCGAATTCTAGTAATCTCCTTGGAAGTCATTACTAACTTGCAATTTCAGAAAGATCTAGAAATGTATTTTGGATATTTTCAAAATGGTGTCTGACTGTATGTGTGTACGTACACGCTTGTGCGTGTAAGCATGTGCGTACGCGCGCACGTGAGTGTGTGTCTGTGATTCGGTGTGTACATGCGTGCGTGCGTACACCAACAAATAAAATTTTACTTCTCTCAGAGCATCAGAGCAAATGGTAAACATTTGTGTACGGATATACCTTCTTATTTTACCTACCGCAGAGTGATTTTTTTTTGTTTGCAGATTTAACACTAAAAAGTTCTCACTAAAAGCCGTTATCTCTTTCCTCGCGATATCCTCACGGCGTTAAGCGATAACCGAGTGCTCAGTAAATCCGATAGTTTCTTACCGACAAACTTAAAAGCTACTTACGCCGTTTCCGCCGTTCAGTGAGCATTTTAAATGCGTCGAGATGACTTTTACACTTTGCGGAACGATATGCACCGTCATCGTCGACTTTGAACGGCCGCAAGGCTGCTTGTACGAATTAAAAAATAATAATAATATCTTCGGACATAGATACATAACCGTCTGGTCCCAAATTACACAACGAGGCTTGTACTATGGGTATGTAACGTGTTAAGAGAAATCGACTTGAATGGTAAGCCAATGATTAATTAATTAAATACTTACCGTAATTGTATCGTCTATTTCTAAAAGTATACTCGTATCTTTTATGACGGTTGTCCCTATTGCATATGAAAGCTTTCTAGTCGCAGATTAATAAGTCATTAACAAATAAACACATTCGATTAAAATAGAATTACTGGTTCAATGAATTAATGAGCTTTTGAACATATGTATGATTTAATAAAAGATTTCTTGAAGCCAATACCAACTATTTGTTGGCAGTTCGTAATCATAATACTTATATAGACGATTTTGTAAAAGTGAACGTTACCAAATAGTCACAGTGACAAACAACGGTATATCCTATTTTATAATAAATATAAATAAGTGACATCTTATAGAAGAAATTATAATAATCCTACAAAACTACATGTCATAGGTAATATTCCTAGTATGACGTGCACACTACAAAAATAAATATTACGTCTATGTTTAGAACTTGACGTGGAATGTAAAAGGCATCCGAGTGTGTGCGATGTGTCAACACTGTTTTTATACTGGCCGGCGCTCTGTGGGAGCTTATGATCTCGACACAGGCGCCGCTAGCGCCACCACGTGACTTTGAACTCGCCGCTCGTCGAATACTATGGAGTTGACTTTTTTTTTCGTCTATTTTAAAATACGGCTTGAAAGTAATTAAACTGGGCTTGTAAATGAAAAAAACTTCTCAATTCTCCAAGCAATATGGTTTTCGGTCATGGCTCAGTGATTAAAAGCATCGGTTTTGAATCAGAAGGCACCGGATTCGATTTCGCCCACGGATGAACTGATCGATGAGTTTTAAGTTAAATTATACCACATACTAAATTATGACCACCTAGGATTGTTCGTCAAGTCGATTCCTGATATCGTCGTGGCATTGGCGACGACGCACGTTAGCAGCCCTCGACCCTCACTGAGCCAGCGTGCGCAGTTCAAAGTTAAAGCCCTTGAATCTAAAAAAAAAAAGCTTAAGGGTGGATATATGCTTCAGCAGAGGGGTGATTAGAAAAAGGAAAACTCAACACAGAAGTGACTAGATAGTACCTGAACGTGTGTCACTGCGAATACACTAAAAAGTGTGTGAACAGGTCAAGCTTTGTTATCCTATTTACGAAACCCGTAAAAATATACCGAACAGGAAGATCTCGTGACAGAGAGTCCGCCTCCCTGTTGTGCGACATCCGACGGGCCGGTAATGCGACACTGTATTGATATTTTCGCGGTGCTTGAGTTCTATTAGCGAAAGGCCGCCCGCCGCGGCCGCCGCAGCGGACTGTTTGGACAGGTTTGTTTGCGCTACCAAAACTGTTTGTGGTGAATTTGCTTGCGGGCCCCGAGACACGCATGCGCCGAAATGTGATTTCTCTTTTGGGTTCAGCAAAACTAGGACGGTCTGCTAAAGAATATATCGATATCAAATTTGGGGAGATATCTCTCGAGTAAACTTTTGGGGTTTTTAATTGCGGCACATTCTTTACCGCAACAAGCTTTGATATGCGAAAGTAGGCAAATTAAATGTTTAAGTTAAAAGCAATACGATGAATCGGCAGTTCCGATTTGTTTATTTCAAAATATTGTTACGCAAATAAGTAGTCAATTTTATAAATATTTCTTGAATAAAAACATGGCGTATATCTCGTAACAACTAACAGTTTTGCTTGGGATTTTTGTATTAATACAGATAAAATAAAAGAAAACGTAATTGATAATTAATATTCCCATTAAAAAAATTATCAACAGTAAGTTTCCGCCTTTTTTATTATTAAAAAAAAAACACTCTTCTCCTTGAATTGTGTTCTTTTTTAACACTTTAATAACGGAAAAGGCAAACAAATCATGTGGCTCATCTTTGTAACTGGTATATAAAACGCCAACGGCCAAGGGCAAGGGATTAAGTTTAATCTAACGCATTGTCGTCTTTTGAATTAGACACTTCATCATATTATAGTAAATCGGGTCATAGTCATCAGGTCATATTAAAAATCGGATAACATAGTCATCAGTATTGTGATCGCGAGCTAAGATGGCAGCGGACATTCGTCTTATACATCCAAGCGGGAAAAGCCATAGCCAAAAGCTAACGTACATGAGGCATATCAAACAAGTGATCAGATTTTTTATGCAGAATTTATTCGTCGTTAATATAGAACAAACTAGGGAAGGATATGGACTCAGCTGTCTCTACTGAACTCTATAGAGTCGTGAAAAATAGAGGTGGTGGATGTGCACATATTAGTTGCACCATAGAGAAGTTCAGCTACTGAGAACTTTGGCTGCGGGTCGTCATTGTTTATGCTTGTTGTTATGCGTTTTAAACATTTCGATTGGATTATAACAAATGAAACACATTTGTATTCATACGTAACAAAAATAAAGTCACTAAGTGAATATGTGAGGTACTGAAACTTGTATATGTATGTATTTACAAGAGTTTATACAAATATTGTAAATATATCTATATATTGACAGCCGAAACTTTACATTTTGCACTAAGTTTATTTTTGTAATATAGGCTAGCAATCACAAGAAACTTTTGGAAATTACATCTCTAAGAGAATTTAAAAGGGGATGAAATTATGTATGGTAGTGCCGTCAATTTTAAACCTAAAATCATAAAAATTGTTATTACACGTATTTGGACCCTTTGTTCCTAAAAAAGAAAACGAATTTCAATATTTTTTTTATATTTCAACCCGAAAGGGATTACAAGAAGTGTCAAAAAATTTTGTAGGAATATATATATAATATATATATACAAGATTGTTTTATCGATATCTTCTTAGAAAGAATATAAACCATGATGATTTTACTCATAAAATTTAGCATTTACAAATAACTTTTGTATGAGCAGAGACATACAACTATTATATCCCTAAGATTTTAGAGTTAATTGGCTAACAAGCTTCACATAAATCAAACTAACCAACAATGTTTGGCTTTTATACATGACTTTTTATATATGAATACGTTAAGCTAAACAGAAATAAACAGAAATATGAAAATTTAACTCTTATATAGTCCATAACTTGACCAGAGGTAGAGTTATTTTGTATACAAAATTTGAGGTCATCTATATTCAGTAGCGATGAGCGCGTTCAAACTTTAACTGCTCTGTAACAAGGATCATATTTCGAGGCGGGGGCTTAGAGGAGGTTAATCGGCGTTTAAATATTTGATGTTTGCCTTAAATTTCGGATTTAGCGCCGGGACAATGGGACGTATCAGTTTTTGCCACATTGCCCTGTGTCAGTTTTTTGATGAAACACTATACCGAGGAAGCCAATATGTGCTTATGTAATGTATTTAATGGATAGCACGTTAGTAAAATCTGGCAAAGCAGGGAGCTCTCGTATTAAATAGCTCAATATAATTCCAAGATAATAAGTATTAGAAGTCGGTCAAGTGCGAGCTGAATTCGCACACAGAGATTTCCGCACCTAAAGCAAATTCTCTGCACTTTTCTTTAGTGACATTCGGAATTATTTTTGAACTTATGCTAAAAGATGATAATAATAAGCTTCAAGATTTTAAATCACCTCGAAGCACTTTCAGGTTTTGAGGATAATTCAATAAGTGGGACTTTAGGTTTAAGAATGCGAATTACAAGACCTTTATATGCGTTGAAGGGATGTTCCTTGTTGTTTTTTTTAAAATAGAAAGTTTAATTTTTTGCCTATAGTCCTCAGTATTCGATAATAATGTTAAACTGATACCTCTATCAGCTTTCAAAAGAAGACCTTGACGTTCGGATGGGTGACAAACTACCTACTCCTTTTATATGCAGATATAATATTTCAGCTTCTTCTATTTTGAGGTAAATATGTGAATATGGTTCAATTCAAAATTTTTCATTATCTTTCACTACTTAAAGGTTTTTTTTCCGATTTTAATAATGAATCAAGACAAATATTAAATTTATTTAGTGTACACAAAAAAGTAAATTATCATAATTTTGCATTATTTTATAGAGTACTTTTTTCTCGTCTTACTAAGTTATGTTGTCTGCACTTCAATTCAATTTAAAAAGACCTTTATAAAGAAATTTAGATGTATACAGATACGCATTTCTTTAACACAATTGCACAGTCCAGTTTCTCTCTCTCTGTCAATTTAGACCATAAATTTAGCACATGGTTATAAACTGTCGTTACATTGGCTAGTGCAAAAGAGAAAGAGCATACTATAAAGCATACGTTAGAGCGAAATAGACAAATGATCCCTTCTTTTAAACCATATAACCCTCTATGCATCTGGCATTGGTCGTGAAAAATTCGGATCACTCTTATTTTGTCGAAGTCTCAGGTTTCAAAGTGCAATTTGGTATTCAGCAGACGTCACTAATATCGTTCAGTGTCCCAATGTTTTCGGTGTCATTTAAAAAGAAATCTCACAGAATTGAATAATTTACGCCTGTTTATACAAATAGAACATATATCGAACTACCATAAATCATTTTTGCATTAATATTTCGCATTTAATCACATTAATGCTTTGAATTAATGCGAATATAATTGAAGATGTTGGCAAATTAACACTATCTGTTTTCCACAGAAGGACATTCATACTTGCATATTTCGAAATTCATTTATTACAATTATTTTGAATGGTCTTGTCTTAAATTAAAAAATGTTTTTTCATAAAAAAAAGTAAAAAACAATCTTTGTGTTAACAAAGGAAATGTACGTTGATAAGTTCATTGAGGTGACTTCGAAGCTCCTAGAGCGTTGATATTATGGACGCTATGCAAGCCACTGCATGCATGCACCGAGAAAGGAAGTGCCTGGCTTTTCACTGCAAGCACTGCACCGTGAAGATAGCTTGTAACAGCTACGTCAGGATTATCGGCCCTGAGGCGAATTTTGAGGAAAAGCGTTCAAGTTGCTTGAAAATTTCTCTACGAAAATATTTTTCAATATTCGATTTATAAGGATATTACTTTATTAGTTAGCTTACATCCGCAACTTCGCCCGGGTGGATATCGAATTAATTCTTCAATCTATATGGACTGATGATGCTGTCAACCGTAATGTCGATCTTGCTCTCGCATTCGATTCAAATCCTGGCTTCGCTTTTCATTTCGATTTTTGTTTCAACGTAGATTCCTATTCCATTTAATATATATGTAATGTAAAAATCATCAACATAACAGAACAAAAAACCATCCCATATCTTACTGCGGAGTATCAGCTATTACCATACCAAATTTCATCAAATTCTGTCTGGTAGTTTTTGCGGATTTCTTGAACAAACGCACAACGCACAGACACAAATTTTAAAAATCATTTAATAGCATATATTCTGTCAACGTTTCTGACACCCATTTTTCTCTCTGCAGTTTTTTACAGTCACAGGTATAGATTACGTGTGAAAAAGCAGTCTTCTTTCTTTCGCAACCACTTTTTGGAAATTTATCTATTACTATTATTATTGTTATAGACTACGTCTATTTTCCAGAAGGTTCGGCAGAGACCACAAAATATACATGCTGTGATCCTTGCATATCTGTCTGTATTGCTTGTCACATATATCGACTATATCACACTAGGGCGTTGGTTTCGTGTGCTTAAAAATTTGGCCCTTCTAATATGCCACTAATTTCACTGAACTAAGACTTTTTAGGGCGGTCCTAGCCGACCCTTCCATAAAACACGTAGATTTTTCAATCTATTTTCGTTCATCGCTTCTACACGGGATAGAATTTATTGCAATCTAAAACTAACTTTTTACAGAAATATGTACCTAAAAGATATCTGTCTTAGATTTGAAATAAACTGCTGTGATACTCTAGAAAAAACCAAAGAAATGTATGTTTTTGAGTTAAAGGAAATATAAGTTTATTAGTTTTTTTATAATAAGAAAACATTTAAAAATTTCAAACGCGTTAAAGTAAACTTTTTTAGCTCTTTTCGGAAGGTACTTATAGGCGATACGTTGCGAATAGAAGGCGGTATATAACAAAACATTTTTTTAGCTGATTTCAATTAACCCTTTAAATCACCTTAAAATAGTTTTCTATCCAATTATTATGACGTAAATTAATGAAATAGCTTTTAAAACAATCATTGACATTTTTTTTTAAACAGATACGAAAATTGATAGCGGTTATTGTATTATATGACAATAAATATGAATACTTTTATTTGGGTACGCCGATTCAAAAGCGAATAGATACTTAATGAAATTTTTTTCCATTGTCCAAGGATTTGAGTGGTCTCTTTTAGTTTATTTTAACGTCAAATGACCATAGATACTTGGTAGGTAAGGATACGTTTAATCGGCTGTCCTTACGTCAAAAACATATGTTTTTTCATTCACATGAGTATTGGATTACATCTTATACCCACCATGCATGACATACGCTCATTGCCATTCGTCATACACGGTGGTCGAAGGTGCATCTGTCGGTGATCATGACCCTCCTGGCACGCTGGTGAATGTGATTAACCTTTCCTAAGGATAACCTGCATTGACACGTTACCTACACGTAGAAATTATAATCTGATTGATTGGCGATCAAGACAAATGGATATGTTAAGACTTATTCGGGTGGTCGATGTCTGCCAATCGTCTCGAATCAGAATTCAATTTTTTCAATGAGGATCCTTAGTGGAAAAACGGATCCGAGGGTAAGTTGTAGGTTCCGTGCCTCACGTCACTACATATTTCAAGCGAGCGTGTACACCAACTTTAATCGATTTTACTTTAACTATCGTTTTTTGCCGGCTCATTGAGATCCGACTTCATCAAGAAATACTAACCTATTGTTTAATAAGAAATGTGAATCAGAATACAAGAATCAATCTGATTCTGAAAAGAAGTAGATTATATGAAAGTTGGTTGCATAACGATATTTCTTTTTTTTTTGCAAATCGTTAGAAATCGCCTCCTTTCGTAACGGAAAAGGAGTCTTAATTGAATTTAGCCCCCTGGCAGTAAAAACCTTTTTATTAAGCCTAAAAAGGGGGAATCGGAACGTGAGTTTTCTCTTAGTACGATCTAATTTGACGTGTATTGCTTGATTCCATTTTCGCGATCCACAGAGTTAAAAATAAGTTAAAACGGACGTGGTTTTTTAAATAATATCTCCATTGACGTACTACATGGAGCCTTTCCACTTAGTGACTTCTATTTTTTTTAAAGGAAGTCGACGTTCTCAATAATTTGAAATTTTCTGAAAATACTTTTTTTTACAATAAAATCATTTACCTAATATCGGTCTTTCTATTCTATTGTTGTTTGCCTTGATATAGATTAAATTCGAATAATGATTATCCATTATAAAAGCAATAATGCCGGTCAGCAATAAAGTTAGTTCACGGCAGTGGTCAATAGTAAATATTGTGGCTTTTATTTCATTATTTCAACATATCCTGTGTTTTTCGGTGTGCGATGGCGCGTAGTGCATTGAAAACGTTTTAAAATTGCAATTATTTGCAATATGTTATTAAAGTACTGAATTTAATGCTGTTTTGCTTGTGGTAAAGAAGTGGGGATTGCTTTTACTTTATCGTTCCGTCCTTGTTGTTTATTTCTGAATTGAAATTGTTCGTGGAGACGACGTTATATGAAATGTTTTCAAAAATTGAAGAAAAGTATGCCAAATGAAAGTACTAAGCCGCCCACTACCTCCTCGCCAGACTTCCTAATCCTTCCCAAGAAGTCGGTGACGCACTGGCGGCTCTTTTGAAGTTGCAAATGTCCATGGGCGCGGTGATCGCCTACTCTCTGGTGGCTTTATGCTCTTTTGCCTCTTTAAAAACACCACAAAAAAAAATTTTAGACCACCCGAATAAGTGTTTAGATTCAAGTTTGCCACTTCTGACTCTTTAACTCTGCCCACGTAGAAAGCTTAGATTTGCATTCGATCCGCCGTGTGATTTCCCAGGCGAAACGGTATCGGGCGCTGCCATCTGCGCGGGCGCGGCGCAGGTTGGGCGCGGGGCGCGGGGGCGGCGGGCCGAGAATCGAAATTGGCCCGTTCGATTATACGAAACGATTCCAAAATAGCATCGCCGTTTTGCATGCGGGGCGGGCGGGCGGCCCCGCGGCGCATTGTCGGGCGCGTCGGTGATCGAACCGCTTTACGGCACCAGGGCGGAAGAGGTCGATGCGAGAATGAGAATAGAAGACTGCTGATTTCTATGGTTTCTTTTTTTTTAATAAAAGGAGACGTTTAGTTCCGGACGAGGTATTTGTAGACCTTGACAAAAAAATAATTTCTGGGAAAATATTCAAAACTGTTTAGTATATTCATTATATAAAAATATTTGTAATTGCAATTTTATAAAATATTACAATTTATAAGAAAAAAAACGAATTTGACGTATTTCGACAGTTCTGTCTAAATATAATTATAATATAATCTATAATTAAAAATATAATCTATAAATTAATGGTTGGGAACGAGATACGTAAGTGTTGGGGTCTAGCTCCTATTTATATACTATAAGTGCACTAAACGTATGTAAGAAATGATAAATTGCGCATGGACTGTAAATTTAATGTACTTATTTCAACTGGTTACATTAATGCAAAAAGGTGGGTACATTGGTACATTTGAAGATGGTTTATATCGAAGTCATAAATGATAGTGCCGCCTCGTCCCCCTCCGTCGCACGTCGCGGGTCTACCGCCGTTGTACCAACATACGACTACAAGTAATATTAACGGATAGTTATTACGCTTAACCAATGTTTTACACTTTATGAATTTAAATGTTTCGTTACAAGAAAGTTATATGGCAATGGCTATTATACCGTATCTGAATATGTTAATGAAAAAAACCTATAGGATTGAACTGCTCGGCTATCAGGTTGATTCATGTTAATAACTAAGTGTTGTACTAAATTATTAATTATTCAATATTTTGTATCGATGAGTAAAAAGGAGCAAACCTTGAGTTCCTTGCCCATTCTTCTCATGGTGAATCAGCATTTGGAATGGGTGGTAATTTTAATGTCGAAAGCAGTTATTTATGACGCATTTCAAGTGTAATTTCTATTACCTACGAAATAAAGATATTTTTTATTTAATTCGATTCAAATATATAAACCGTCTTGGCTAGAGTAAATACAAAAAAAATGCATAAATATGTTCATTATAAAAAGTGAAACGAAACCAGAAAATGCTGTTTCTATTTACTTATCTTTGTATCGTAGAAATAGATATATTCATTCACAACCATAATAAACAATTTTATAATCAATCTCTTTATTATTTTATGAACATACAAATATTGGATAAGTCCCGAAAAGTTGCGGACGCTAGACGGCGCTAAGCGAATAGCATTAAAAAGCTTAAGGTAATGTACACACTCGCTTTTAGTTACGTGAAAAATATAGCCTAAAAATAACAAAATAAAACTATAAAAATAGGAATGATAAATAAGGCGGTGTGTAACGTTCGGGAGCTTTATTTGATGTGACAGAGCGACGAGAACGTTTAGGGATACCTGCTTTAGGGATATCTGCTTTATCTCGATAATGGGTCCCTAACCGATAACATTATGCGGAGATTGCTCAAAGCGGTGCCCTAAATCGTTTGGCTAAAACCTAAACGATCCTATATCTGGGACTTAATGCCTGTTTTTTTACCTAATGGAATATAAAGTATTTACCATTTATTTAAATGTGAAAAATCCAAGAACGGTCCTTGTACAGATATAATATCATGTGAGATATTATTGATTAAAGCAATAGAGTTTATATTCTTAGTCGAATGTTATAAGAGAACGGGGTAAATGTAATGCGAATTTATGTATCGTTTTGTGAAATAGTTAAAGTAAGGCTTTAGACTTTATGAATGATGCCTTATTCTTTTTTTTAGGATTCCGAGCCAAAATGGCAAAAACGTAATACTCATGGTTTCGTCACGTCCGTCCGTCCGTATGTCACAGGCATTTTATGCAAAAACTGTATGATATTTATGACATACAAAAAATGCATGACATATATTGATGAAAATTATAGTGTAGGGTCTTGTATAAGACGCTACTTGATTTGACAGTTCAATAACAAAAATAAATATTTTTAGCGGGGCCATTCCATGCATGTAACAGAAGCTGAAAAAAAAAGCACTTTGCATTATGCACATATTTATGTGTGTCACATATTTAGACAGTTCTTTCAAAAACAATTTAAAGTTTTTAAGCCAATTTTCTAATGACGTGAATAATTTCGGAAATAGTCGTTTCGAAGTTGCAAAAATTGCGGCCCCTCCTTTGTTTTCTAAACTGTATGAACAAAAAATATGAAAAAAATAACGAAGGTAACACTTAACAATAAATACTTTAGACAAAAATTACTTTGAATATGATTGAATATACTGTTTTAGAGTTATTTCCTAAAAACTGCGCTTCTCAACGTAAGTGCTGTAAATGACGTATGTGCCACGAAGATACGCTCTTTAGCTGATAGCACTTTAGTTTACACTAGTTTTATAGTAATAGTCAACATACTTACTTTTTTTTCTAGTCATAGGCAACTCAAGTGCTTTTGACTATTCTCTTCGTGAAACATGGAACAAGTATAACAACGTACTTTTTTCATCTGTAGTGCATTTCTTTGCAATAAATGGCTTCGGAACCCTATAATGAGCATTGCCGACAAGCTCTTGACCAGTTTTTTATTTTTGTGCATTTTTCACGAATACCAGACAGTTAAAATTGCAGCTTTTATACCCAAACACACAGCCAAGCTTGTGGCAAATATTACAAGCATTTATCTTCGTACGATTTACCGCAACAATCTCTTATATTTCCGAAGTAAAAGTAGTCTATTCGTGTGTTATCTCATTTCTTTAAATATTTAAAAGTGACGACTTGCAGACAATTACAAACAAGTCACGCGCACGCGCATGCTTACACATACGCATTCACACAACTTCAATTTGTTCTATTCATAGGTGTAAAACACAACACAAAAAAGCGGGCTTCTTCTTATGCAGGCTTTTTTTACCTTACAACGAGATCCCCAACCCGAGCAAAATTTCTTCTTAAGAGTAAATAAAGAATTTTTAATTAAGAAAAAAAAAGGAACAAAAATTTCGTGTGCAAAAATTTAGTGAATTTTACTCTTAGATCAAACATAATGAAATAAAATGAAGTTAGTAAGCACAAAATCAATTGAAATGATAATGATGGTACAGTAAAGGTGATGATAATGTAAAATGATGGTAATAATAATAATTATTATCTTCATTGTACCCAAACAACAGTTAGATAAGGTTAAAATTTTATTGCATAGTTACTCTATGAAGCGATCACAATAATTATGAGCATTAATATTATTATTAGAAATTACATAAACAATAGCTTCTAAACTAGTAGAAATATTGTATTTCAGGAGCCCAGTGACTGGAGAATAAATGAATTCTGTAGTTTGGTTTCATTGAGCGTTGTTCACCAAACAATCACTTTTATCTGCGCCTTATTTAAAACAACAACAATAATAATAAAGTATAAGACACAAAAAAAAACAAAATAAAATTCCTTGTTTTCCCTCACATACACAAATCAGAAGGGGTTTGTGGGTTAAATAAAGATCAAAGTGGTCCCAAATTAAACACCAAAACGCGTTCATAATGCACTTCCAACATTCCTGCGAATTATGACAAGAAATGTTTTTGCTTGGAAAACCACTTCACTATGTTTAAATCACTGCTTTCACTTGAGTTGTAATACTGATGTGTCGTAATTTAAATGTTAATGCTAATAAAAATAATGACATCTTTCTGATATTGGCATGATGAGCGAGTTGAATAATTTTCAATTCGATTAGATAATATTCTCAAGTGATTGTCATTTTGTCGCACTTATTCTCAATTATGGCACATTTTGCTATATTTTGATGGTCAAGGTGAATGTAATCGTCAAACTGTCAAATTAATTTATATTCGTTCATACGTTTATTAAACCCATTGTAGATTTCCATTTTTAATGTTGTGTCAAAAACAAAGCTTTGGTGCTTGAACATTTAGATTTTTCGAACTCCATATATTTATTTTTTTTACGTTCTATTATCCAATATGTTCCCCTTTTAATTTCACAAAGAAATGTAATATCGTCATCATAAAACGATAAGTTAATATACGAACTTATGCTTCTTTACTTACTGTGGATATACGGCATAAAAATCACCAACTAGTGCAATAAAGATTAGAACACTGTTTCCCATTAAATTTGGTTGGTTGATTGGTTGGTTCGATCCTCGTTCATAGAAACACTTCATAATATTGTCCTGGTTGGACGTCCATATTCTGGTCTTAGATACATCGATGCGCTTGCGCCCGCAGTAATCGTTTCATTTTATTATAATTACAAGCTTAGGCCAATTTTCCAGCAAGGCGAGCAGAAACCAGAGATCGTAGAGTGTGTACTACAATCTTTACATACCTCTATTGTTTCGCCGGCGTCTATCAATAATTTCATGTAAGGTCGGAGGATTGTGTAAAATTTGACCTTCCTTTAATATTCCATCGATTAGTTCTGCATAAGATTTTCTCCTCTTACCAACTTTTACATTTGATTATTTCGTTCTATAATTTTTTTTGTCAGTCTACGTTCAATCAGTCGTTCCGGGTGGGCAAACCACCGCAACATAACTTTTTCTATTCCATTCACTACGTCTTCTCTCAGACCACAACGTTCTTTGACATCGGTATTCCTATGTATATCTTTCAAAATATCTATCCAGAAATCTGTATAAAACGAATGTGTGTCATGGAAGGTTCGGTATGCAAGGTTTGCCCTAGAAAATCTTATGTCGCCCAAACCGGTAACATATTAAAGGGCAACATTTTAAGCACACGAACACTACGAAATGATGAATGCATAAAACGATCTATGGATGTCCTTGAAGCAAAAGAAATTTCTGTGGTTTCTGTCTATCCGTGTGGGAAATAGTTGTGAGTTTATTTAAATATATATATATATATATATATATATATATATATATATATATTTATATATATATATATATATTATTAGCTCGGGGTTACATTTCCATATGAATAAACACTGCTTCTTCATAGGAATAGACGATCTCTGCGTCGAATCGCAGATATCTTTAGCATGTAGCCATATCGTCATATGGATATACTTGCTTCTTAAGGGACGAACAAAAAGCAATAGGTTTTGCATATATAAGTCCCGCTTTCTCGGGCGTTAGACGCCGCCAACCCGAGCATACATACGGCCGAATTATTGAAAATAGGTTTAACGCTTTATAACTCGCTGTTTTTTTCCCGTCGTAAATATTTATTTTATCATTTCAAGTTGCGTCTACCATAGATCAAGCGACTGAGACGATTTCGTTTCAACTGTCGGCCCTAACCGCAATAAGGCCTTCGATTTCCGACGTGCGATTGAGGACTGAGGTGGAGGCACTCATTCTCAAAATGTGATCCTCTGAAAATCTACATGAAAAATTTTGTTTAAAAAGGTATAGTATAAAAAATAACATGGTTAAACAGTTAAAAAGATTCCTTTCGGTTAAAAAGACTCCTAAAAATATTGATGTTGTATATATAAATATTAGGGTGATTAATTTCCGCAAAAAAAAATCCTCGGTGCACAAGCAAAATTTTAATCTCCATATAGAAAAAAAAATCTTACCAAGATTGATCTTTTAATTCCAATTTTAAGTACTTACAATTTAAATATGAAGTTTTCCCATTGAAAATGCACGTATTTTTTTTTTAATTTCTAATGATTAGACACCTTTTATCATATTCATATGCACAGGTAATCCTTTTGTATTTGTGTTAGTCACCGAACTTTTTCTAAATGACTGCACCGCTTCAGATGATTCTTTTTAAAAAAGAATCACCTAGGTCTCTGAATGGTTTAGATTCAGAATTGGACTCGGTAAGTGGTATTGCGATTGAGTTCTAAATTTTTTTTCTTTGCATTTGTGATGAAACATTTTTCCGCACATTAAAATATATAAACCTCAAAATGACACTCCCACCACCCCCCCATATTTTTTAAAATGAATGACCGACCGTTAAAATCTTCTGAGAATTTTATGAATAATAGACCTTCTGAGAATAAATCATAGTTGTAATAGGTAAGTTTGTGTACCACAGGTGGCGCTGATGTGCTATTTTGACGTATGCATCAATATTTTAGGGAGTCATTTGCGTCGTAGCTGGCATTGCATTCATTTTTTTTAATTTTACTTGGGGCAAGAGCAAATAGCACAATGACCATTCGATCACACTGAAATGTTAAACTAAATGTCAAATGTCACATAGCACATAGTCTATCGGAAAAAGAATTTACTGAATCCGTTAATACGAGGGGCGGCTGTATATAGCTGTATGGTGCGAATTGTGTCACTTAATTGGCCAGGATGTGATGGTGAGATGAATAATATTAGAACAAAAAATCTGTAAAACAGTTGACCCTGAAGGTAAACCCTGACACTTTCCGCTATGGTATTTTTCGATGTGCTTTTGAGTTTCTTGAATTATAAATATTGTCTGTGAGCTTTTGTGCTCAAAACTTTGAAACACGGTTGACCCTTCAGGCCATCCCTGAAACTCTTTACCGTTTTCGAGCTTAAAGTGTCAAAAATAAAGAAGCAGTAAATCATTCAGCTCATCACGTTCCAAAATTGGTTTTATTGCTTTTTCAAGCTCTCCGTGCTCAAAAATATAGTTCTAATACGTTTCGTGCCCTTAAAATTCAATAATTTATACTTATTAAAAAACCCTTTTTTTTCCAACTAACAATATTTTTGGAACACGTCGTCTGATTGTGAGCTACTTTATAGCATTTGACGCAGTTTTTTTTAAAGAGTAAAAGATGACCGACTTCAAAACATATTTACAAAACGAACATTTTTTAACAAACCCTTTTTATGGAATTGCTCGTTATCTGTATCTCTCGCATGAACCAACCGAATTTGATGCGCTTTTTACGATCGATGCTGTATTAAAAAAAAAAAATTAGATATTAGAATTTATCTGAAGAGTGGTTTAAAAAATAATCGAAAAAACACTTTTAGAAAAATTTTTCTCCAACTACATCTATTGAACTAAAAAATTAATTTTGATGAATTTTGCAATGATCAACGTTGTTTTCAATGAGAACAACTTTACATATTTTGTAATGTATCGGCAGAGCAATTTACAAAATATTGTAAAAAATCACTCTTAAGTAAGAAATATCTCTTGAATAAATTAACCATTTTTTATGCAGTTTACAGGAATCGATGTACCTGTTTAGGCAAAATGTGATTAGATTTTGGTATCGATCGGTAGAGTAGTCTACAATTTATTTCAATAAAGAATTTTTCTGATACATTATTTTTGAAATTTGTGAAAAGCAACCGAGAAAACTAGTTCAACATTTCAGAAAATTTAAGTTTAATGGACATCGTTCTAATGTTGTAAACTGTGTAATGTTGTAATGTTGTGTTTCGATACTTAATCCGTTCAAAAGTTACGCGAAGTTTACACCCTGGCACACACACACACACGCGCGCGCGCGCACACACACACACACACTCACACTCACACACTGACACACACACGCATACACACTTACACACACGCGCATGCACGCGCACACAGACAAACACACACTGTCTCTCTCTGTCTCTCTCACAAACACTCACACATATACACACACACGCACGCGCGCGCATAAAGAGAGGTAGAGAGCTTAATTTTCATAGCGGAAAGTTAAAAATAATAGATTGAAATTGACCTAATAGTCATTACAATGTTATAGGAGTGAAAATTATATTCTTGATATAGATCTTACAAGTATCTACATAGCTATTAAAATTCACAATAATTTTCAGGGCAATGTGTATGGGGTTAGGAAAATTTTTTTTATTGTTTTATAAACGATGTGTATTATTGTTCTTTCTATGTAAATATTTTTCTGTTTTTTAATTTTTTTTCCTTTTTTATTTCTTTCTCATTAATTTAATTTTTCAATCTTTGTATTTTCTGAGCAAAATTTGTTACAAAAATAATAGACATGAGATCATGATAATATCGCATTGTTATCTAATACCGATATATATTTAAAGTTTTGAGTATTTAGTTCATTGAAAACTTAACATTAACAATTGACATTAACAATTTATAACATTTTTTATGGAACAAACAAGCAGTCAAGAAAAAAGTTAATGAAAACATATGGTAAGAAAAGACAAAATCGCCATCGATTAATATTTTTTGAAGAAAAAAAGGCACAGCGATAAGAAGTTCGTCTGTCTTCTTTCAGGTATGTTTTTGGTGCAATTTTTAGAAAATGTTAGAATACTTATTTTGTAATTCTTGAAACATTCGTGGATATTGACAAGTGTGTTCATAAAGAGGGAACACATTCGAGACTTCTGTATTCTAAATAGTATTGAATAATAAAATCTAATATGTGTGTAGAAAATTCAAGATTATACTGTATGTATATATTTTACAGCTACGATTTTACAGCTAAACGGCTGAACTAATTTCAATGAATTTTGATCTGAAGATTTGGGGCTTGAAACCTGAAGAAGGATATAGGCAATTTTTCGTCGCTTCATCTGTACGATTGTATATTTTCAAATAACTCAACAATGGTGAAAACGATTATTTGTTATATTTATATATAAAATACTGTCGAGTAAAATATAAATGCCTGCCTGTTTAGCTCTCTGTCCAACTGTCTGAATGTTTAATTATGTTTTGACAATAATAACCTATTTTGATCATATGTATTGTATTGATAGGACTCATTATTGCAGCAGGAAGGGAGATGTGAAGTTAGAGAAAGAGAGACAAGGAAAGTTTGAGTGCGATAGAGAGAGAAGCGAGAATAAGAGAGAGAGAGAGAGGGAGGCAGAGAAATTTCGCAAATAAGTTGAAGATAGTTGTTGTTGTTGGTATTAGTATACACACACAAAGTTATGTGCAAAGACATAAATATAAATATTATTATGGTAATTAATTTCAATATAAGTATTGAAATGATACACCAATCAATTACGAAAAGAGGGCTTCAAAAAAAAAAAAGCCTATTCCTTTATAAAGTAATGGCTCCTTTGAAGTTGCTGTTTTCCATGGGCGGCGTTGATCACCTACTCTCCGACGCATGCTCCTTAAAAAACTTATATGAAGAAAAACAATATAATGAATATGTTTAATGCTTGAAACAGTCCGATTTTCTTTACAACAGTGTCAAGAGTGAGTGTAGAAAAAAATTAATAGGTTCCGTACACAGATAGGTACACAAAAACGGCGTTGCCCGCGATGGGTCGGCCCACGGCTGAGTTATGGGCCCGCAGGCTTCCGGGGCGAGCGCCGCGCCCCCGGTGTGCGCACGCGGCAGTTACTTCGTTTTCAACACCTTCGCTGCTAATATAGTTTTATGTGTTTTCGAAGAACGGTTCAAATGTTTTATTGCTGGACGCGTGACATTGTTTAGATCGGCATTCGATATTGATTTGTGAAGATATGGCATTGATTTCAAATTTTTAAAATGTATGAGATGTACGCTTATGTACATCTTATGTATGTATGTATATCTTTCAAATGTTTATACCTATTTTGATGAATCACGGAAGATATTACAAAGGTTGTTTTTTTTTTCTTTATGGTAATTTTTCAATAAAATTTGTTAAAAAATGTGACATTTAAATTTTTCTATTATAGGTATTACATATTCTTATACTATTTTCCTACTCCATCATATATTACATATTATTTTTACATTTCTTTGTGTTACATATATGTGTTACTTATATAATATTAACTTCATAGGTAGACCTCATTCCACCATTAAAATTTAATTTTCCAAGAAATCTAAACGATAACGAAAATGTTATAATAAATTCGTCATATTAGCATTAATGATTTAATATGCTCGGAATGTTTAGCATTAATGGCTTCATTCCAAATTAACAACTCGACAACTTTTAGTGTACTTTAAGAAGATCAGATAACATTTATTAACTCCACGTTCAACCGAAGCGGCGCGTACGCATCGGGCGCATTGTTTTCGGCGTCGTCGTCGTCGTCGAGAATATAAAATTATGGTCTAAATCGTTAACCGAAAAAAAAAAAAAAAACAGCGGCGGCGCTTCTTTGAAACCGCCATTTAAATAATTCAAGGGTCCTTAATTAAGAAATTAAGATAACGCCGCGGGCATTTTGTAATCTACCCAGGAAATTCGGTAGCGACACCGCGCACAATAACAGACGTTTGAGCCGGCCGACCGTGTGAAACATAAATTTCAATTAAACGAAGGCGTTAGAAAACAAACTTCTTACCTCCTCCTCTCCCCCCCCCCACGATCTGCGACTACCGCCGTCACGTGACGCGGCTTTTCGGTGTGACGATTACAAGGACCTCGTTTAGTTTTTATGCGAGTGACGTTGGGGTCGTTAGTGCATACACCTGTTCGCCGTGATGCGGTTATTCGAATGCGCTTTTTATAATTTTTTTTTCCGTGAAGTGCAGTCGGTGATTAAAAAGGATCTATCTTTGAGAAGAGGAAGTAAAATGAGAGATGTGTTAACAGTCAAAAAAGAAAAGTATCCCATTAAATTCTATAGATTCATACATATATTTGTATTTTACGAAACTTGAAAGATCCCGTGAATCTAGGACCATTATATGTAGCTAAAAGTCTCCGGTAAAACCGGCTAATTGAGAGTTGTTTCGGTTATGAAGGATTCCGTATTACCGTACAACAATTAACATTACATCTTTTTAAAATAGTTTGTATAAAAGAGTATCTAATCATACTGAGTAGAATATACTAAAGTCAGATCAAGTTTGACGCTCCTGTATGGCGAAGGACCAATTAACGCGAAATCAATTCACACTTGGCCAATTTTTATTATTTGTCATTTTACCTAAGAGTGTGTATTACAATTATATTAGTTAAACGTTTGTATGTATTGCCGTTATTAAGAAAAAAATTAAAAAAACACTGAAAATAATAACTTTTTTGTACAGATACCAGGACAGGCAGATGGATGGAAAGAGAGGTAAATCTAAGTAATAGATTTCAGTTGGCACCTTTTGGGTACGGAACCCTAAAAAATAATATGTTTTATATTTTCCTATCACGATTTTAGTCAATAATGCATGTAAAATGTGTTTTTTTTACGTATACAATTTGAAGTGTCTTTGAAATGTAAGATCGAAAACAATTTATTAATTTTTACACTTACATCAAACATGAAAAGTGTATTTATTTTGCAAATGTAATATAACTGTTCTAAAAGTTGTAAATACACAACGCGAATAAGTGTTTACTCAGCATTTGTTACCATTTATCTGAAAACTGTAAAAATTACAAAGTGGGTTAAAACCCTTCATTGAAATTTTTTAACCCGCAGCATGACTTATGGATTTATGGAAATGATGACAGTTTCTATAACCAGTTATGCAATTATTTGGCTGTATGAGCCAAAGGGCCAATATAAGGTATTGTAGGTTATTTTAGGTAACCGTAACTAGTCTATGGTCGTTGTTGCATTTTGCTATAGAATAAAGTCATCGACCACTCTGTCTTTCTCTACATTTGGTTTTTGCTCAATCAATGCATTAGCACGAAATAATATAAAACGAGCTTGCATTCCAGATGATGTCGCATTAGCAAAACTGAATAAGTGTATATTGAATTTAAAAAATAGAGTTCTCACAGTAAACATAAAAATCGTGAAAAAAAATATAAATATCGGATTCGTTTAGTGTACGGCAAATTTAAATTGTTAAAGCATTGTTCATGAGGAACTATACACTATACAACTGTCGAGAAATGCATTCCTTTTCAATAAACTTCAGAAACGTTACCCGTGCTCCATCACGTTTATTGTGTAGCACAAAAATGGATGGTTAGACCATCATCATCATCATCATCGCTCAACCTATCCTTCTCTCTACCATGAGACCGGAAACGTACTGCTGACACCTCTGGGGTTGCGAGTGTACATGGGCAGTGGTGACCATCTACTATCTATTGGCTTGTCTGATTGTTTGCCCCTAAAATATGCTATATAAAATAAAGAAAACCATCAATGTTATACTGAAATAGCACTTTTATTATAAGCTAACACTAATTAACTGGCTTTGTTCATTCTCTGTCCCGTACTAGGACGGTCTATACGATTTCCCATTGCAGAGCACAGAGTTCAAATAAAATAAGAATCAGTCCCCATTTTTTCTCTACCTTGTTTTTAACCTACCTAGTCTCGAGAACTGCTTGTATAGAAGACATAAGAAAATATCGAAAATGTACGAAGTCATCAAAGATGTACGAATGTATCAAAAATATATGAAAATACCGGAAGGAATATTTCATTCACTATTAAAAAGAAAACGATAATCTGATATTTAGCTCATACAGGAGTATTTGAGAATCTCCACCTTATGAAATATATAATGTTAAAATCTACATCTACAATATGAATTTTGAGAAAACATATTTTTGTTTGCAATTTAGCTTCTTTCAAAACCAACTAAGGCTTGTTTAAATTATGTTTGAGCAAATGTTTCATCAACGATCAAAAAAATTTTGATCAATAGCTGATAATACAGGGTCAAAGCTTCTAATATTCCTATATTAAAAAAAAATATTTTAATATAGAGACATCTCAAAATTAGAAATAATTCAGAGTATGTGTATCCTTTCATACACAAACGATGACGGTACAGTCGCAACGCAAACTGTTGGAAGTTGTGACTTTTGAACGTAACGTTCTTATAGCCATTACCTTTTGTGACACAATACCATTTTACTTATTAATCATTTGTATCAGCGCTATAAAGTTTGAAAGAAAAAATAAATAAATTCAAAAGACTTATTTTAGTCTTTTCTACTTATTTATTTAGTTGGGGATACAAAACAACTGTAAAGTGCTTATGACTGCCGTGATTCATACTATCGCCTTAGATTTTTGTCATCCCACTGCAAAAACGTATCCTCTTTTTAATTTCAGACCTTTTTAAGGTGATGCAGTGATGAAAAGAAAGTTATGCTTTTCCTCGTTCTCGTTCATTAAATGCATGACTTACGACTTTGATTTTTAGGTATATATTTTCAACTATTTACATTAGTGTCTTGTAAAAGGAATACACAATTAGACAACATTTTCTCGTAAGTTGAAAAGGTAAATAAATTATCGTACCCTGATAATATACTTTTTTAAATTTTATTTGGCATAGATAACCGATTTCTCTATACTTCAAAAATTAACGGTATTAACAATTTTCAACAAATTGGTGAAACAGTTTTTTGATTGTTAGCACCGTTTTATTTTAAGAAACTTTTGTGGGGTTTTTGCGTTTACGTCTTTTATTTTGAGGCCACGCGCTCTAACGCCATAAGTAATAGTCTTACTCGTTCTCTAATTAGTCAGGTGTCCGTCATTTTTGCTGTGAACGCGCGGAAGCATCCCCTTATTCTCATCGCGGTATCGCCTTAAGCCCTCCACGCTGGCCAATGCAGGACAGGTCTGCTATCGTCGTCATCATCTATGTTTTGATAACTCTCCGGAAGCGAATCATCGTGATGAAGGGGCTTTCCGAGGCACAGAGCGGGCGCGTTACTTTTTATAAGTTAAAGACTCGGTCGTCAACTCTCCCATTATCAGGGTTGGAAGTCAATAACTTCTGATTTGAAGCCAACGCTCTTGACCATTCGATCGTCATTGTCCTTCATTGCCTTTGTTAGTTCTGCTGATATCCACGCGATAAGATCCTTACACATTTCTCATGCTTCATTGATATCCATGAATCGTTTCGTGGGAGCACGTCGTTTTTCGATGCTTAAAATGTATTTGAGATAGATGAGAAAATGTATTTGTTTTGTTTATAATTTTAACGAAATACGTGTTAAAATACAGCATACAACTCATCGCTGATTCTCAAATCTGTTATTTCTTTGTGAATCCCTATCTAACAAATTGGGTATTATTTATTCAAGAAGATTGACAGCTGTCATATATCTAAGCAAGTGTTAATATTTTATAGAATATGACAATATCTTTTTATTACAGCGAAACGCGTCAGCACTTTTGTTAGCGCCGGTACCTTCAAGACCGCCGCCCCGTCGGTAACGTGCCAGCGGCAGATAGTTAAAATCGCCGGTCTAAACGCGTATCGGCCGAGGTTTACGATTTACGGGTAAGCCGATGTTTTTCTTTGTAGCAGTCAAAGAGAGCCGGGGCAATTTATTGTTTTAGCGGCGCGAAGTGGGCGGGGCCGCGGCCGTCGCGGAGTACGCGGAAACGCCGGAAGGTTTAATTCCAGCTTTGGCGCCGGCTTACTTTGTTGCGCACGGGCACGCTTCTTCACGTGGCGTTTCGCGCGAAGGCAGAGAGAGCGTAAGCTAGTTATCCGCTGTGGAATTGTCGTCTCTAATGCTAGCGTTCGCATTTTTGAAGGCCCTTCAGGGTCCGATGAAAGACTATTTAGGTTCATGAAATATCGATAATGTGTTTCTACTCGTGCGCTATTTTCAAATATCATACTTTTAGACGTTTAAAAAAATATACCAATAAAGATATGAGCAGGCCTTCGACCGCATCCTAATTGTATTGTCATATATCATTTACCTCTTCGTGATCTAGGCGACAAATTATGTTATTGACAACTATGTTCCATATAAACATACTGTTATTTTTGGTTTCGCATCAAAAGCGTGCCAACGGGACAATATAACAGATAGAGTAGCACATAAAAAGAAAAAATGAAATTGCTTCAAAGACTCAAAGAATACAGTTATTTCACTTGTAGTTTCATAACCCTTAATTTTTAATTCATATCAAATTAAAAAAAATTAATTAATTTTTGATTCATATCAAAAATAAGTTAAAAAATATTTTTCTCTTATTTTTCAAAGTTTGTGAGCCAGAAATAATACAATACTAATACAAATTATGAGGGAAAAAATAAAAGTTGGTTCAGGAATTAACATTTTTCAAACAAAAATATAAATTTATTATACCCTTATAACTACAGTATTTAGGGTCTCTTCCATCATCTCCTTTTAAACTCACTTTTAATAAAAAAGCACTTTTAAAACTAATTTTGAGTTCCACGTTTTCCTTTTGACGGTTTTTAGCCCTAGTACCTATCCGTTAAGAGGAGGACGTGGAACGCAAAATCAGTTTTAAAAGTAATTTTTTGTTAAAAGTGAATTAAAAAGGACATGGTAGAAAAAGCCCTTAGGTAGTATCCGCCGGATATTTCTCGGCATTTCTTAAGAAATAAACTCCATACTCTGTAAAATATAAAGTGTGTAAATAAAATAATTAATAAACAAATGAATATATAAATAATTAAAATGAAATTAAAAAGCACCGCCTGTACGCCGACAGTGTTACCAATAGAAATATGTTCCTTTTGACGTTACACTCATAAGGTCCGAAAATTAACCGCCGGGTTGTAAACCTAACCACTCATTTTAAAATAAATTTAAATAAAATTACATAATTATTTACATTAGATAATTGGGTATTGGTATGATACTTGCAATGAGGAGCGAGCTAGTTTCGCTGTAACAAATTTTCCGTTTTTTTTATATATATACAGCCACATTAAATTAATTTCCAATAATCAAATAATGTTTTCAAAAGCAATGGCGGCCTAGCAGTCAACACGCCGGGTTATATAGAACCAGAAGAAGTGTGCAAATTTTGACCAAAGGCTAATTTACTAATATTTACTGAGTTTCTAATTTAAGTCAACTTATACCATTTGCTAGGTGCCGCGAATCAACCATAAATACCAAAACCATACAAAATTTACTTCATATAAAAATAGCAGTCTTCCCTGAGGAAAATATTCTGTAAATTGACGGAAAGTGACGTTCATTATTGGTAACGGAAAGTTTTCCACACATTAAATTATAACGCATAATTATCCGATAGTTACTAAGTACTTGTGACATTTATGTATGTCATGGATTTAAATAAGGCAAACGGAAAATATGTAAAAAGAAATGTACGCTCGTGGCAAAGTCCCAATAACATTACCATCGTTTTTGAGCATTCGCTGTGAGTCAAGTTCGTGCCTATCCGCCCACTGCTGACGCACGCACTCCTGCACGAGCTCAACGTGCTTCTCGAAGCACAGAGTGAGCGGTATAATTTGAATTAAGTTAAAAATCATATCTCGATTAGTCTATGTTCAGAATCGAATCAGGTACTTCCGGTTCGGGGCTTATAAAATACGTATTGGGTGACACTTAAAGTTTTCAGAACTGGCCGCTTATAGAAACGGTGAAATAAAAAAAGATATTTAAATTTAAAAAATGGGACTCTTTGCCAACCGTATTATAGATTTATTTGCCATTTAACTGTCGTTTTTTCAAATTGGCGACAAAAAGAAAATTGTCTGTCTAACATCAACATGAATTCGACACGAGAAAAGTGTAGTGCAATAATTTTCTATGACTCTCGTCGCCATTTAAGTCAACAAGAAAGTTCTAATAGACTTCAGTTGGCTTTTCATAATGAAGCTCCATCTCTTGCCTAGTTTACAATCGGTTTAACGAGTTCAAACACGGTCACAATAATATGAATATCTGCATGAGGGATGTCCTACGGCGACGAAGGAAGTGTGCCAATGCACATTGCTGTAAGGGTCATGTTAGAGATTGACAAAAGGGTGACCTACCAACTGATAGTGACAAATTTGGGCATCAGTGAGAGTTATGTGCACAAAACCCGTCATGAACATTTAGCGGTCAGGAAGCTTTGTAGTCGATGGATACCTCATAATTTGATCGAAGCTCAAAAACTCTATCATGTTAATTGATACCGCGAAAAGTTCGCAAAAATTTACCAGTGGTGATTTAAATGCTGTATAAGATGAAATTGCAGGCGATTAAAGCTGAATTTACCGTAACGATCCTGAAACCAAAAGACAGTCTGCTCAACAAGTGTTTCTTTTCGCCCCAACCTCGAACCGTGCGATTTTTAAACATTTCCTGAAATAAAAGAAAAACTTCGAAGAAAGTGGTGGACGCCGAGAAAGCAGTGGCTACATAGAAAAAGGCTGTCCTGTCGAAACGACCCCTAAGTGCGAGTGGACAGAGTGTTTCTCTCTGGGATTCCATCGAGTGCAGCGATGTATTGATCTCAACGGACACTATTTTGAAAAACAATAATAATAAAATGACTTACTAGTTTGCTCAGTTTTTAATTTTCAAAACAGTGGTATTTCAGATTGGCCCACGTATAACATAAATGTTATTAAACGAAATTGAAGGAAATTTAAAATCTGTCTCTATAATCGTTTCGTTATATATATACTTAGGCATATCCATCTATTTATGAAAATATTTTATAATGCAAAATAGTTCTATTAGTCCACGCATAAGCAAATTCGCATAATCTTAAATTTTACCAATGAAAATAGAAGACAAAAAACTGAGAAACTAGCTAAAATACAAAAACATACCTAAACTTTAATCTCGAAATTGATAAGCAAGAGTATCGGTAAGAACATCCAGTTCAATTTATATTTTTTTAATCGGTTTTGTACGACTCCGACAGTACATAATCACTATTATTTAATTCAAGTTTGAAAAAAAATTTTTTTTTGAAATCAGTACTTATCAGCTTTTTAATTATTCAACTTTAGTCCTTTCTATATCTCCAAACACGTCTCATAGTATGAAAAATGAAAACACCTGAAATGATTCGCCTAATATCAATGACCAAACTCGTATAACTTTTGTTTCACAAGCAACGCGTTGACTTCTAGACCATACCACTTTACAAAAATAAAAACGATCCACAGAACGGGTACATACTATGGAGTCATAAGTAGTTGGAACTCCCCAGACATCTCTTTATCTAGATCGTGAAATGTAAAAAAAAACGGCGTATTACATACATATGTGTTTGTCAGGTTTTATTTAGCCCACTATATTGAGTTATACCCTCCCACAATATTTTCGTTTCATATCGAGGGTGTTCACCTTAAGCCCTCCGCGCCGGCCCAGTGCACTGATAATGTCCAAAACCGATGGCTCAACGAGCTTTTACGAGTACGGAGAGTGCTGTTTAATTTGACCTAACTAAACACATGGTGCTAATTCGCCCGTAAATGGGATTGAACCCGGTACCTTCTGGTAGGGGTAACCCACTCCGCACCAGCATGTTGATTTGAAGATCTAAGCCCTACTAGACTAGAATGATGATCTGAAGGTCTAATTCCCATCGGACCCGCACTAGGCCAGAGTGATTATCTGAAGGTCTAAGCCACTCAATTTGGAATAGAAAGATTGTGGAAGGGCGAGGGGGTATGACTGCCTTTTTAAAGTGTAGCCAACACGTAGATTAGATACTAGCTGATGCCCGCAATTTCGTTTGCGCGATGGTTATGAATCATAAAAAATTCTTACAATATATAAAAGCTGTCCACCATTTCTAAGTCATCTTTCATCATCCATAGGAAATCTTAGACGTCATGTCTTGGTCTCCTAAAGAGTCACAATTTTTAAAACAAAGTCTCTTACTTAAAATGGATTTCATTCACTTAAAAAAATAAGAAATTTATGGGTAGCTGGTTGAATACATTTATTTTTCTGTACACTCGCATTATCAATAGATCCAACAGTAGGTACTTCAAGTAAAATAGAGAAAAAGAAATGAATCTGCTCTTTGTCTAACCGCTAGGTGGATTACTATAAAATACAAAAAAAAAAACAAACTACTTGAGCAAACAAACAGACAAATATACAGACGGACGTACAGACGAACAGACATAAATTTTAAAGAACAGACACAAATTTTAAAAGAACCTTTTTTGGTGTCTGTATTATGTATATAGTACATGCCATTTACCTTTTAAAAAAAATGTATGTACAGATTTGGCTTCCATACAATTTTATCATATTCACTCGTATTATTATACTATTTCATGATCATCATCGCAGACGTAAGCCGCGTTTACGGTCACAGCGCATAGACGGTGTAAAGTACGTACGGAAAAATTCACTTAACAATATACGCATGGAAAATTAATGAACGTTAATTACGTGTCAGCGTGCCATAGGGCTTTAATTAGCCGGCTAATTAAAGGCAAAACGGGAGTTCCGAGAAACGGCGCGGCGGTCGCGGCCGGGCGGCGCCGTGTTTCCTGACGGTCGTGTGCGCACGTTCCAATATGAGGAAACATGTTTTTTTTTTCTCCGAACAAAACGGCACTAATCTTGTAGCGTTAATTTCCTTCTAAGCCATATATGTGCTATGATTATTTCGCATGCGTGTTAAATGTTTTAGTTTAAGATTTATTTGAGAATTATTTAAGAATTAAGAACTAATTAAGACGTGCGCTATACGTAGTGTATTTATGGAACAAGTCGTAAATAAATTAATTTTTAATAAAAAATCTTACTAATAAAAAAAGAGAATGATTGAATGAAATGATTTGCCACCTTGAATTGTATTAAAATGAGACAATTTAATTATGTAAAATATACGAAAAATATATGTACAGAAACACGTCAGTACACACGTCGGACTCGTGCATCTTAGTTCCGTACTACAAGGCAATACATTTATGTTAAATACTTCAAATTAATTATTTTTATTCATTCATTGCGGATTCTCATATAGTACAAACCCCATTTACAATTACCCGATTTTTATTTAATGCCTCCTTAAGTTTGCTTTATAATCATACGAATTTTGACGATTGTATATATTACTAACTTTACGATAAAACGAAATAAAAAAACGAAGTAAGTAAAAAATATGCACTCACGTATTTAGTGAGTGTCAGTTTGTACTTGAAATTGAAATTAACCGAAACGAAGGAAACTATAGATTTCTTATCAGTGTTATTGTAATCTATATGTAAAAAAAAACTGTTTTCTATATATTTTTCATAATTTCAGGCGCAGTAATTTCAGAGATGAGGAAGGATGGTAAATTTTTTACTATTTTTTTAATGATTTGAAAACTGTGTACGTTAAAATTATAAAGACATGATATATTAAAGACTCTCACAACAAGCGATTTTATTAAATATGGTACAACTACCATTTTTTTCCTAATTTACCCCACTACGGTGACGTTCATAATTAAAATTCACTTATTAATTACAAGTCCGTGTTTCGGTCTTAAGCATGCATATGTATGTCAAATATTAACTTAATCGGTCCAGTGGATTCAAATCAAAGTGACAGACGGACAGACAGACATACAGACACAAGTGATCTTAAAAGGGTTCCATTATTGATTCAAAAATACGGAACCCTAATAGTAGTGAAATGCATTCATGATTACTGAGATATGAATAATTCCCACGACAGAAAATTTTCCTAAAAATTATGAGACTGTTTAGTAATTGCATTTCCTAATTTTTAGTAGCGAGTCTTGTAATCGTTAAAACGATGACGTCACGAACCTTCTTCTTATTACAAAATATTGTAATTCCAAGTACCTACTGATATATAGTTAGTAGGATATTACGTTTGGAATTTACCCGTATTACACGTAAAAATTAAAATTTCAAATCATGTTCTTGGTAGGTAAAGCAATATAAAGAAAATGCATTTTTTATAATAACACTACATTCTTGTAGAAATTGTGAATTAAAACTAATAAAAACAAACCATAAAACAAAATGTAATAAAATCTGATAAGCATTAGGAAATATATTGCAAAAATGAATAATTTGGTATTGAATATAATATATACGTGCAAGAAATTAAAAAATCATAGCCTGTAGTCCCTACTAATAATGATTTAACAGGAAATATAAAGTATTATATGAAAAATTGAAAAGTGTTATATTAAATTCTAGTAATTATATTGTAGACGTTAAAAAAATGTAGTGTTTTTTAAATTTGAAAGTAATAAAATATATCCAAAACAGAGGAATTAAAATAAACATAGATTTCATTGGTTTATTTATTTTCAATTTAATCAATAGAAAATACTATTGCAATACAAAGGAAAACAATTTATAAAACTTTAATCTACCTCGTCTTTTAATCAACAAACATTGATCTTAGGAAACTTGCTTACAAGAATAATTTAGTTCCTAACAAGGATGAGTTTTCCATACAATACCAGGAATATTAATATGTACTACAATATTACCCGATGTAAATAAATACGAATACTAATTAATAATAATTTAGTATAAAATATAAACAAAAATTACTAATTTTTGCATATGCACCTTTCGAAATTACAAAACTCATTAACAGTTACCGACCGGTTTACAAGTTATAGGAAAGGCAATAGAATTTGGAATCTATAATATCTTTTGATGATATCACAAATGTGCTTTTATTATATTTTATATAAGTTGATAAAAAATTACAAATAGTGTTAAATATTAA
The DNA here is from genome assembly GCA_005406025.1 of Eumeta japonica. Lineage (NCBI taxonomy): Eukaryota > Metazoa > Arthropoda > Insecta > Lepidoptera > Psychidae > Eumeta > Eumeta japonica. The sequence goes on from BGZK01000671.1 coordinate 261,044, forward strand.
TGACTACTAATTGTAGAAACAAAAAAATCAGTAAGCGCTTGGAATTAAATAATACTGGATATTACAAATGCGAATATTAAATGAACATTATATTACTATATTGTAAACGTTAATATGTTTTATTAATTCCTGCAATTACTAAAACGGTTTTGTTGCATTTCCATATTACACAAGTGGTGTAATAATCGAGGACGGAGAATATTAGTGTCTTCAAAACAGAAAATTGGGCTGCAAATACAAAACCATTTCTCCGTTCTTGAGAAATTTCTCTCAGGTGAAGTCAGAGAGCGGACATATGCGACGGAAGAACCAGCAAGCATCGAAATAGGGATAGCAATGAAATCGCTACCGTCTGAGGTCGGGCCTAACTTTAAGTGTTTGAAGTCCACGAGCTGGGATGTAATGATCGGGTAAAACGAAAGGAGGTACGTGTATGTGGGCACATACCGAGTGAATATCTGTAGGTCCTATCTACCCTCTTATGGAATGGTCGCAAGCTTAAATACATAACGTGTTACATCACCAATGATGGATTAGTATTAACTTCAGTATTAATGATTAACTTAATTTAGTAATAATGATGGCTTAGTGACAACAAAAATAAAATTAATTATACTATTTGTCCTTAAATCATCAATAGATAGCTATTATTTAAAAGGAAATAAAAAATATTACTTCACTCAAACCTCATTTATCCTAATTATTAATCCAAGTAAAATAAAAATTATATTAATACCTAACCGAAGAACTTTAGTTCTTATGTATTTATATCGATACACACCTAGTTTTATTTTAATAATAACAGTTGGTAAATCCGGAATAACGTTAAAATTATAGACAAAAAACAGTCCCAAAATAGTGTCCGTTAAGGTGTTGTGCGGCGCCACCCCGCCCCCTGCCGGCGCGCACGTGCCGGCGCCGCCTACTCGGATTTAGTGCGTCGGACACACCCCCCATCTTCTGGATTCCTGGCGTAACTAAAATATTTGCTCCGGAGTCGCATGTGTGAATATATTTTGTTTACTGCTGCATGATATAAGTAGAAAATGAGGACTCACTTGAATATGTTTTTTCGATTGGCAGCAATAATCAGAAAACGCGAAAATGTAGCTGATCTTTTTGCATTAAACTTTTTCGAATTTTCCAGTAAAACAAAGTATATTGGTAAATCGTCACTCGATGATTTGTTTTAATATCCATTAAATAAAGTATGGAAGTTTCTACTAAAGGAAATTATTATTTTTGATATACTCAAGAATGAGGAGAATACCTTCAATTTTTAAGCGTGTCTACTCGCCTTCGTTAAAAAAGTCAACATTTGAAATGTTATCAAAATAGACTTTACTATTTTTTTGTATTACTGTACTTAAAGCATCTTTATTTATGTGAGAGTGCATTGAAAGCGTTTTTGATAAATATAAAAATAGGCGAATATTGACTGTCCCAAACTTCTAATCAAACAGAGAAAGCACTAGTACCTAATTACGTCATTTTTTACTAGACCATAGAGAATAATGTTGAACTTCGTTTTGCAAGAAAGAGATAGCATGACATTTTTAATGTCATGTAACTTCTTCCTTGGTTTTTAACCGATTTTAATTTTGAGTTCACTTTTACTCATCAAGTAAACTTACATAATTAATATTGATACTTATTCAAATACAATATTCCAATCATCAGTAAATTAACCTCCTATTAGTGATATTTATTGTAACGAAGCAAATATACAGTTGTAGAAATTTTAGGTCAAAAATCTTGCTAAATATAAATGTACAAAGTCAACTAAATACGAGTTTGCTAAATTACATTTCGTATTTAATACAGGAAGAGGATTTAATACACATGAAAATTTTTGAAAAGAAGAAGAAGTGTAAGTGATACTTCTTATTTGTTTCTTCGCCACTCAAATATTCAAGACTTAACTAATCGAATATTTAATGTTTACATTATAATCACACGTGTATGTGTGTAGGTGGGTGATGGAGATGCTGTGCTTGTAAGTGGGAGAGGATATTTAAGTATGAATAGGTACGTGATTTGTGTTCAGTCGCAGAGTTTTGAGATAAAGTTATGTATAAGAAAAGAGAGACACCCATTAAGCATGTATTAAAAAGCTTTCTATAGCCCGTGAGTCAGTTAAGGATATTCACGACAAAGTCCCTCCCGGGCGATAACTCGCAAAATGCTTAGAGATTTGTATCGTAAAATCTCACGAACGTCTGATGCGACCTCGTGAGTGATTTGAGCGGGGTAACTTTCAACGCACGTAGAGGAAAAAAATGATTCTTACCTTTTTCTCCCGGTTGGCAATTCATCAAATTATGACTAGCCCTACATCTCGAAGAAAAAGAAAGTCAGCTGACTACAAAGCGGTGGATTATACGTCAGTCGGTCACACGAACTTGAATATTTTTAATCAATTGAAAAATCAGATGGCAGCTTATATGCAAATAAAACAAATATGTGTGAATAATACATGTGAATAAATAAAAATGCCGGCTGGCTGTATCTCCATGAAAAGACTGTCAGCTGATGCACTGAAGAGTGTAACCAGGAGCCAGATAGAAGCATCCATCGCGCATTCAGATGCACTAGTTGACGAGTTTTCCTTAGGCGTACTGGCCGCCGATTTTTTTAAATTCTCTATGGTCTTCTCCTAAGAAGGTATCTTCTTATTTCCAAAGGTTTAGTGTCATTGTTCTCGTTTCTCGTACCCGATATGGCGTAAGAACGTCGGCGTCTTCACTGTGACGTCGGACCACCGACTGAACTCGTTTCATTTAAGGGAGCATATATACCTATATCTTTATATATATAATGTTTCTCTTCGTGTGTTTGTCACGGAATTCCTCTTAAACGGCTGGATCGGTTATGATGAAATGTTTCGAGTGTGTTTGCGTAGGTCGCTGGACGGTTTTGATTGACAATTGAACGCGGTAGATGGCACTACGATCGGGCCCTAGGATTTTTTTTATTTTTTTGATATATTTTTTCACATATCAGAACATATAACCTAAAATTACAGAACCATCACCCCCCTAATATTTATCAAAATGAATAACCAACCGTGAAAATCTTCTGACAGTTTCACCTCCAGAGGATCATTAATTGTCACGTTTGTGTACCACAGGTGGCACTGATATCCAATTCTGTGGTATTTGACGTACGCGTCAATACACGGGCAAGTCACTTGCGTCGTAGCTTGACGTTGTTTTAATATTTTGTTTTCCGTTCGCAGTGTTTCGATAGGTATAAAATAGAATATTTCCCAACAATGATTGGGAAATGCACTCATTTTTTTTAAATATTGCGTCGGGCAACAGCAAATCACATAATGATGTAACGAAAAAGTTGAAATGTCAAACTCAATGTCAACTTATAACATAATTTAACAAACAAAATTTGCTGAATCCGCTAATAGGCGGGCGAGACAACGTTGAGATTAAAATGAAATGAGTTTTTTGTCTGCATATCAGATAAAAGCTACTGAACTCAGTATCGCTTGTAGATGGCTTTAGACTATTATCTTTTTGAAAGCTATGCATCCTTTTTGTTTATTTTTTTCTATTGCTTTTCATGAATCCATAACACCCAGTGAAGCGGACGAGTAACGCCTAGTTAGTGATGTGAAAATGGATATTTGTACAAGAAACAACTACTTAAGTCAGATTAGAATTTTATGGTGAATAGCAAAGACGGTATACGACTTTAGATGTTAGGTATGATATGAATAGCTTTGAATGTTGGAGACGACATAGATTTATTACTTGTATAAATTAAAAATTACACTTTTAAGCCGTGTCGTTTAGAGCCAAGAAATGTTATCAAAACCACCCTTTTTGTAGAATAACTACTAACATCAATTCGATTATAGTTTTATTTAAGGTATTTCATCTTAAATAAAATAATTTCGTCTTAAACATTTTTAGGAAAGTCTTTACCATTTTAATAGAAAAATATTTTGAAAAACTATGTTTAAGGCTAATCATAACCATGTTAAATTATAAATTCTACAGAAGGAAATTTTATTATAGAAATCCTAAAAGTGAAGAGTAGTGACGGTCGATAAACCAGAGGAATTCAGGTGTTCAAACCTCCTGTATCATAAGCAATGTACTGTCCACAATCTGAACAAAACTGTCAATAACAAACACCTATTGTTAGCATGTATTTAAAGGAGCTATGTTTAGTAACGTTTAAACAACGTAATAACGAAATAAATTACATTTTAATTAAGGTGATAACAAGTAGTGTACGCTAAGCGCGGTAGATCAATAATAATATAATTGCGTTCGGCAGTGCGCGGGCGTTGCGATCAGACCCTCTTTCCGCGCCCCTCGAATTTAATACCGTATACAAGTTATATTCATAGTGATTCGTTTAAGTTTAATCATACCTAACCGTCAAGCGTGTGAATTGCCGTTCATCATTAAAAGCATCATCAAACGACTGTCTTTGCCGTATAAGCCGACCTTTGTTCGACGCATAGGTACCTATACACCATCGGCACGCATAATTCACTTGCATTGTGCGGCGCCCTGCACGGCGCGCAGGCGGTCCACGGCGCGGATGATAAAAAAATTCAATTTCCTGAACATCGGAAAGGATGGAGGAATTAAGAGGGGCGGGCCTCGTTTCCATACATTTTCGCCGTAAGCGGGGAAAAAAGCGTTATTTTACCCCTTTGTAGGTACTGTATGCTACATAAAAATATAATAAGGGAATCTAGGCACGTATGTGTAACATAAATTGGGCTAGGCCATAGATATGTTTCTGAGTAATGTGTGTATGCATAGTACAGTGTTAGATGAAATAATAAACTAGGTTTTGTTCGAAGTAAAACCTTTTGTTTGAATACGTCCAAGACCACGTAATGATTTTGTTGCTATAACGATTCAGAAGCAATAACAAATATATGCCAAAATTAAATTAAAATAAAATGAATGATTTTATTACACATTATTTATGCGACACTTGTAGTGCGTTCATATATTTTATGAACTTACCATTACTTCAAAAAGCGGTTTATTTTAAGACACTTAAGTGTAACTCTTTTCAAGTATATTCATACGCAATCACGATTAAATACTAAATAATGACAGAAAGAAACAATTCGATAGGAAGTCGAGGTAGTTGTGTCCATGTATATTTACCTTTTGAATATTCGAAAAGTTATAAATATTGTCTGTATTAATATTTACAATAATATTAAGTTGCATGACCACAGAGAGACCCTTAAATTAGTTCGTGATTTTATGTAGTAGACAGACGTATTACAAACACGTATAATTTTATTTCTAGTATACTGACATATTTTTATCACTACTTTTTTCGAACTATTTTAATTTTTTTCTTACATTTACATACTTTCGTTTTTAAAGTTAGGTGTAAATTATATTCGAAGTTCTATCTTGTAAATTGTGCGAACAATGCAATTTAATAATAAAATACAAATATTACCTACTTGATCGTAAGTTATCTTTCCGTTTAGATTAGTACTATTATTAATGAAAATAATAATATATTAACTCACAAAAAATAGACAAATATAGTAATAAAAGTTATAATGACCTGAAATGTTAATTATAATACATTTATAAGTTTTAAACATTAAAATAGTAAAAAACTCTTTTTTATAACTCGATAAAATCAGCAATAATATTATCTAATGTTCATTTGTATCTATTCTCTGTGATCTACCATTTTAAAATAATCCAATTAATTATTATAAAATAATCAACTTTTAATCATTAATATAAAAATGTAAATTCATAAACACACATTTATACAGCATATTTCATTTTACTAGATGTATTAATATCAGTACTTTAGTGTAAGAAAATCTCCCCTTTGCCAAATGGAAAGCTAACCGAACAGCGGGCGCCGACCGCACGACACGGCTAAATAAATAGTTGTAATAGCCGAATATCATAATATCGCATTACGGCGCGATAATGTCCGACACGTGACCGTCGGCTGGAGGGGGACGGATGCTGCGCACGCGCGCCCGGCTCGGAGATGAGACGCGCCTTTGATGTTTTTGGTAGTGCCTATATACGTCGTGAATGGTTTTTAAGTTATATCGTTGTACATTATAACGTTTTCTTTTTAATAACCGGATACGATTTTCGGTTACGTTCTAAAATTTTTACCGCCTTGACCGTGAATATGGGAAGAAAAATTCGAATACGTTTGCGTTGTTAAATTTGCCGTCGCTGGATATTAATAAGGGTCGGGATTGTACTTTAGTTATAAAATCATCACATTAATATTATTTTAAACGTTGCAGTCTTAAAACGTATAAATCATCGGTTCACATTGTATGATTTGTTTGATTAAACATGTCAAGAAAAAGCTTTCGGATTAATCAATAACTGTACCAACTGATTTTTTTTGTTTGTCCATTAATATCTGAACAAGGCAAAGGCTGGCCGAGATGTTTTGAAAAAAAATAAGTTAATATGATAACATAGTAGTTGGAAAAGTTTGATTTAAATGTTTTGTGCTCTGATTATGCCTTTGTGTAGCGACAAAGATGAATTAAAATACGCTCGCGTTTTCTCAGACACAGAGAATCCAGATTAGGAACCGATCTTGGGATTCATTGTGAAGTCACAAACTAGTAAGTCGTGTATCACTGTATATCTGTGTCAACAGTGAAAACTTTTTTTCTAGGGGATGCTGTAGTGAATCAGTTGTTGTTTATTGTCGACTTCCAAGAAGGATTCTGTGGCTAAAACGGTTAAGATTCGAGTTTTTATTAGAAAAATGTTTTATGAAAATTGCCATAATTATTATAGTTGCAGGCGTATGTCGATGGTGATTCCAGGATTATTTTTGTTCTTCTATAGAGAAAGATACTTGACGTTTGGATGCGCAAACGCCGATAAATTGTACGCAGTACCCTATTTCTGTGAGTGTTCTAATATAATGAAATATATACTTAACTACAAATTTACTATTTACGTTATTTTTGTACAAGATTATGTTTCTGGCTTTGGCGACGTTCCGTGTAAATGACCTAGTTGTATCCTACTAATGCGAGAGAATTTGATAAAATTTAAATATTTAATCATAAATATTAATTGGTGAAAAACTTCAATAATCGTCGGCTTCAATTCCAGCATTATGGAAATAGATGTCTTTATTTTGTAGACACTCGACTTTCGGGTGACACCCATTATATTATTTGTATATTGTTCATCACAATACGTCTAACAGAAACACCCATCATCAAAAACTATTGCCAAAAGGCATATGCTGTAAGCAATACGTCTGAGAGCTCGCAGTAATAAAGAACTGTATGCCCTGAATATTTCATATATCTAACTTACAATTAAATATTGTGTACTGCTCTTGTCTAACTTTTGTACGCGCATTATTAAAGTAGAACACCATAAATTACTAATAATTCGTATGTCAATTTTTAAACATATACAAATCAGACGCACGCCTACAACGTGTAGTGATGCAGCATGCAACCTACCACTGACCCTCAAATCTGTTCTTGCACGACGAATCTTTATCCACAAATTGAAAATCGATTCGAAAGGATTGGCAGATATCGAACTTCTAAACATGTATTAATCTTTTGTTTATCTTAACCGCCGGTTAATTAAATACAGTTTCTACATTTCTAGTTTCGTTCTGAATCATCACATTCTTAGGAAAAGGAGGCAGCCACATTTTCCAGTGTGTCAGAAGTATTATAACTACCAACAGATGCGTTCCCGATTCTCAACCACCTCGCATGATATTCATCCATGCAATGAGTGGTAATTCAAAGCATGACAGAGGCCCCTCCACCAGCAATCACAGACAGTCACTTATAGACTATTGCTTGTTTATTGTCACAGAATAATTATCACCAAAACATTATCCGAATTGTGACAGGCAAGCGTCTGACAACTCAAATTTGTAATACACATACAAATTAACCATAGCTTTTTAATAATTTAGTTATACTTATCCCGTGGCCACCTTGGCTGCATCACGAAAATGGCCCAGCCCGACAGGTGAAATATTATACATTTTCACAGAATATGAATGTGAAGTAGCAGCTTTCGTGATTGCCTTTCGCCAAGTGAGTGAGAGTTCCGGCCCATTCCGCTCTTGTCCTCTTCCAGCCACCCGATTCTCCTCCTAAATATCCTATTTCGTCCCAAAAGGCCAGCAACGAGCTGGTGACTCTTTTAGAGTTGCAGACGACCGTGGGCAGCGGTAACTATTTATGGCCCGAATGCTCATTTTCCCGCGACTATACTACGAAAAAATATAATTAGCGATTGCAATTTGAAACCTAATACATATATTGTCTCTCAGAGGCACAAACATCTTAGGCGTAATATTTCCATTCGCCAATTATTATTCTGGCACAACATAGGCTCGTTAAGGGTACGTTACCCTTGTAAAAGTCAGTGTGAATAGAGCTAATCCTTATCTGGAAGGGTGGCGGTAGGGGGGGTCGGAGGGAAGGGAATCAATTAAAGATAAGCAAATATACTCCATTGTGATCCCGGGGGATAGAATTTGTTGGTGTGAGTCAACGGAAATTAACTTTAGCGCGATAAAAACGCGCGGCGCGCGGCCGCGTGCGCGCGCTCGGGCTGCCGTGCGCGAGGATTATTTGATATTTTTAATTGGATCGCAGTAATTCCGTTTTATGGATATCACTCTTCATATTTCTGACGAGTTATATTATTTGACGAAAATATTTTATTCGGAAATTGGGTGATTTATTTTTATTTCTATATTAGGTAGGTATAGTAATATTAGGATAGTTGTAGACCTATTTGGTTGGTTGGTTGTTTAGCTATTTCTGGTTGTTCATCATTCATTTATTTTTTATTTCTATAATACAATAATATTGGGATAGTTTTAGATGTGTGGAATCTGTTGATGGTTAACTATTTTTGGTTGTTAATCATTTATTTATTTCAATTTCTATAATACTGTAATATTATAATAGTTATAGATGTGTAGTACTTGAGAGTGGTTAGCTATTTCTGGTTGTTCATCATTTACTTATTTTAATTTCTATAATACTATAATATTACTATAATAAGATATAATATATATAATACTATAATATAAAAATCAAGATTCTAAGTCAACGTAATCAAAAAGTACGGCTAAATACAGTATTTTATACCCTAGATTTTGAAACTCGCAAGTAAATCAGAACCTTTTCATTACTTTCCATTGATCTAGTATCAAGAAATTTGGCAAGAAAATAAGTATTTACAGCACAAATAATGGAAAAAAAATTAAATTGATAATGTGTTGTTATATGAAAAAATATTTTTTTATGTTTACAAACTTGCACTTGCAATCGAAGTATGAACCGTGATCTAGACCAATATATAGTAGAATGTTTTTTAACATCGCAATATGAAAAGTTAAGATTTCAAAAATTCGGATGTATTTATGGGAATCCAAAAAATTGAAGAAAAAGCAAGAATTCTCGGGGTCAATATCTCGCCAGTATCAAAAACAAACAAACTAAATTCGAAGGTGGCTATAGAAGCTAAAGATCTAAATCTGTTTGTTCATTTCATATCCATTCTGTTTGTTTTGGATTTAGACGTAGATTTTCATTTATGTGGATAATCGGACGCCAAGATGAGCACGTGCCGAGGGCTGTATGCTGTGAGGGTGTAAAAACATATTATATCGTTGGCGTTGCAGTTCAGGGCACCGAAACGCAACCCTGTTGTATTAATGCCCTTATATCCCTCCACAATAGAGCTCTGGAGGTTGGACGGTTTTTGGCCTGTACTCGTGGGAACAACATGAATAGAAAAAAAAGTAAATAAAAAAAGGAAAAAATAAAAATACTTTATTTTTTCAAAAATAACCAAAGAGTAGAAAAGTAAAAAATACACTTATCTCGATTAGAAACAAGCCCTTTTTAATATTTTAATATTTTATCCTTAGTTTTTGTTCCTTATTTTTTGTCAATATAATTATATTAAGCGAATAAAAGCGTATTACGCGTATGTTTCTCTCCTGCTATCAAATGTAATACGTTTTTATTCTGGTAATATAATTTATAGATTGGTATCTAAAAATAAATTTTCTTTAGACGTTTGTTTGCAAGAAATATTAGATACTCGTAATATTCGGTATGTTAACATTTTGTTTTCCAAGTTTATCCACATAAGCGTTTTACGTGATTAAGTAAAATATTTTTCTATACATCACTACTACATAGGACCGTTACGTAAAATTCTTACGGTTTCGCAAGATTTTAACGAAATATCTACATACATAATTGAATTTGCACCGAACCCTCAGGATGCTAATGTTATGCGCACTTGTGTGACTTTTTATAAAGACTGCGCAATGAAATTTCGAAAATAGATCTTTTCATTTCTTTCCTTCTGATAAAGAAAAAAAAAATTAAGAAAGATATTGTGAATTCGGTAGAAGTGGACCAAATGTAATATCCATCAATGAATCTCGCACATTGAGCGTTCTGTGATGAATCGTATGTTAGTGTTCGTTCATACACAATCCGTATACTTCAGTTTCCACAGTCGGGGCTGCGTCACTGGTTCGTCGAATGTAAAAGATCAAACCTAACCTTACGCAGCATTATCTAAAGCAAACGAAACGTCCCCATAAATCCCGTCAGAGCGCGCGCACCTACCGCGCCCCCCACGCAATGAATTATTCATAAAATTAATAACAATATCGGGGCCATTACAACGACGATTATTATTGTTCGCCGGGGATTTATAACGCGTCCGTTATTAATAAAAAATTCAAATGAGCCGAGCTTACACGCGTAAGCCGCCGGCGAGCTTGTTTGAGTTTCTCACATTAAAGAAATATACATATATATTATATGTGTGTACGAATCGTGTGTGTACCCCTAAAATGATAATAAATCGTTGTGCGTCCGTGAACGTGGGCGGGAGCGGGATGGCTTCATTACTGCACCGCGTAATCCGTTTGTGTGAAATGTCAATACGACGGGCCTGTGCTCTGCGGTCGGTAAAGCTATGGAAACTTGCTTGTCTCAAGGTCTAGAACTGGTTGGTTGACCTAGGGTTTGCGCTTTCATGTCACTATTAAAATAACTTTCGTATACAAACGGAAAATTCAAAATTTTTCGTATTATCAATATGTCTATAGTGTATTAGATAGCAGATAGTTAAAAATTGTAAATATTTCCGAATTAATTTCAAAAAAAAAAAATAATAACAATTAGTTTACATTTTCAAATTTAATTTTTTCTTTGTATAATCTTGGGTCGGGTTTCATTTACTCCAACTCTAAGGTACACACTCCCATAACATTTCCACTTCAGACTTGAAGCCTTTGGACTTCCACGCTTGTCCGGTGCGGTTTGGTGGTTGACCACTACCGTCGTCACCGATGCGACGATAGCGTCCGGGTTCGATACCCATCATGTGCTTTACAGGACATGAAGCGAGTGTCTCAATTTGACATAAATTAGGACCTCATTCTAAAATAATACGCCCGCATTCGAGACCGAAAACCCGTACCTTGTGGTCCGCAGACGATATTCTTGAACACTGAGTGGCATCGCTTTGGTATATCATTAGCTATCTACGATTAATTGTATTTTTTTTTTAAATTTGAAATATTATCGAAAATTGGAAATTTATCAGTATATTATTGAAATGGTATCGAAAACCATTTGATTGAACCAGTAATGATTGGAGCGAAAAAAATCCAGGTTTTTCTTTAAAATGAAATAAAAATTCATAAGTTGACTAAAATGCAATGATTTTTAAATCGAAAAAAAACCGTGTGAGTTTACCTAAAATTCGCGGCGAATTGGGATTTTCCGTTAATTGTAAAAAGTTCTATTTAAAGGAATTTTTCACTATTTTTATGTCGATGAAGCATAAAAAATATTGTGTATTTATAACGTTTTTAAATAAATAGGTTTGACTTTTTCTTCGTCTTTATCGAGATATCAGAACAGTTTGGCTTGATTTCTAACTAAAAAAATTTACAAAAAGGTTGATCCTGCAAACCATCCTTGAAACCTTCCGCTATGATATTTATTGATGTGTTTTTGAACTCCTTGAATTATAAATATTATCTATGAGCTTTTGTTCTCAAAAAATTGTAACACGGTTGACCCTTCAGGCCATCCGTGGAAATCCTTGCTATTTTTGAGCTCAAAGTGTCAATAACAAAGGAGCAGCAAATTAGCGAGCTCGTCACGCGCAAAAAATCGATTTTATTGCTTTTTCAAACTCTCCGAGATCAGATCAAAAGTATAGCTCTGATATGTTTTGAGCTCTCATAATTAAAAAATATATATGTCGCAATAAAGGGTTTATTTTAATTTTTCAATTACAATACCTTTCAAGCAAATTGTTTGATTTCGATCTGATTTATAGCATCCGATGCAGTTTTTTAAACAATAAAAATGACCGAGTAACAAACGTTAATCCATCAAGAATCTCGTTATATCGAAAAAATGCTTTTTCTGCAATTTTCCGTTAATGATATCTCAGAAACGAAACAATCGATTTTGATGCAGTTTACAGCAATCAACGTAAAACTTTGGAACTTATTCGTAGGATGATTTTATTATATTTTTGAAAATATTTTATTTTCAAAAAACACTTATTTTATTTCAACACACACAAAGATACATACAGATTTATTAAGACAATGGTCGAAATAGATTGCTGGAAGCCTAAAACGTTAAGATCTGATGGAAATTATCCTTTAGAAAATTGAGCTGAAAACAATATTATCTTAATTAATGAAAAATTTTAAATTTTCGTACTAGGAAATTATAAAACATTAATATTTCAACTTTCATATCTTTCGATAACTTAATTCAATTTTGATTTGCTTTGAGGCGTTCGATGCAGTTTTTTAAGGAGAAAAAGATGACCGAGTACCAACCATTAAACTATCAAGAATTTCACATGTTATATTGAGGAAATTCTTTTTTTTCGAATATTTCATTAATGATATACCCCGAATAAAAAAACTGATTTTAATGAAGCATATAGGTATCAATGGTTTACACACACATGCATTCGCATACATTCGCGCACACGCACATACGCGCGCATGTACACGCACATACAGATACAGACACAGATCACTAGGGGAATTATCAAAATAAATTCCTAGTACCCTGAAACGTTAAGATCTGGTGAAAACACAACTTTGGAAAGTCTAGGAGAAAGCGATAACTTTTCATAGTGGTCAGTTAAATAATACATAACTAAAATTTTAGTATCTATCAAGCTGATAAATAACCTTCCGACTTTGAGAAAGATGCTTTTTTAGACTAAACTAAGAATTAGTTTTTACAAAGCTAAGCGTAACTAATATTAAGCTAGACACCAATTTATCGAAGCGCCTATTGCGAAATTATTTTCGTTTTATTGAATATTTAGCATAGATTATTCCTACATTAATGTACGAGATTTCTTATGAAAATCACCTAAGTATACGAGAATCTTCCCCTTTGTCCATCAGTTCATTTAAGCTAATTACAAATGCGGCTAAACTCGGTCTATCAGCTGTTCTTACAACAGTTAGGTTGTATTCCACAGGCAAATTGTTATCTATGGTGATGCAAAAAATACGGCTTCATTAACTATATCGGACATTTAAGAACATTGAGGATACTGAGTCATATACTATCATCAAATAGTAGGTAATGTAAATTTTATACATTTCGTCTAAATTATTCACATTAGACCAATTCCAGATTCTGAACAGTACATAGCTTACGTTAGAAAGTTGTGTTTCTTGTATGTTAACCCTAAATATAAGAAACGTATGATCTAAAAATGATTAAGTCTCAGCTAATTTGATTGCTAAGCATGGCAAGTTATTGATATGCAAATACTAAGAAAAAGGGAATAAGAATATCTTTATAAATCTTTATAAAATTTTCATTTTTATTTATAATATACATATTTTAATTAATATTATGTATGACTAGTTTTTTTTTTCATATTGTTCTGTAAGTATATTTTTATATATTTTTAGCAATTAGCATTTACTCCATAGTATCTAAATTTATACAATGCAATTTCCTATCCGAAAGAATCAAATGCCTTCTACAGGTCACAAAACATTCCAATACCTCAATGTAAACAATGATTCTGCGTTGTAGTTTTTTTAGTTCTCGTAAATAGTTTGGATAACAGTCTTTTTCTATAATGGAAAATAACCATTTTTTTTTGGTTTTGCCGATAATGACGTCATCATTCACATGGACATCATTGACAAAAAAAAAAGGAAGAAAACATTGAAATGTACAAATATTGCCCCTTATACACAATTATCAGTATTTGTTTTTTATCGTGTATAGACATATTTTAAAAGTTTCGGTGTTTTAATAGGCATTTGAAATGATCTTACATAAAACCCATGAACACACGCACATTATTTAGCGCGTCAGGAGTGTGTATTGTGCGCCTTCGACGCCGGCGAGGCGCTGGAGCGAGCGCAGATAAAGCGCTAATAGGCGCGCGGGAGGCGCGTATCGCGTACACATTAATAACGTGACACGCGAACATCACCTAGCGCCGCGATTGGCCGCGGTGTCCGCTACACCACGGCCGGCGGCTTGAATGTACACTTTTTATACATATTGTTGCAAGCAACAGTTCTAATATTTGGAATGTAAACAACTCCTCTGCCCCAACCCGCCCCTCCGACGTCCACATCCGCGGGTGGGTAGATTTTAAACGCATTTACCTTTGAGGTGAATTATTCCAGAGGCAATAAATAGTGTTTGGTTTTGTTGGACGTGATGTGGTTACTGTAGATAGTTTTTTTCCTGGTTTAATTCCTAAGTTTTATTTCTACGATCAGTGCATTCATAAGTCAAGTGCAATAAACAACAAGTGTTTAGGTGGTTTCGTTGGGATTTATTGTATTTTAACGTTCTTAGTGTTTCTATATACCTTCTCCTTTTTATGTGTTTTTCTCCTTTTCATCCCGTATCGTCCCTCGAACCTTCGAAAGGGTCATTATACACAAATATTTACATACATGCCTATTGAAACCGCCTTAACAATTTCGAGGTAAATTTTTTCTTTGATGATGTACTATAGTTCATCATATAATATAGTTCATCTGTAGTCTTCTCTGGAAAATATTTTTTTTCTAAAGGTCTTAACTCAGCACCATCGTTTTCTAAATGCTCTAAACTTGGCGTCATTCGGTAGAATTTTGAGGCGAACACATTGTTGTTATGTTATGGTTCTCGACAAAAAACGATAGTAGGTGACATAAACTACAGACGAGATAACGCGCTGGGTGTTATGCATCTAAATATTTATTGTTGGTAACGATTATAAATAACTTTTGGCGTAGGAACTTATTATTTTACCACAGGAATTTCGACAGTAACCAAGCAAAACTCCGTTGCTCACGTCCTATCGTTAGCGTGACATCGTTATTGGCTTAGAGCAGCTTTCTGCAAGTCGTGATCCTCTTTAAAGAGAGAGAACATTATTCGACACGCTTGAAAGGGCGGATCCGAGTTAAAGTACAAACTTATGAATCTTCTACTCATTAGAAGAATGAGTTTTTTTCTAAGTCTGGTATACGACTATTATTTTGCCAATAATTAAAAATTACAAAAAATTGTAATTATTATTGATCGCTCTTTATGCACTTGGAGAGAGAAAAAAAGGACAGTCATATAATGTTAGAAGTGCATTTAAAAGTTAATATCAAAAAGTCTTATAAGTGAAAGGAAAAAATGGCATAACATATCCTACAAGATAGGGAACAAATGGTTAAGTTAATAACATATTAGTCAGTTCGTTTTTAGCCTGACCTCGAATCAGTTACTGATAAGAAAGCATGTGTTTGGGTGAAAATCAACAGGGTGACATATATGGTTACTAATAAACATTACTCTACTATCTACGTATAAGCAACAAAAAATATATATTGCAACCGGAAGAATATATATGTTAAGAATATACAACAACATTAATTAATTTATTTATTGTCGATAAAATAGCTGATATCCACCATCTCAAAATCAAATAGTAAATTTCTATCTAATATATGCCTAAATCCCACCACCCTCCATTTGAAAATAAAAAAGACGCAGACAAAGCATCAACTTTAAGTGTATTCACTTTCAACATAAGGTCATTGTCATCAACAGAAAAATTAAAATAAAAATAGAAAAAGGTATTAGACAAGAGGACCCACTATCATCGAAGCTTTTCATCGTTATACTTTGGGTTGCAAATAAATGGAAAATATTTAAACCATCTCAAATATGCCGACGATATAATTATTATTGTAAAAAGTGCTGAGGACTTAGAAGCGATGATGAGATCACTCGATAATGAAACCTCTAAAATTGGTCTAAAATTGAACGCAAATATAACGAAGATAATAACTAATAATCTTAATAGACCCATTGTGATTAAAGGATACTGCGTAGAATATGTCAATGATTACGTATATTTGGGCAAACAATTATCATTTAACAAGATCAGTAACGAAGAATCACTTCTTCTTCATGAAGAATAAACTCCACATGGAAAAAAATTTGGGCTATGAAAAAATCCTAAAAGGATATTACGATCTGCAGCTGGAAAAACAATATTCGACACCTGTTTATTACCATTCTTGCTGTAGTACGGCTGCCAAACGTGGATATTCACGAACAAAGCTAAGCATAAAATCAAATGTGTTCAGACAGCAATGAAAAGAAGCGTACTGAAGATAAAGAAAATACACAAAATGAAGCGTCGAAGTATCAGACACAAAACAAAATTCACTGACGCTCTCGAGCATGCATTAACTTCAAAATGGAAGTGGACGGGATACATCTTACGTCACACAGATAGAAGATGAACTATAGAAACCATACAGTGGAAAGGCCCGAGAGGAAAAAGACTGTTGGTAGACCAAGTTGGTAGAAGGTGTGCTGATAACATTATTCAGATAACCGGAAATGAATAGAAGTTTATTACCAGAATAAATATTCTGGTAAGTACTAATAAATATAAAAAAATAGAAGAGGCCTGTACCCGAAAAGGATTCGTATTTCATTCAAAGATAACTAAAATTTTGACAAAAATTTAATGAAACTTACTAACGTTTATTAACTACACTTGAAATGTAACATGGAAATATGAAAAAATAGCTTTATAACAGTAATAGCAATGATGATGATATTCCTTAATCTGTATATTTTTATTGATCTATTACGTCTTTACTATTTCAATCTTTCAGGTTCTTTTACTCGCTTCTCGTGCCGTGTCGCGACAACGAGAACGCGCTCTCAGGTGCAATATTTTACCCGATTCGCGGTAAAGGCGTCATTCGCCGCGTTATAAATGAAGTACACGGGGTAATGACTTGTACGAGATTAATAAGTTTTATTCACAATGGTTGCTCTTGCGCCGATAGACGTAACGTTATTGAATATTGAAATGTAACGGAAACTGATATTTAATGTTCTATGACGATATCATTTATCGTTTATGCGATCTATCATAATGTCTCATTGTAATGTATAAATTACTTCTAAGAAGTTATGAGTCAGACTGAAGCTTTTTGAGAACTTAACATGTAATTGAAGATTATCGTGAATTTTATTCATCATTTGTCACCATTCAAACAATCTATGATGTTAAATATGCAATACTTTGGTAACAAAGGTTTTCTGGGTGTCTTTCAACTTTGCCGTGGGAATATGATAACTTCTCAAGGGAAAAATTGCTTACATTTATTTCTAACAATTAACGTTTAGACATATAATATACATACGCTACACATTATGCAAAACCTGTCTGCTTTCCCGTTAACAATGTTTTTAGCGCCATTTGTTGTTGAGAACGTAATTTTAAGCCCACTGGTATCTGTTACAGCATCCAATAGCATAGAAACAATGCAATTATCTCAAAATTTTACGAGATGGCGCGATAAAATTAAGTTTAGAAAAAAAATAAACTAAAAAAATAAAACATTTTCTGAGTATAAAATGCCATCAAAATCTTTAGGGCCTTTTCCGAGGTATGTTAGTATAAGTTTATAATACACAAGAATTTAATGGAAACTTATTTAATGGAATTGGATTTGAGTTCGAAAAACACTCAAGCTGGTAAGGCGCAAAAGCTTAAACTTGTTTCTAAGTTTGCGAATTAACAATTAAGCTCATCACTGCTGACATTCTTTTTAACCGACAGAAGAAATTAGATGGTCAGTTAATTACGTATTTTTATTCAATGAGTGTACGCGTCCGGACAGCCTGAGGAATGTCATTTCGGGGCTTACCTGGTTCTTGTTGACGCTCCGTCCCAAGTCTCCAGGCGTTCGAGCCGCGATCATCTAATGACACTGTAGTTTTTTTTCGAACTGCGTTTTTTGTTGTCTGCGTGTTCACGCATCAACCACACGCTCCGCTCTCTACGTTTTTGGAATGTCAAAAGTGACATTTCTTCCCGTGCTGTTTGCCTCGCCCCACGTCAGTCTATGGTTTAGGGGAGACAAACTACAATTTTAACAAAGGGAAATTGGCGAAATAGTAAGAAAATTCTTGAAGTTTATAGTTATCTACTGTAATACACATCTACAATCTTTTTGATTCAGATTTAGGGAGCTAGATCCTAAGTCGAACCACTGCAGATTGGAAGTTAATAACAGAGAATTGATAATGACCATTGCCACCAATGCGGTGACATATCCGTCATCAAGTTGATATAATACTCGATGACGCAGTCAGTGGTAGGTGAATTAAAAAGAAAGTGTGATATGATCAGGGTCTAGTCCTAGAAAAAATGTCAGTAGTAAAATATCAAAAATCGGCGTTTAAAAAAATTTAAAAGACAGTTGACCCTACAGGCCATTCCTAAAACTTCCCGTTATGATATTTATCGATTTGAGCTCCTCTATTTGAAGAGCATGGTGTCTCAAAGCACAAAGCTTTATCTTTAAGGTTCTTGTACTAGAGAGTTATAAAAACGGTTGACTTTATAAGCCACTCATGAAAGTTTTTGCTACTTTTACGTATTTGCGTTCACAGTCTTCAAAAATTCTTTTTGTTGATTTTTCGTTAACGATATCTCTCGAACAAGCCAACCGATTTTGATATAGTTTACAACACTCGACGTTGCTTTTGAATCAGAAGAACTAATTGAATTTTCAAAAAGCAACTTTGTAAATTTTTTCAATACACACGCCCAAACGCATGTACGCGCGTACACACACACACACACACACACACACACATATATATATATACATACATTATACACATAATTGTATAAACCCTAAAACGTCAAGATCTGGTGAAAACGCGATTTTAGAAAATCGAATTGACACTGTAACTCCAGTTTTATGAAAATTTTTCAATTTTCATGTGGGATGTTAACAATCAGAGGTTGATGTTAGAAAAATTCAATATTAAGTAAAATAAAAATTTTAATGGAATTTATAGTCTAGAGTTTGCCAACCGTTCCAACCGTTTAGATTAGTCAAGGAGTTACGTTAATGACATTAATAAATATCATCAATTTTTCGATAAGTTAAATAATAATTTTCTAATCCTATCATACAACGTCATGAAGTGGAAATTTATAATGAATACTTCACTAAGCAGTATTAAATGAATAGCCAAAAAAACATAAACCATAAATGCAATTTGTGATATAAATATATAGTTATGGATAAATGGAATGGACAAACAAAACCCTTTCCCAGCGTAAGAAGTTTTTGGTCAAAAACCAATAGTTATTAATGTTATCGTAAAAGATAAAAGTTTATGACAGAGAGATGAAAATACGTATGTCGTGACTAAAGTATCAATGAGGACACTAGAATATTCAAAACTATCTTCCGTTTTATGTTAGTAGAAATATAAGACAGGAATCCCTACTCAGAATGATGTTCAACCTATTTCTGGCTAATTGTCTAAGTGATTTGAAAAACTATGAATGTGCGCAAAGAATGGGTGAGTTGTTAGCCAAAAGCTTCATGTATATTCGATGATAATATAATTTTTGCACCACTGATATACGACTTAAAAGAAAAGGCAACTAATGTGAACGAGATTTGCCAACGTCAGAAAATTAAATGTTAACAAGAAAAAACTTTTCTGTTGAAGGGAAGCTAAAGTGTGAGTTTATTAAACACTAGCTTTGCGCTCACGGCTTCGCCCGCATGGAATTCGGTATCTCATATTAAGTTTTATAACCCTTAAACTAACCTACTTCATTCACCGGTCCAGTAGATCTTCAACCCCTTTCAACCCTTAAACATTTATCAATAATTTGAGCACGTCGTGATCACAAGGTCGCGTTAGGTTTTTGTTTTTTTCTCATCTCTTGAACGTCAATTTTTTACGTCTTTACTTATTTGCATCGTAACATCTCAGGCTAGACATTCCAATGAGGATAACTTTTTGTGACTTTCTATTTGATTGAAGTAAAGTCCGCATTCTGCTCTAAGCCAAGCTAATTATAATCTGTTCAGAAATTTTTAAAGATGTGCTCGAACAGACAGACGGACAGAAATAAGAAAAAATGTTATTTTCTCTTATATTACCATCTCTTAATAATATCGTCCCCTCTGCATTTTTCATAAACGCCTTCAATGTACAAACACACCGAGTTTTACAGTTTTGTTATACGCGTGATATATTGCTATTAAATGAGAGAGTCAAATAAGTGAAAAGACTTGTTTATTTGAGTTTTTATTTATGGACGACGGTGAACATGATAAAGATATTGAAACAAGAAATGCGGAAAATGGAAATTACAGTTTTTTATTTCTTGGTCATAGTAAAAGATGTAGATAATCTCTTATCACTGATCGATGATTTTATAATTATTTTTCTCCGATTTAATATAAATCACTAATAAGAAAAAAACCTGCTAGGACTTATTTGGCATTCTAATTAATAATAAACGGGTACCGGTAAAAACTTATTATTATTTTTGAATGCAAGTTAACTTTTAGTCTAATTTTTTTTTTCAGCTACAAATGCTATGAGCAACTGGATTGACTTGTTGTAGTTGTTTGTAGAACGACAATTGTGAAACGAAGAGGTTACTGAATTTATTGTTCTCAACCTTTGTATTTAGCAAATTCCTTTTTGGATTCAGATGACCTTATTTAAGATGGCGTCGAAGAAGTTCAATTTCGATGTAAAATAGGGTTAAGTTGTAATAAAAATGTCAAACATGAACTTCAATTTGATCAACGGTTAAAAAATACAAACAAGTAAAAAATTACACAAATATCCGTGAAAGAAAAATAAACCTATAATGCATTATGGTCAAGCAATTTCTCATACCGAGGCATTCGAGCTATGGTTAAGAGATTTAGACGAAACAATTACTTAATGTCATCGGAAAAAGATAATTTAATAATTGTCGGACGTGATTTATTGCAGGGCGCCGCCCACGGCGGGGTCCGAATACGGGCTATTACCTTTATTTATGCGTACGGCTTCGCTTACATCTTATTCCTATACAACACGGTGTGTATTTGTTGGGAGAACATGGTAATAGCCGCGTCCGGATCTCTAACGACTCAATTTTCTGTTGTTGCGTTGATCGATTTTGAGACTTAACGTCGAAACATGAAGTCGATATTGTCTCAAATATTGAATTGCGGGGATCGATCTCGTCAGTGACGAAAGGGCTTAAAGATTTTTCACATCGACGCGTGAATATGAATCGTTTCGCTATCGCGATTGTATCGAATTTGGAATGAGATTGAAATATACGTCTAAATAATGTCTTCTTTAATGAATCGGTACGGATATCGAAATGTATGCGTATTAAAGGATGTGGTTCTAATCGAAAATTAACTCTTAACTGAACATTTTAAAGTTGAAAATCGCAAGATGAAATTACGAAACATAGTGCATACTTGCCGATGTTCGGCTAGCGAGATGTTTTCACAGAGAACACAGCCATGTAACTAATGCAGGGAATCTACATATCATTAAGAGATGTACGCCGGTCCGTACGTGTGTAGCGCTTTGTTCTTTATATTTACGGGGCGATGCGTCCGTATTTATGACGGCGGCGCGCCGCCGCGCCGGGAAATGCACGTCTGAAGGCGGCCGACGAGGGACCGAAGTCGATTTGGAAATTCACGATGCATCGTTGGCGTTGTTCATCATGCTCAAAACGTGTCTTTGTTAGGTTTGATATTTATTAACAACTTTTTACATATAAATTGAAACCTCCAAACAATCAAGACATAGAATTATTTAGAGATCAACCATCATAATGATATACCGAAAATAATTCAATTATATTAATAATTTAATGAATTGTAGTTGTACATATACAGAAGAATCCAAAAGGTGAACATGATTTTACTGCAACCTCGTCTACTTGTTTAAATTCTTCTTTGTCTCATCGTTATCGAACTAGGTTCTGATTCCAATCTCAATCCTGATTTCTTCTTCTGAATCCTGAATCTTTCATAATATTTAGAAAATGACGCTTTATATTCTTAAATTCTTATTTTTATTATATACTACTGGTACATATTATACCAGATTTTTTACACGGTTTTGTCTTCGTTGATATGGAACAAAATTAGTTAAGTTTATATATATATATATATAATATTTCTTTTGTCTTCAAATCTACTTCTGATTCCTGTCCCCATTCCAACTTGGACCGCGAGTTTTCCCATTCTTATCCGGAATAAATAAAAAAGGTACCTTTTATATGTTTTCCGTGATATATATGAATTCCATTCTTGTCTAATGACTGATCTTCTGCCGACTCCGATATCAAGTCTGGATAACATTTAGCTCTTGTTTTCGGCTACAAACACAATTTTGCTTTCGAGTTCGATCCGTTCCCCTGTTTTCTAGTATCCACTATGGTTTCATATACGATTTCGGTCTAGATCCCAAATTCAATTTCATTATCAACCCTGACTACATCGATGTCCTTCACTTATTAGGAACGAATATGGTAGATTATCTTATAGATACAATTCTCTACGAAGTAAATATGTATGTGCAAAGTTTCCTTTCAATTTCTGCTCTCATCTCAATCCAATCAATTCAATCGAATGTCCGGTTGAAACGTACCTGAGACGTTCTAAACGAATTCACTTTGACATTCACACAGAACACTGTTAGATTGTCGTCGAATAACGTTTGAATCACCCCAGTACTGAAACGTATCCTCTCACAATACCTTTACTTCAGTAGCATCCGACAATTCCGGTCGGGTAGCTGCTAACCGACCTCTGTCTTCAGTGCGACGGCAACGTTCGCAGCCGGCGACTTGACGTAGTCGTCCGGGCGCGGAACGTGTGGTTTAATTTGTGTAAAGTGAAAAATTCAACAGTCAATTCGCTCGTTGTTAGGATCGAACCTAGTACCTGATTCGAGGGCGACACACTTGACCGCCGAGCTGCCGCCGCTCGTCGCTCGCACCGCTGTTAGGCGCGGGCGTCGAACAGAGTCTCGATGTCGTCCGCAAAATCCCGCAGGTGATGGGACGTTAATCGTTTCGAAACGAGTTTGTGAATTCTGTAAACGGTGATTTGGATGTTGTTACGTAACCGGCTCTCGAAAGGCAAATGTTAACTTAATAGGAGGCTCCTATTAACACCGGCACGGCGTTGGCAGCGAACAATTTCGTACTAATTGTCGGACAACACCGGAATACCACTACGCGGGTGGTCCCATAGAGTTTATGGGATCTTTACTTTGGTATCTTCGATATATATATACTATGTCCGTGAATAACATTAGTTTTCTTGTATGTCGTGTTTAGTTTTCACCTAGTGGATAAGATGCGTCTACGCATGTCAACTTTGCAAATGTTTCAAATAAACTTAGTTAAGTGACAACTCCTTATATTAAAATTATTACACCATTAGGGAAATTATAATTAAATACATAAAATTATAACAACGTAATTCAAAATTATAAAACAAATACAAAACGGTAGCAATCTTGTACAGCTACGTGATTCATTTAAATTCAAAATAAAATGTTGCTGTGTGTGAAGGTTCACACGTTTAAAATTATACTGGAAATGCCAGTGAAATAAATTATGTGAGCTCATATTCAATTTTAAGCTGTTCTATCAATTTGACCGTTTAGGATTAGAATATTGGTGCAATATCAATTTGCTCTAAAACCTATAAAGCAGTAATGAATGTTTTACAAATCCCATGATTCATGAGATCTGTATATTTATTCTAGTATTACTGTCATTAGAAATATATAAAGATATAAAGCATTCAATAATTATTCTAGAAACCTATAAAAATATCAAGAATATATATCCATGTATATTCCGATTAAATACTTTAAATAGGTATTTCAGAGTTTGCACAAAGTATTGGAAAAAGGCTGACGGACACGATAAAAGTTAGTTCATACACAGTTTAAAGTGTCAGAACAAGTAAACTTGACACAATCAAACCTTTTTAATCTTTCAAATCAAGGCAAATATCAAAATTATATTGATGTAAGTTTACCCCCATGGAGATGCTCTTGTATGTCCACTGTGTGAATAGTTAATGGACACCTCGTCACCATATTCCATAAAAATCATAGTTACACGAAAGACACTCCCTTTTACCCTTATATTGGTATTATACAGCCTCCTAGTATATCCCTCAAGTTCAAAATCAAGCGTTAACCACAATGAGAGATAACAAATGTTTTAAGTCTATATTTGCACTAGAAGTGAACAATTTTAGAGCGTTTTGTGTTGTTTGGATTGTAATTAAACTGCACTATAAACTGGTACCATTTCTGGATGTCTGTTCGACTTGTGTCCTTGTGTGTATCCTTACGTTAATATTTATAGATCAAGGTGGAAATCCTCTTAATATATAAGTTAAATTAATCCGTTCACCTTGTGAAAAAAAATTAACGTGTAATGTCAACATAATTTATTTTATTATTCGTTCTCACATATATTTTCTACCCTATTTTTATGTGGCTCGCTGGGCCTGCATTTTATAATTGTTCGTTAATGGAAATTAACAAAGAAGTTTACATAAGATATATATAATAAGAGATTAAAAAAAATAAAATGTTGGAAAACGGTTGACCTTGTAGCATCAAAATTTCTCACTGTCACGAATATACAGGTGCGCGCATGCGCGTATACACACATGTAGCTTTACAAGGACGTCAAGCTGAAAATAGTACCGTATCTTAAAAATTTTAAAACGTCAAAATTTTATGAAAACTTATTTTTCGTAAATCGTGCCAGCAATAATAACAGCTTAAATTTATCTTTTCATTTTCGATTTCCTCATTAAAAAATTAGAAAAAACGTAGAGCTCTTTTTAGAATTCGAATCGTTTAAGAAAATTAGTACTACCTTTATAAAGCTAAATACAAAAGTTGCGTTAGATTACAAAATGATATATAAAATAGATGACTTCACTATTATAACGTAAATAAATTGTTTTTTTTTTATATCAGTTTACATTTAACGGGTATTTCAACCGCGACCCGAATATCGAACCCGGAACTACCGGACCGCGCGAACGGAACACGAAGGCGCGCGCTGGGCAAACATTGCACACACAATTATCACATACAATGATAGAGTGGTGGGCCGCTGGAGGTGGTGGTGTTTGCTCAACTTAAACGGGTCATAACGCGCCAACACTCTAAACAGCCGAAACGTGGGGAGGCTGCCTGCGGACGGCCGCTTTGTTTATGCTATAGAGCCAATTGGATGCTGGCCATAGAGAACCAGTGTGTTTATGTTGTTCCTTATGCAACTGCATACAATTTATACGATTATATAAGAATTTATATGACTGTATAAATCGTTTTGTTCGATTTCATCCGGATCGGTTTAGGACAGTTGGCTGACTGCCATAGATTTTCAGGCTGTATAGGTTTTATAAATCTAGGCGTTCAAGGCGGCAGGTAGCAGGCTTCGGCTGATACAGGACACGTATGTAGATTTGAAAAGAGGCGTGGATTTATCACATTCGTCTAGCATCAGAGGCTCTCGATAGAATATAGACTTATTCTCACTATGGTACTGGTGTTTGTCGGCCGTTAAAACACACTCGTGCATTATACACTCGCGAATGAAAAAACTTAGACAAACGCCAGTGACAGAAAATGAGGATTTTTTAAACAGAACTATATGAAAATATGGGTTTCCTTTTAAAGATATTACGTATGAAAATAAGGTTTTCTTTTTTAACATATTACGTATGAAAGTAAGGTTTTCCTTTAAAAGATATTACGTACGAAAATAAGGTTTTGCTTTTAAAGATGTTACGTATGGAAATAAGGTTTTCCTTCTAAAGATATTACGTATGAAAATAAGGTTTTCTTTTTAAAGATATATATGAAAATAAGGTTTTCGTTTTAAAGATATATATGAAAATAAGGTTTTCCTTTTACGTATGAAAATAAGGTTATCCTTTAAAAGATATTACATATATATTTCATAGTTACTGCTCGTATTTTACTACCGCTTCAGGTAGTTTAAGTGTAGTTTAGATGTGATTAGAAGCGACTTCGTAATCTATTTGTGTTAAGTTAAATTAGCTTTATAAGGTTTTGAAAACAGTACAAAATATGCAATTTCTCTGAAAAAAAATTTCAAATGGTTCTTCTTTAGACCGTCATTACTTTTAAACTTTATTTCATTTTAAAAGTTATATTTTGTTCCACAAAACTCCTCAAAATAATTTCGAGCTGCAACATTCAATCAATTTCAAAAATTACTAGTTACCTTATTTTCTAATAATAATAACACTTAAAATATGTTATCGGTGTAAATCGCAATATAAATGCAACATTTAATATTCTGATTGGAACGAAAATTCGAAAAAGTTATGTAGGTGTAATATGAAAGAAATTTGAATTAGAAATCAATGACTATAGCTGTAATTGGATCAAAAAAAAAACATTGCTTTGAACGTGATTAGATTCACACGATATCTATTAGCTTTTCATACGTGGGCGAAGATACGATATTTATTTAAATAAATATATTACACACACAACGAAAGTGCGTGATCAATTACTGTAATGTAATTATCAATCTCTGTTCATTTATAATCCTACACATATTGATTTATTATTTTGGTCTGTATACGAAAAAGAGCTCTACCTGGGTATAGCCTCGTTTTAAAGTTTCCGAGCCAAAATAGCAGAACTATAAGGGTTCCGGCTTATAGTTTCGTCACGTCCGTCTGTATATCACAAGCATATTGCTCAAAACCTACAAGATCCATATTGATGCAATTCAGAACTGTTTTGACAATGGTCATTAGCAGTCTCCGACCGTCAACGAACCCCGAGGTCCGAGATATCAATCTGGAAATGAAAAAAATTTGGGTAGGTAAGTTACCTACGATTCGGTATTGGCGTGATTGTAACCCGTCACCCAAAAATTATACTTACAGTCCAGCTAAATAAAGATATAAGTGATCTTGTTTTTCACTTAGTGCCACTTCTTTTTGGCACTTCCGCCGAGGACTCCGCATTATGCCTAGGACCTATCTCGACCGTTACTCTCGAGTTCAGTTCGAAGTTACACCAGAGGCCTATCTGTAGATCATAGATCGTGTCGCTGTTGTACCGCATTAGATCAATGGCGGTCGTTAATCATGCAATTTAATGATCTCTCTGAGCGGTTGTGAGTCGATTTTGTATATACAACTTTATAATCGAACGATAAACGTGAGGCGCGTACCTAAAGATCTATTTATCGCATTACGGTATCTTTGCTGTCGATCTGCGGCAAATTAATGTTTTTGATTGCGCAAGACGAGCGCACATCTATGTTTGCAAGTGCGCAGGCGATCTTGTTCGTTTATTAACTTAATTATGGAGACCAACACTAACTTGGTTAAGTGAAATGTCTATGAATACCTACAACTGTTATTGACGTAACTAAAACAAGTTACTCAAAGCTCATCTATCAATCATGTGACAATAATTTCCGGATTTTTAAAAATATTAGCATAAATAATGTCACACATATTTTGCTGAAGGGTAGGCAGAAACTACATACCTCCATAAGTTACGAACTACACATACCTCTCTCTGTTCATGGATATCCAACAATCTTTTCGTGCAAGCTTAAAGTTGCAACTTTTTTTTGATTTGACTACCAATTTTATCTGAACAACATTTTCTAAATCGCCCCTTAGACGTAGATCTCCCTGATAGACGTTCTTTGTGCAGACTTCCTTGGTAAGTCTTCCTTCTACCTTACTACAAGTGAAGTGTTTGATTGAAATCAACGATTTGTTTCACATATCCTTGATTCTTCTTACAACTGTTGACGTGGAATTAAGTCAAGTTAAAATGACACATGCTATTTTAATGAAGAGCGTTTGACTATATTTAAACATTATCCCAATATTTTATGGTTGTAGGTAAAAATGGACGAGAAGGGAGTTGAGATATGATCAACTCCCTTCTCTAGATTAAAAGTTTTCTTCTTTAAAAACTCACTTTGTAGTATGGCACTTATTACAATAGCAATTAAGTGTAGCTTAAGGTAGGCATTCAAGTTAACACAAGTCATATATTCCGTCATTAGGTAAGTGCACGTCTTTTTATGACTGATGGTAAAAGGTATTGAATATTGTTATATCTATAGAAACTAAACTGTTGTGAATCACTATTGATACGAATAACAATAGAGACATTGCACAATAAAATTACGTTTCAGAAATATTGTTCCCTAGATGCCAATCACGTCTTATAACGCGTTATTTTTTAATATAATTTTCTTAATGATCAAAATAATAACAAATAGAAAACTTTATTATCGGAACCGCTGTTTAAATCTAAGACACACTCACGTCGCACGACGTCATCAGTGCCGTGCCGTTGTCGCGCCGTGTCGTTGCCGGGTGCCGTGTGCCGTTGCCGTGCCGCGGCGTGCGCGTCGACCCTCCGGCCGAAGTATTCGAGCGGAGCATTGGCATTTATTGCGCGCGCCTTACCGAGCGATACGATCTCGGCCACATTATATTGTCTTAATTGATTCGTCGGGCCGGCCCGCGGCGAGCGGCCGCTGCAATTATTTACGCGTAATGGTCGCGTTCGCTTTTGTACCGATTTTGTCATGTACCACCGAATCGTGGGCCTGTGCAGGTCCGCGTTCGTCGATGTGCTGGAGGAAGCGATCGAGCGCCCAGCGACAACTTTAAAAAATGGCCTAGAACATGTCGGTTCATGCTTACTATAGGGTTCCGAAGCCGTTAATGCAAAGAAATGCACTGCATATGAAAAAAGTACGTTGTGTTTCCATGTTTCCCGCATTGAATAGTAATAAGCACTTTAGTCGCCTATAACTAGAAAAGCAAGTAGGCAGGTGGACTATTACTATTAAACTAGTGTAAATTAAAGTGCATCAATAAAAGAGCGTATCTTCATGGCACTTACGTCCTATTGTTGAGAAGAGCAGTTGTTCAGCAATAACTCAAAAACAGTATATCCGACCATGTTCAAAATAATTTTCGTTGAAAGTGTTTATTAAGCGTTATCTTCAGTGGTTTAGAAAATAGAGGAGGGAACACAATTCCTGCAACTTTCGGAGCGATTATTTTCGAAATTATTCACGTAATCAGAAATGTTGCTAAGAAGCCTATTTTTTTTTTAAATTGTCAAAATACATGCCATACATTAAGGTTCGTTGAAAAAAAAAATTTTTCACTTTTTCTTGTACATGTATTGTGTGCCTCCCTTACAAATATTTATTTATGTTATTCAACCATCAAACTAAGTAGCGGCTTATACAAGACACATACGCTAGAAATTTCATCACTATAGGTCTTGTAGTTTTTAAATAAAATGCATGTGACATACGGACGGACGGACATGACGAAACTACCTACAGCCTAAAGAGCGAAAGTGAATTTATATATATATATTTATAAACTACGTACTGAAATTTATGTAAACAAGTTACGATATCATTAAAACGAAGAAATACAAATGCATAACAAAAAACGTTAATTAATAATAAATTAATAAAATTGTTTAATAAAACAAATACTATAAATAATAATTGTACATTTTTAAATTAGTATGTAATCGATATTGCTTTGATAAAGTCAATTTTAAACAATACGTACAAAAGTAGCTCTGTTTTGAGCACAAATTAATTGTACTTGATCAATCTATAGACAGAGTTGTTCGTTTACCCCGAAAACAAATTACTGGAACAAACTATAGTTTTGTATGTACACGTAATATTATAGCCAAAATCGACGTCGACTATTACAATATTCATGGACTATTGTAATAGTCAATGTAATAGGCGAAAAGTTTGCCTTACACGAACGCAAACTTTGCACTCCAACTGACATTGCTTACCTCACTTCCGTGTAAGACAAGCGAGGGGTCTTTCAATTATTACGTAAGCGGACTTTTAGTTTATTTAACCCTTCTTTCGCTCTCGTTAGCGAAAGTTCTTCCTCCCTCCCCCCTCTTGCTCGTTTCACCATATTCTTACGTGAGCATTGTCGAATTTTTTAAGAAATCTCTTTGCTCTGTCCTGTTCTAAAACGGATCTGTTGAAATTTATTTAGTGTTGTCCTTTCACAGTTATTAAGCCCACGAAAAAGAAATGAGAACATCCATTTATAAAC
Organism: Eumeta japonica; assembly: GCA_005406025.1. NCBI lineage: Eukaryota > Metazoa > Arthropoda > Insecta > Lepidoptera > Psychidae > Eumeta > Eumeta japonica. The sequence goes on from BGZK01000671.1 coordinate 291,629, forward strand.
GATATATGCATTGAACGCATATTTAATATTTGCTCAAGCAAATCGTAAGAATCATCACAGTACACTCCGCTATGTCTGTACTGTGAAGGTGTGTATGAATAATGGAGAGGGGACTATGAGGGAAAGATAATATAAAAGAAGATTAACGAAATAATATAAAAGAAGAAAAACGAAGATTTTTTAATTTTTTTTTTGTCTATCTGTCTGTCTGTTCGCTCATATCTCTGACATTAATGAGCGAATTCTGATACCGGTTTTGCAGATAGATAGTGTTTCAAGCATTGGAGCAAAATATAATTCAAGAAAAAAAGTTATCCTCTCTTAAAGATCTAAACTGAAAAGTTACAACGCAAATATGTAATAATCGCTAAAACCTACACACGACCTCCTCAATCAGAACACATTCAACTTATTGAAAATCATACAAGATAGAGGGGGAGTTTGAGGTGTGGTAAAAATTTTATGTGACACCGAATTCTACGCGGGCGAAGCTACAGGCAGAAAGCCCATATTTAAATATTTTGCTAATGACACATAAATGATGATTATTAATTTTGTCCTACTTAAGAATTTGATAAATGGTAATGTATCATCCTCGGTCAATAATGAATAAATATTAATTTAGGGCATGTTAAATATAATGATATTAGCCCGGATAAACTCAGACGCGTGAATGACGCGCGCGGTGATTCCCCTAATTCAGCGTCGCGTGAGAGCGAATTAGCAATAGTCAATTATTTAGGGAAATCCCTAAACGTCCTTTCCGCTTTCGAGCATAGAGAATTAAAGGATTTATATATACATTAGAATCGGAATATGACAACTTTTACGATAAATGCGAATACGTAAATGGATAAATATAATCACCGTTCAGATACCCGCCCCCTTATTATATAAAATGACATTCGGTACGAAGCGAAAACCCACCCCATCCTCCTTTTCGTGCTTACGTAATACGTGGACGACCCCTAAACTCAGGGTGAAATGCTTATGAATAAAAATTTTCAGATCATACCCTCACCGAATTTGACACCAATAAATTGAAGCACTGCTTTATCGTTCCTGTGGATATTTTAACGACGTTTGTTAGTGAACTAAAAATTGATATTGGGTCATATCGAAATATATGTTTCTTTCTACATCAAAACGGCACCAAAGAAACAAAAAAGTGTAAACTTCAACATGACAAAAGTTAATGATTTACATTTGGACATAAACAAATGGAAAATTATTAACGAACGTTCCCAAGACAAGTTGTATAATTTTGGAAGAACACGTTAATAAATGTATTTATTTCCCGTTATTTGTATTAAGGTTTTTACTAAATTTTTAAGATTGTTAGGCAGACAAAGTTAATACAGATGAATCTGAAGAACATAGAACTTAAAAAAAATGAAATGAGTGCGTCAGGGGAAACCCGGTAGATGTGAAACATCAATATTTTTGTATACTGAATTATTTTATATTACACACACACACACACACATACATATATATTATTCTATTACATTAAAAATACGTATTTATTATGTATTTTTTAATTTAATAGATTTATATAATGGAATTCTATATACATATATTATATTAATATATAAATCACTGTTTTTGTGATGAAAAGCTTCATCACAGGAAAAAATAAACGAGTGCACGGCTTAGATCAAAACTGAACATCTCCGAAGTGGGCGACGGTTGGTATTGCCTCATGCCAGCGCGGCATCCCCTCTACCTGGGCATAGTGCTAGGCGCAGACCAAAACCAAGCGTCTCCTGAATCTTGAGACGTCTTGGTTTTCCTCAGTCCAACGCGCGTATAAATGTTTCACACGAATAAAGAACGAATTTCAATTCTTTCAAAGTTAATGTTTCCTAAAATTTAACTGAGAGGATCCTCACAGTGCCTCACCTTCAATCACAAGCGCAGTGGCGGCGCTACACCACTCGTGGACGTCGGCGACATCAGGTTTGCGAGGCCTCTTTTTAATAACTTGTAGGCAAAACTTTTTGCGAGGCCTCTTTTTAATAACTTGTAGGCAAAACTTTTTTGTTTGCGAGGCCCCTTCAGGCGCGAGGCCGTCGGCGGTCGCCGACGTCGCCGACGCCTAGCGCCGCCACTGCACAAGCGAGATTGAAAATGGTTAAATCCAGATACAATGTAAGGGCCGTGGTTAAGGAGAAGTGTTTACGAAACCTTTTATTTTAGTAGGATAATTTTATGTAGTTCTTATTTTATAATTGTTTATCTTTGGACAGGATTTTTTAAAGAGCATAAAGGCAGGTCTAAAAGCAGTTAACACTCTCTTCTCGGTTCTTCCCGATTAAGCGGAGGTATTTTAAATGCGGCATTATACCACGAGTTAGTTGGTATAATACAGTATGATTCTTATTTTACATTGTAATATTACAGTTGTATCTATGTAAAAAGTGTTTCCTTTCAATATTATTCATTTCCTATAAGATTACTTCAAATATTGAATTCAGGGTTTATTGTTTAGATTTTTCTATTTTAGCAATATGTATTTTATATATTAATATTAGGATACTATTTGCTAAAGTTATTCATTAATGAGTTATTTGACGTGTGATTTACTTTCCACCTTTGGCATACATTTTTTTTTAATATAAAACATAGATCAGAAAATGTATTCACAAGTTACGTGTCTCGTAAAAACGTAAAAATCAATATGTATGTTTCATTTTCATTTCATCACGACTTATAATCTAAAGTAGGATTTGTGATAAATCTCGATTTTGACTCATATTAAATGGTCCGTAAATATGGACATACACAGACATTCACATATACAAGCATAGATGGGCAAAGACAACTTTCACAAAGACCAAGTCAAAGCGACTAGACCCCATCCTATCCGGTTTGACACAGGTTATACCCTAGGGGTATGGTGTGATAATAGGCATCATAGATAATTCGGACGATCGCGGTGCCTCAATCCTCGTCCTTTCAATAGGAACCATCAATATATCACATCAAACCACCCTCTCAGTATCGGCCGCGCGCCGAGCCGTGCGCCTTTGCATATTAACATTCCGCGGCCGCGCGACATGCTATACCGCCGCTGTCCGCGCGCCGCGCCTCTACGACTCAATCTCGCGCAGAGCTATGAAACCGACAGACACGCCGTTCTTTTGAGGCTCTGCTTGTTAGTGTACAAGACGTCGCCGTTTTTCAGGCAACTGCAATACTTTGATAACTATAATTTTAACTTTTAAAGGCTTTACAAGATTTGTAGTTTACTCATTTAGAAATTCTATACATAAAAAAATTATTATAACAGTACAATTGTATCAATTATTCTGCAACTTGAAAATAACGTCAAATAATCAATAGAAGAATGCGTTTAGATACTTTCATTAAAAGTACAAATATTTTATAATATAAAAATAAGTGTATAAATAAAATTATGTATCACCTAACTACTTATAAATATCTAGTACTGTGATGTTTAAACTTTTTATTTTCGATATAATATATTTGATTTACTATTCGGCTGCAGTATTAAAATATCACATTATAAACGAAATTCAATAGTTTCGTGTAAAAAAAATCTTTTTTATAATGTGTTTTACAATGATTTAAATTCTTATATGAAAACCAAAAGCAAAAATTTTAAATCCAATGTCAGCGATTTCTATCAAAATGAAAATATTATTACGCTGTTAATGGCAATAGTGGCAAAAGTTCATGATGAAGAAAGAAACATATTTATTAAAAAGTGCAAACTTTATTATATGACAAATTCGTGAACAGTGTTGGACTTTTGTATTTTTTTCATGTTAATTTGAGTAAGTTTTGCCAATTTCGGAACTTTGAAATTTGATGGTTATTTGATGAAATATGCTGAAATAAATTAACTGTGCGACACAATTATTTTTCGACAATGCATGCAATAACAGAACTAGCATTATTTTAATATAAAGATAGTTCTGTCATCATTATATAGTGTATGTACACTTTCTACTAAAGTAATACTTAAATGGAACGTAAGTTATATTTTGCAAACACATCGCACAACGTTGTCGAGTCTGAAATTTCACAAATCTACGCGCTAGTTCGACACGAAATTCGAGATTTTTTTTGTTTATTTTTCGCTTCAACCTCTTCCATTCGCGGCCCGCGGCCACCGAGCGAACAATAAGCCCATATATTATGCGCCGCGTTTTGTTTCACGGAAAATATTCAAATTTATGACGTTAGCACACGGCCAGCGGCCCGCGCCGGCTCTGTATTTCGACCCGCTCTGTGGCTAAATACTAATCATTTTGTAGTATTGTTGTTTGCGTTCATGGTGTTTGCTGTCGAAAAAAAAAGCTGGACAGGGCAAAGGCCACTATCTTAGCGAGTTAAATAAATAATTAAACGGATTAAATTCGACATAATTTGCTATAAGTTTTACAAATCGATAGAATATTTTTTAGAAATCATGTAGCTATAGGAGTTAAAGATTTTTATTATTATTAACTTTGTAATTTATCTAACATATCGTATGTATACCTTTGACTTATTTATTAAAAGAAAATATGGAAGTTTTATATATATATATTTGTTTATGTCTATGTATAACTATTACGTTCTAATACTTGAATATATATTCCCCGCCCTCCATTATTCGATACCTCAATTACTTATCAATCGAAATTAAATTACAGACATTATCCTAAATTTACTATTTTTAATTTGCTATTGGGTTGTATAGAACAAACCGAACAACAAACCGCTGTTTTCTAATACACCGCTAAGTAATTCAAATGAAGGTACCTATCGTATCATATCGTATCATATATAACAAGTATCATACCCTTATAAGAAATTCAACCAACTGACGTTACATGCCCTAGGAACGAAACATTATGCAAGCAATAAAACATTATATATCTCACATGCGCTCCCTAGAGAGAAATAGGTGTGATAATCAATTATCTCTATGCGACGAGAAAGATTGCGTCTTATTCCAACAGCCCAAAAGAACTATTTTTGTATGCCCTGTTATAACCCTTACGCCCCTTTTGTGTATGTGAGTAAAACGGTCCAAATCAATGGATTCGCCATTAAGGGCGCATACCCTTAGTAACTGGCCGATAAACTTGCCATACGTCGTCGCTTAGGGGAGATTAAAAACACCGTAAACGGGTTAGGGGAGATTGTCTTTTGATATTGGGCCCTTAATCGTCGGCGATAAAACTCGATATTTTGCGTAGGCGTATGTTATAGGTAATATTTCATTTTAAATAGGGCCGTAATAATATACAGATCACACCAGGTAAACTTCTTGTTACGTCAATAATTTATAAACAATGTAATTTATAAATAAACGTCATTATTTATTTACATTGATATGAAAACATTGAATTTAGTAATAAAATTAAATTGTAAATGACAATATATTATGAAAATAATGAAAAATAAACAAAATAACATCGACTAAAAAATAAAAAAATAATAACAGCTATCGTCGTGCATTTCTCTAACGAAATGCATAAAACTTATTTTGACCTGGTTTGTATAGGTATAAGATTAATAAAGGTTAACATCATTGTTTCTCAGTGTCCATATTGAAGAAAATCCTATGCAGACCATATCTAGAAGGGCTTTTAAGCACTCGAACCCGACGGGCTTGCATGAAACAGTGAAACAAGAGACAAATGCAAAGGTCGTACTGTGTGGAAATCTGTAGTCAATGCCTACCCTTCTGGGAGATAGCAAAGATAAATAGGCAATGTAAATACAAAGGCTAAAAAAAATTGAATATATTTTCTTAGTATAAGTAAATGCATAAAATCTGAACCATGTCAATGAGAGACTATTAAAACAAACAGGGTTTTCTTGAGCATAATAGATGGTGCCCCGGTAAATTTAAAAGTGTTTAAAACTGATTCTGTTAAATTATTGAAATATTATCTTTTTGATAGGTTTTCTAAATTTATTAGTAGACAGAGATACTATTATAACTGAAATTCAATTTAATCGTATTTCTAAATGGCACTAATAAAAGCTCTCTGTATTAAAGGCCATTAGCGAAACAAGGGATTTTTTTTTAATAAACAATGTTATCTCGATCTTATTTATATAGGAAATCGGTACTACGATCTATTAAAAATAAGCTTTGTAGTTGATCTATTGTAATAGGGCTCTACGTAGTTAGGACCGTATTGTCGTCCGTGCGTCACTTCAAGGGCGCACGTGAAAGGAGTCTTGTATAATTGGTCGACGTTAATCGAGATAAAACTATTTGTGCTGTTGGAACTATTGAGAGCTGTTTTGTACCCTATTTCAAATATACGTCGAGAAGCTTTTTTTTTCATGACATTCTCGAGGGTTATGAATCAATAGAGAGTAGATACGGTGTACGATGACTGTTCTAGGCGAAGAATGGATCTAGCGAAGAACAATATGAGTCACAGTACAAAAAGAAGTGAATTACTTCCGTTTATCAGGCTAACAAAATTATTGATTCTGTGTTTCAATGTCAAAAAAATATTATTTTGGGTTATTTATTTTATGCTTTGTTCATTTTACGAATAAGCACCCCGAATTTTTCCATATCCATTAATTAAAAACATTAATGTACCAAAAATGTTATCAATCATTAAATTATGTCTTTAGTTTGAATCGCAAGCAAAAGTCTTGTAATTCCTTGTTAACTATTTAATAAATTTTATACATTTGGCGATTCACAATTTAACCAAACTTTTATCTTTTTTTAGTGTATTAACTATACATTGAATGGTTAGAAATTGACGAGATAAATTAACATCCAAAAAAAAAAAACCGCTAGAAGCAGGCCACAAAAGAATATTATGAAATATTTTAATCCAGGTACCTAAAGTTAACAATAAATTTTTCTTTAATAAATATATGTAATACAAAAACTGGAAGTTGTTTGTAATGAAAAACGCGTAACAGAAATACATAAAATCAACCTACCTTATTATTCTGTACATTTTTCGTCTTTTGCTTAACGCCTAACGATGGTAATATTACCATTACCAGAGTTAATATTAACTCTATATAAATCCTTGCAGTCACATCTGAGCGGATCCGCGTTATCAGCGCACCAATCACGGTGGGAGCTGATGTGTTCTGATGAATGAACGTTTTGTGATGCTAATATCCAGATTAAACGTTAAAACTACGGAACTTTTGACGGGCCACGAAACGGCTTAAACGCCAACTGAATGTAAAAGAACAAGTCACTTTATTCATTACACGTTTTAGGTATGTATTAGACCGTAACGTTAATTAAGACATACATAATAAATATGAATCCATTGCCTAATGAGACGTTCAGTTTCGCAGTACACGTGTTCGTAGCATTATCGCTGATTAGTTGACATTGAATCGTTAAAGGAAACGAGCTTTGTTAGCTTTAGGGGTGCTTTCAAATTGTTCATAAATGATTTATCGGTTTTAAACGGCGACGTGCGCCCGCTCACGCTCGTACGCTGGGAGGATTCGGGGATTAAATGTAGCAAAAGTAAACTTTTGATATCTTTCCATCTGTCGCGCCGCGAACAAACAAAGATTTTCGATACGGTCGCCGAAATTAGATTCATAACGCCCCGTTTGTTTTGGCGAGCATTGGGCTGGAGGTGGCTAGGCACCTTGATATGTTTTAGCGGTACGAGGACAGACAAACCGTCTTACTGTCTGTTGACTAGTTTGGGAGTCAACATACATTCAGATCTTCGACAGGCACCAGCGTCACAAATAAAATTGAAAGGAACAATTTTCTATAGATCTTATTAAAATATACGAATATGTTTATGAAAAACAGGGCAGCATATATAATATTTTTAATTTGGAAGTTTAAGAGATTATAGCAGGAATTGATATAAGACACTTTAATATTATAAGAAATCAAAATATGTTTTGTTATAAAGAAAATTATAAATTTGTTCTGTTGAGGTTTTATTGAATTATAAACATTATTGTGTTGTAAATAAAGTTGCTCATCAACTGGATATTTACCTTGGTAAAAAAGTTGAGATTTTAAAATAACATTTATTACTAAAAATAATAGGTTACAAATAAATCATTGTAATTTGTCAACAAACAATCGTTTTGTTATTTAATCGTTTTATCAGTCGTCCATAACATTTTTAACTGGTATTTTATGTTAGATATAATAAAACTATACACGAATTTTATATTTTTATACATATATAAAAAATTATAAATTCAAATTTGTAATTATTTTTTGCATTCAGTCGAAGTCAATGTACTCAATTACCTAACTTTATTGCCTGGTAGATGGTTACACTGTATACTGAAATATTATAACATTTATTGTCTATTCACCCTAAGCGTATGTAAACTTCTGCGTTTAAACCACTTGAAAAGTACCTCTGACAACTATTTTTAGATACCGTGAAAATTATAGCCAACCATACACTAGTTGGCTATTAAATTGCTTCTTAGGGATTTTACATTTTAGTTTTTCTTCGACGTTGGAAAACAAGTACGAATTGCATGGTGAAAATCGCATGGTGTTAAGTCGGGGGAATATGGTGGTTAGGTAGAATAGACACATTTTTAGAATTGATAAAATCAAGTGTTCTGCCAGACGTATGAGGCGCGGTGTCGTCGTGGCAGAATGTCACGGTGACACAAAACTGATAACACTGTTAGAGCACAACCTCTCCCCACCATCCAAAATTAACTGTTCTTTGTTCTATTTAACGCCAGAGCAACAAATATGACCGGTCTTTCAAAAAAAAAAAACGTGGCGGGCTATTTGTTTCCGAGTGCTTCGCGCACCTCGACGTTTTGTTGGTGTCGGTTCATTTTCAAATCACCACACCGACACTCGATTGCCGCTATGTTTCGGGTCAGGATCATAAAGGTTTTTCTTTCTCGCTTCCATCAAATTTCGCTATCGTAAATCGGCACCAATCTATCCGGCGGTCTGTCTGCTCTTTGGTAAGTTTGTGAAGCATCCATTTCGAACGGCGCTTACGTAGAGAAAGGTGATCGTGAATGTTTTGTATCGTGATACAATACCGAGTTCTTGTTCATATTCTACGTATGTGCTTCTTCGGTTACCTTACATCAATTTTACAACTGTTTAAATACTTTCTTAAGCGATTGCGGTTGGCGGTCGACCCGACCTCGCTTAAACTCCAAAAATTCCCCATTCCCTAGTAAATTCACCAAACCCATTAAAATGTTATTTGTAAAAACGGTTTTGGGATTTTAAACTTTTTCTGTAATCCTAATAAATCATAGTGCTGAAATTATGTCGACTTAGTTTCATTGTTACAAGTACGCCAGATTCTCACAAAAATAAGCAATTCGAAGTAAAAATATTTGAATCCAAATATGTTGCATTTTCTTAATTTATCACTAATCAACCAATATTTACGATGGTGTATAATTGTTGCCAATCTTAAATCATTGAGTAAAGAGTACCTAATTACTTTTGGAATATACCTCGTTTATGCTAATGATTAAATACCTCCATTATATACATGTTTTGTACTGTCAAATTTGTATATGGTTATAACAATTTCTAAATTCAAAAAACTGATGAGAAAAAGTGGTAGATCCCGTATAACAAACCGAGGGCGGGATTCTACCGAGATTCTATTGCCACTGAAAATGAGAATAGATTGCAATCGGAAATAACAACGTGACCGAAACTGATATAGACAAAACAGTAACCGGAAACAGACTCGTAACTGGGATCCAATAACGGGACGTAGATTAAGATCTAGAAGCAAAACAGATAGTATAGCAACCAGAACCGGTATTTTTAAGAGAAATCAAAGAAGCCGTAACTACAAACCTTTTAAGAAAAAAGTTTGTCAATGTGTCTGTTTAAACGGGGAGGGTGTGTCAATAAGTGTGCACAATTGAAGTTTTATATCAAACGAAATAAGTAACGAAAACGATCGTTGACCTAATTGAATCAGCAATGGCGTTGATAATTCAGCCAGAGGATGATCTCCCCCCCCTCTGGCGCTCGCTATCCATTCGCCCGTCGATTGATTCTCGGAAATTGGCCATGGATTGACCTTCCAGATAGGGTGATTTATCGCCGGTCCCCGAGCCCCTCCTGTGCAGCGTCTTTTAGGATTTCTCGTTCTATCTAAGGAATTTCAGCGCTATGCGATCTTTATTCTTTCATCTTAAAGCGACCGGGGCCCAGTGTCTCATAATAGTGGGATGTATCCGATAATTAGTATATACCGATTATTTATATATATATATATATACAATACAATAATTCTCGCATATATATGTATATGTAACAAATTAATACCGAATAAGCTTCCGGTCCGAAAATTAAAACGCATTTTAATATGAGTTTTGTTTAAGCCTTATATTGGATTTTACATTTTCTGCATCACAATAAGTGTCAAATTTTTACATTACAAGTTCTGATTCTAATTATTTTTTTGTCAATCGCTCTTATTTTAATATTACTGCTTATGTGAGCCCTATTATTTAGACGTTGTTTAGTGTAGAAACTATGCAATCACAATGCAAAATAATTATTCTCCAGTGTAGAAATTTTTTTAATTTTATAGGGAAAATATTTTTGATAAATTCAGTATTAAATTGTAATTATGAAAGATACAAAACAACCCTATTGGAAATATAATAAATAGATAACATAGAGAATGTAATAAATTACAGATTGTTCCAGCATTAAATTGATATGCAATATAATTATCTAGAGGGCGACAAAGTATTTTCTAGTGACTTGCTGAACATATTAAAATGCAGATGTTCATTGATCTACAATAACAAAAGACATCAATCAATACATACAAACTTTGCTAAGAAAAAGGAGAGATTAGGTACGAATGAAATGGTTTAAGCACATTAATGAAACTTAAAGAATTGAATGACCCACAATAACACATGGATATTTACAAAATATTTCCAAAGTGCATGCAAATTTTGCATAAAACACGAGTATTTTAAACAACATTTGGAGCTGTGATCTCCTTTTAACCACCTAAATTTCAAAAGACAAACAGAATTCAAACGAAATAAATTCGGCATTTAATGAAACTCCCAATCAATAAATAAATAAGGAGAATTCTGAAAAGGAAGAAAATTAAATAATTCATAAACTTTGTACGTACGTTTTGTTGGTGAATTATTTATGAGTTTTATAAGTAATTCATCTACAAAAACGGCTCACGATAAAGTAAACATATAATTTCATTAGATATATCCAGTCAACAACTATGTTATATCTGCTGGTGTATACTGGGTATATAATGATATCGATAATTGTATTGATGTTTAAAAAAAATGCATATAACAGGGGATATTTAATTAAACATCTAACCGAAAATCACTTAACTCTCAGAACGACACCAAAATTAAACAGCTTATTACTTCAAAATCACTGCGCATAAAAGGGGCCCTCGAAGCGAGGGTTTATAATGTCCCTGCAATAAAGTCGAAGCGGCGAGGGGGGATGCGACCCCGACAGTAGAGGGGCGGGGGCGAACGGGGGAGAAACGGGAGGGGGCCTGTGGGCGTTAATTACAGCAGCCTTTATAGTTTTAATGAGTTCATTTTGGGCCGAGCTAACAAGCAGCGCCATATTAAAGCCAATTTTGAAATTAATATATTAGGGTTGCGACACTGTGTTTTGCAATCGATCTATCGAGAGTGACGATTAAAATTTTCGTATTGCCCTGTAATTAGAAACGAGTTTGTCAGCGGGAGCGAACGGCCGAATTGTGAGCATATGTTATTGCTACAATGATGTATCCGTCGTCGCATACTCCACCTCCGTCCTCGGCAGTAACAGGGTCTCCCTTACAAGCCAGATTCTGGCATCGATTTCGGTCCGGTGTGATGCATTGATGAATTAATTTTCTGGACTCGTTTTTAAAGGTCCGGCTGTTTGGTTCCTCTCGATCTTTGTGCGTCATCAGTGTAAATAATGTCACCAATATCGGTACCCATTACTGGTGACACATAAGAGTTTTATTAAGATAGCTGATATCATAGCCTGGTGTATATAGCCTGGTAAATAAGATTATTATGAAATTTCCAATGATTGAGAAGATGAATATCAATGGCGATGATGAGCTCGACTTCTTTTCGGGTTGTTTCTTTTTGTTATATAATAGTTTAATATTTGTTTATGATCGTATGTACATAATTAAATTTGAAGAAAGTTATCCCTTAAGTTTTTTGTTCATTCTTCTTGAGGAAAAACCGCCTTCCGAACGAGTGGTAAATTCATAATACAATGATTTATTTCAAGAATCACCTTCGACCTACGAAATAAAGGTATTCTCAAATTTTAATCTGCCTTTCTTATGTAACAATAGGTTTTGGATTCGGTGCGATTACTATAAATTAGTGACAGTTCGTTAGTTATTAAATAAAATGGAAAGTAATTTACTTGTAATAAATTAACTTAAGCATATTGTACAATTTAAAGGAAGCAGATTTCTTTTATCCTTTATATTTGAGTGAACAATTATAAACAAAAAAGGAAAAAAGCAAGTAAAATTAGGACACTCAGAGTTCCGTAGCACTCGGTGCCAACAAAAAACATATTTGTACTATGTATTTGTTAAAAAGAAAGTATTTTTTTATTTTATTCGGAACCTTTAGCGCAGGTTCGGGCTAAAGGAATCGAATTTAATTGATTTATCCGATTTTCTCTATCTATGTTTTATCTTCGAGATTGCATTATATATCACAAAGTTTGATGTCTGTTTGTATAACCAAATTACGATAGAGTGAAAACATAAAAATATTAAAAAAAGAAACACTTTTCTTATGGGAGCTCTCTTTATTTTTACTATTTTTTTTTTTTATTACTTGTTAAGATTTTCTCCACAATAACACATGTTCTGTGAGAATTGTAAGTGGATACCTGTTTTGATTCAAACGACACAGCTCTTTAAATGTAACAGAGAGACAGAAGGACAGACGGCCGAACAGAGAGTATACATTTAGTTATAGGTACCGATGGCAGCTTTTGACTATCGAAACCTAAATACCGAAATGTCCCCAACTAATAGAAATATGTATAAAGAAACAAAAGTTTTATTATACCTTAGTAATACAGTTGAACTTCGATAAGTTAAAGTCCAAGGGAAACTCAAAATATTTTAAGTTATAGAGGTTTTAAGTTATCAAGGGTCTATGTTAGGGATAGGTTAATATAGAGGTGAGTATGTACATATGTATGTATGTACCCTTGTTCCACTCTTTATCAGCGTATGTGAGTGTTGTTAGTTTTCTTTTTGAACTCATTTTAAGCCAGTTTTATCACACAGTAAGTAAAGCGATGTTTCCAGGACAATGATCAAAAACTTATGATCCAAGGCTTACTTATGTCTTAAGGCTAAACGCCGCAAAGCTTTAAAGAATTTCAAAGAAGCAAACAATAAGTGACATATGTATTGTTTACGTTAATAATTTAATTAGTGAACACGTGCAAGCAACAAATACCGAAACCTTTTGTTTTGCACACTCTTTCAAAATGACTCATTGACAAACAATTTTACGTTGTAGAGGTTGTGTAAACATTTCTTTAAGTTGCTGAGGGCCAATACAGAGATTACTTATTTAAGTTATAGAGGTTGCGTATTTTAAGTTATAGAGGTTTTGGGCTCTGATGGGAAGGGAACATATTATTTTTTAAAGTTATAGAGGTTTTTAAGTTACCGAGGTTTGAGTCATCGAGGTTCTATTGTAGATGTCATGGAAAAAATTGAATAATTTAGTTCTTATGATTTAGTTAGTACTTTAACAAGACTGGCATATAATGAATTCATTAATAATTATATTATTGGGAAAGTATTGTCTCTTTATACCTATATCTGCTGTAGATGTTTATGACAGACAGTACTATCGACAATCTAACGAATGGATACAACACTACTGTTCTCCGACGGACTATTTTGTCGATATTAATTAAATGGGACTAAACAAGAGAAGTTAATATTAAAGAAAATTAAGCGATCAGCGCGCCGCCTACCGGCCGGCTAATGAATTTTCAGAACAAAAAGCGCCGCCGTGGCCGGAGTTCGCGACGAAACGGCCCCATTTACGGGATAAGCGGCGGCGGGCGGCGGGGCTAAGTCTTTTGTTCCGTATCGATTTCAGATTTTGGCATCGTATAAGAGTTACAGTAATTCTGAACAGCATTTTAATGCCTTCAATTACTACCTGTACCGAAAAGTTTAAACAATGAATCGTATGAAACGACCGCAACGCGAGCCAAATACAGACAATGGCAAAGAAATAAATAATGCCTCTACTTTAAAATCATAAGTTATAAAAGTGTTTCTCTATACCTAAAGTTATGTTCTATGGCAAAAATTGATGAAACTAAGAATCGAACTTTATCCCTATAGTGTATACCATAGGAATACGATACGTAGCAATATTGCCACACATCGTGTGATGTTAGCACCGCGTAGCCTGTGCGGTTGTATGGGGCGCAGGACGAAAAGAAGAAAAACAAAAATAAATAAATATGCAATAATGACGTGGGTGTACATTCGCTGAATGTGCTGTGACTCATACTTCAACGAATTCAGTCTTTTGTTAAATCATATATGACGTATGCGCATCATATACAGTCGTGATGAATTATAGTTACCGACTAATTCACTAAAAAAATTATATTTTTTTAATAGTGTTACATATGATATTGTTTTTCGCGAAGAATCTAAAAATTTTTTACTCTACCACCTGCTACTATAAAGTACACTATTTCATCAAAATTATATCTATATATTTTGCGTGAACTTTTTTTTTACAAATCGACTACAATAAGTTACAGTTTAGGCTGTACCGAAAGAAAAGCTTGGTTTTTATTCCTGACAAGAATTGAGAAAAATATTCCATTTCTTTTCTAACAATACAAAACTGTCACCATTGATGTCGCAAAACTGTCATTGTATCAAGTTTTTAATCATTACTGAGACACCCTTCCGATATTCTTTTTATTTCATATCGAACTGCTTGGACCGTTAACCATCCACGCTGGCCCAGTGCGGCTTGGGATTGTCAAGAGCAGTCGTGCTGTGGTCACCGATATGACAACGTCCAAGACCGGCGGCTTGACGTGGTGTCCAAGTCGTGTGGCGAATAGTTCAGTTTGACGTAAATTGAGAGTCATTGGACGGCTCGTCCGTGCTCAAGATCACGTTTTGTTTGACGGTGACGTTTTTAACCAATGAATCACCATAGCACTAGTTCGACATGCAGTACTTCTTGATTCACGACTGACGATCGGCCCACAGGCGGCCTAAATTCTAGATTCATTACATATCAAAAAAAAATCTATCGCTATTTTAGGTATTTTTCGTCGATCTGTCGTTTTCATCTTCGGTGTTATGCATTCACAGGAACAATGGGATTTTTTCAATTGAATATTTTACTTAAATATTACAATTACAATTCAAAAAAAAAGTGAACTGATATAGACTAATTAGAAGTATAAATGTACTCTAAATTCGCTTTTTTTTTTTCATTTAATTGTTGCGAATATTTCGATAAAATCAATAGATTTCATGCTTATATAGATGATGAGATGATGCTTAAATAGATGATGCTTAGAGATGCTAATAAGCATCACCGACGTTATTCTAACACGAATAATATTAAAAGGGAATGTCTCAGTCGACTACAAGTGTACTTCGTAGCGGAGCCGGGTCGAGCTCCTAGCGATAATTTATAGCGATAAAGCTTAATATGCGCACGCAGCGTCAGCCCCGTGACGCGAGCGGGAGTCGACGCGGGCCCAATTATCGCGCCATTAAGTAGTTCGGGCGCTCGTCCGCTGTGATGGCCCCCCCGCCGCGCCCTCTACCTACCAAGTCGTGTGGATGATATTTACTTAGGACTTACCGCAGGCTGGGGATTTAATATAATAATGAATGAATGTTTTACATCCATATAAAAAAATTAGAAAAAAAATTTGCACGTACGTGATCTTTGGTGTCTGTTTGTCCGTTTCACAAAATTCATGCATATTGTATGGTGGTACGGGATTCAGTACTTTTTCATGATTAAACCACACACGAATGCGCTGTCAAAAAATAATTTTTACTTTGATTCGCTTCCTTAGTACAAGTTTGACTCGCACTTGGCCAAGATTTGTTTCTCTTTTTATTTTAGAGTTAGGACTATGATCTCATCAACTTTGACGCTTGTGTATTTCGAGTGCCCTTTTTTTAGTGGTAAAAGAAAAAACCGGCCAAATGCGACTCAGACTCCGCAGCGCGGGTTCCGTACTACAACACAATAAATTACTCTTCTATACCAATATATTTATAAATACTTAAATTAATTTATTTTCATTCATTCATTTGCGTATATTTTGAATGAACTCTTCTCACATTTATCAAACTTTTATTTATTGTTTTAATTAAGTTTTTAATATGATCACGCTAAGTTTGATGCTTGTGTACGTTACTGCTTTTACGATGAAGCAAAAAATAAATAAACTAATACACAATAAATATGCACTCACGTACTTAGCGAGTATCAGTTTTTACTGGACATTGAAAGAAATCAAAACCATACAAACTACAAACTTCTTATAGGTTTTCCTGTAATTCATAATTAAAGAACTATTTTCTATATTTTTTTTTACTAAAATTTTACGCCTTAGTAGTTACGAAAATAAGAGAAGGAAATGATCAACTTACACCCGTTTTCTTAAATAACTAAAAATATTTACTTTACAATTATTAAAAATAATATGAATTTGAGACCTTCACAATAAGCGCTTTTATTTGATACGTCGTATGCAAAAAACTCTTTTTACCTTTAATATTTACCTCCCGAAAGTGACCCTGGTATTTCAAATTGCATTATTTACGTGTTTGGGTCACAGACAATATGGGTACCAAATATCAACCCACTCAGTGTAGTACTTTCGGAATAAACTGATTATGACGGGCGGTCGGACAAACAGACACGCGAGTGATCCTATAAGGATTCCGGTTTTCTTCAATTGAAGGTACGGAACCCTAAAAAGTAACACTTACCTTTTTATTTATTATTATTCATTAGTTGTTTGTAGGGGATCATACCAAATATTTCAAATATATTTTAGGGTTTACACCGTACTGACACTATATTCTATGAAAATTCCAAACGATTGTCTATTACCGTTCATAAAATACAGGCATTTAAGGTAGGTCAGGCGAATGGATGGAAAACGTAAGCTTACTGATAAGGGTCTGTGGGGTCACCCTTAGGGTACGGAACCCTAGAAAATGGGCATACCGTATATGAATCTATTTTAATAAGCGCTATGTATAACTTAAGCGCATTAAAAATACGTGAATAAATATGTCGACATATTTTTCATTGCATATAAGTATAAAAGTAAAATGTAATTTGAAAGTATCACAATTTGATGCTACAGCCCGATTGCACCTACTCTTAGAATATATGTCTTAATAATGTTACACAATAATAAACACATATTGTTCAGGCTTTTCTCGTGTTTACCTCTTATCTGTAATATTTACTAATAATAGTAAAAATTACCTAACTATTCTACTGTGTGAGGCGGAAATCCATAATAGACGTATGCATGCACGCTGCATATTATTGCATGTTGCAGGCAAGCGTCTAAAATTACCTAACATCGTTCTAGTGCCACATTTAATTTCACAAAATTCCTCGAAGGGCGAGCTGGAAGCTGGCAGTGATGGAGTTTCAGATAGTACACATAGAAATAAAAAAATGCATTCTAAAACAAATATTATCTATTGCTATTGTGGGTATGTAGTGAATAAAATGACATAGACCGTCTTTAGTTTTCCAAAAAATGTCCGATTTTGTTACTGCACTTTGGGAAATAGAAAAGGTGTTCAAATGCAATATTTTAAACGATTTACTGTGCAAGCATGCATATCCTCTTGCATTAATTGTGAGGGAGCTTTATATTCGATGGACAACGCTCGTGTCCAAGAGTCATCTTCCACTGTGGACCTCCCTGTGGTAGACTGGACGGTCAGTTTGTTACGACGATTCCAAATAATGCGAAAGTGTGCAAATAATCAGGGACAATACTTTTAAAAAGGATAAATAGGCTATAAACAAAATAATGTGGTGTTATTAATGAGAATCTAGACATTTTCAGTATTGCCCACATACCATTTCAATAGTGCTCTGTTATTTTGATGCGCCTAGTGCCTTTGGAAATAGAGAAATTAATAAATAAGCTTTGTGTTTTGTATGTCGTATGACTGAAAAGAAGTTCTAGAACTTTGAACCTTATCGATGTTAAAATGTACAGTTTTGTATTGAATTGTATTGAATTGAATTTGTATTGAATTTTTCTGATTGATTAAACATACACAAATGAATAAACATTATTCAAATTAGATTTTACATGTCACTTTCTACGTAAGATAAAACATGTTTTTTTTTTCAATTATTTTACCTAAAAAATATTTTCACGCCAAAATAACGAGTGTACTTGATGAGTATCTGAAAAACTTGAAACGTCGAGCTCTTAGCGGCGGCGGCGGGGGGCCAATTACGGGCGAAGGGAGTGACCGGAGGGGGCTATTCCGCGGTTTACAGTGTTTTCATGGCTGCACGCTATAGGTTAGTAGAGTGGTTCTATGATTAGAGATTGAGACATCCGATCTCTGCACTTTTGGGCAACTGGTCGTATTCGCTTGAGGTGATAAAATACATGAAAATACAGAACCTGCGTTATCCTGTGGGCCGAAATTTACACTATCAATGTGTTTTTGAATGGTTAAGTATATTTTCCAATTTTCCGAAGCACGACGCAGGTTGAATAGAGTAGATTTGGAAAATTTATTTCATTGTAAGAAATGAAAATAACGGAAAAAAGTAGCTGAATGTTATTAAAAGTTAGCAAGTTATTGCTATTCACAGATAAAAACAAAGTCAACGCATTGAAATTTGAGAGAAAAACGTCCCGAAAATATTTGGAGAAGTTTTATTATAACTTACCTAAAGAAAGGTAGCAATTTTTTTCGGTATACTATGATACTTCAATTGGCGATTGTAATGCATTAATCACTTTTTTAATTTGAAACCTAATTTCTAAAAATTATTTTCCAACCGTTTTAAATACTTAGAACCTCTTCCACGGTCTCCTTTTGAATTGACATTTAACAAAAAGTTACTTTTATAATAGAATTTGCGTTCCACGTCCTCCTTTCAACGTTTGTTCGGGCGAAAACCCGCTAAAAGGAAGACATGAAGCGCAACATTAATTTTAAATGTGACATTTAGTAAAAATTGAATTTAAAAGGAAACAGTGAAAGTGGCCATTAATCGCTTATTCTAAGGTATTGTATAACCATAAGAGAAAAAGTGCCATTAACCATGAAAATAAAACGTAAGTATCAAAAAATAATTTTATTTGAATGACAATTTATTTTAATAGTTAATTTCGTTTAATGACTTCAATTTTCAGACATAAAAAGATATTATATATGGAATATCTTTATATTATTTCACAATTTTGGGAGTAACTGTTTGATATCCCTCGGAAAAATGTTCAGTTAAGTGTAGTAACATATATTTCTACAGTGAAATTGAATTCAGAAACTTTGAACAAACCAATTTTTACATTAAGAAAAAGTCTAAAAACTCTTATGTGATCAATTCAAAAAGCGAGTTATTCAAAATTGTATTTCGTCACAGAATCGTTGAACCCTTCCTTTAGTTTGAATATCATATGCTAAAAAATTGTAGAGGATAAATTGGTGCAATTAAGAACCAACAAAAAAAAACATACAATAATTTCATTTAATATTTCGATTCAGCTCTGACTATATTCTATTCAAATACTTTAATATTTAATGATCTGATAGATTCATTCCTATAATTTTAGAAAAAAAAAACCTCTTCAAACACTAAAGTGAATAGATAATACGTAATGTATGAAAATCTTACAAAAAATGATGTGCAGAAATAATTCGACACTTGAGATATTAATAGTTATACCAAATGGCCACAATATGTCTGTAATCGAGTGTCGGCAATGAGCCGGCAGTTTCGGTCAAAGTGCCGCGGGACCACCTAAGTGCCTCCAGAGGTCAACCTAGTGTTGTCCTCGCCGCGTATTCAGATTAGTTTAGGCGAAATCGATGTATGATACCGATAATGTATCGATAGATATCGAGATGTTTGAATAATATTGTACTATGTATCTAATATGCATTTATGTTATTGTGACAAAATGTTTTTGTTATTAATTTTATAATTATTTAATTGCTCAGTCCTTGCTATCCAACTTTACATTGCCATTTCATATAGTTTATCATTTCGCATTTTTTTTCGTTTTAGTTTCATGAAAAATGAAAACATATCCATAGTTATACTTTTTTTCTTTCTAGCAGAAGAACATTTACCTTATTTAATTTAAATCTGTACAAAGTAATGTAATTATTTTCAAATAAATACTATATTATACGCCCACTATTTTAGTCAGTTATTTTGCTATCATAACTTACTAAAATAAAATTTCGCACATTGATTACTTGGAGAGCGTGCTGATTGTTAATTGTTGATCTCTCCACCTAATACATGAAAATGCACTGTAACTTTACAAACGACCGACACAACTTAGGAATCGAAATATCGATGCCTTTGTACTTAAAAAAATATAATCAACATGAACCGATGCCTCTATCGAATCAATGCTAATAAAAATAGATCGTCCGCCCATCACTACGCACGTAATCGATAAAAAAACGATCCAAGGAGCACAATCAAGGCGGATTGACCGTATCGCGTGTTGTGAGGCGCGGATGATTTATTGATTATCCCCTCTGTCAACAGTGCCCCGCGCGGCTGAATACTTCATTTAAACCGATCCGACGCCCGACACTCGCGCGCCGCCATTGTGCCCGCTCGTTAAGTGTATTTAGTATACAAATGACGTGATGTGTGTTGCCGTTTAATGAGCGAGCGTCGGCGGTTTTATGCGGCTTTTAATGGCATTTATTGAAATAACTCGCCCCGAGCGCGGATCGATTTCTATTTTTGTTGGAGATATCGGAATTCGGCCGCACAAGCGCCGAAAGCTCTTTTGGGTCATGAATATCTGGAAAGATCGTTCAGTTGGGTATCGGACCCTTGCGACGAGCCGTAAACGTATTAAAAATGTAGTGAATTAGGTACAAATAATTTTGGAATCTCTCCTTTCTTTACGTTATGTTTGTCGTATTATACATTTAAAAATATACATACTAATAATTTTCATCAAAGTACGACCTTTAAAAGTACTCCTGATCACTGCGTGGGATTGAACGGATATAAAAGAAAAAAGAGAGTTATGTTTTTCACCTACACAAGCACTTGATCGAAGTGATACTTTGATAAACTTTACAAATTTATATTTACACTACAAATATTTAATTTTTTTTGATTAATTTGAGATATATATATATGTGTGAGAGTGTTACTGCAACTGAGTATATAATTGGTAATGAAAATGAAAGAGAAATTACGATGAATGAAATTATGAAAACACTAATATGTATGAAAGTTGAAAAAACCGCAGGATATGACAAGAGAACTTGTCACTTGCCACTTGAAAAGCTTCCCATTATAGTGGCAAGCTTGCTGCACCAGCTCTTTAATAAATGCTGAAAAAGCCATAGGGTATGTAATGACTGATGTAAAGCAGTCATTGTACCCCTTTATAAAAAGAAAGGCTCACGGCTGGTTTGTACAAATTACCACCCTATAAGCCTCTTCAGCGTCGTTGGCCAATTGTATGCGAAAATCATTATCGAAAGAATTGTAAATGAGACTGAAAACAAGATTCAGGACTTATAAGCGGGATATCGAATAGGATGGGGTGTACGGACTAATTTTTTTCTCTGAAAAACATTGCAGAAAAATTTTTAGCCAACAGCCAAAAGGTTTTCTATATTTTCGTAGATCTGGAAAAAGCTTATGATAGATTGAAAAGAAATGATCTATGGAGAACCCTATCCATGCATTGTATAAGTAGTGGATTGATACAAGCATTGAAATTCCTGTACAGGGGCTCCAGTGCTTACGTCAGAATAAATGAGGTATACACTGACTGGTTTGACATCCGCAGGGGTGTCAGATAGGGATGTGTAGCTGCCCCGCGGCTGTTCAACCTATTCATGGATAGCTGCCTATACGATTTGAAACATTATGAGTGTGGACTAAGGATGGATGCCTCCTGTACGCCGACGACTAAGTGATCCTTGCTCCGACGCCGTGCGGGCTGCAGAAGATAGTAAATAAAATGATAGATTCTGTTAAGAAAAGGGGTAAGAAAGTAAACATCGCTAACATTAAGGTGATGACGCACGCGAAAAAGGTGGTAACCAGCCTGGAAGAGTGGCAACAACGATACGCCGAGGGAAGCACTGGCGAAATCATCAAATGCTTCTTTTCCCGGGTGGAGCAAGCGTATACGGTTCTCAGGAAGATCGAAAAGGAGCCCCAAGTGGCGCAGACGCTAACGGGTCACGGTAGGTTCGCGCAGTACCTGTATAGGTTTAAGCTGCGGGACTCACCCTACTGCGCCTTTGATCCCGTCAAAATCCAGGACTTGCTGCACATTCTCGAGGACTGTGATATGTTGCATCGGGAGCGTGCGGCGCTGGAAACGGTTATAGACGTTCGGATCGAAAGGCGAAACTTCCAAGAGATTCTGGAAGACGTTACTAAAAGGGAGAAATTTTTAGTTTTTTGCGCCAAGGTTGTCGAAATATGCAATAGAATTAATAAATAATGGATGTTAGTATACGTGAAAATGTGAAATATGAGTAGAAGATTGATATATAGTAGAAGTGTACAGACCAGGGATGGTAGGAAAAAACTAGACTAAAAACTAAAAAACTGAGATAGATTTTAACCATGTATTGAAGCTGTGTGTTACAATTATATACAATGAAATAAGTTTAAGGTTATTGTTAAATAGAGCATATAAAGGGTTGTGTTAAGAGAAATATATATATATATATATATATATATATATATATATATATAATCATAATAAAATAATAAAAATTGGTAAAATAATGAATACTATATACTTATAGAAGGTAAGAAAGTCGAACAAGTGAAAGAGTGTATATACTTGGGGTGTTTGTTCACAAATAATGGTAAACATGATGGAGACATGGAAATGAGAGTGAGTGCTGGAAACAAAGTGAATGGGGCCTTGTTCGCTACTATGAATACTAAAAGCATCTCACGACAAGCGCGCTTGGCTATTCATAATGGGGTCCTAATCCTTGCGCTTATGTATGATTGTGAAAGCTGGGTATTGCAGAATAAAAATGAAAGTAGGATCAATGCAGTAGAGATGGGATCGCTGGGTAGTATGTGGTAGAAACAGTGATGTTAAAGAGAGTTGAAGGAAGATGCAGTAGATAGAATAGAAAGAGATATGTTGCGGTGGTTTGGCCATCTGGGAAGGATGAATGAAAGTAGACTGACAAAACAAATCTATAGAGCGAATGTGAGTGATGGAAAGGTCGGCAAGGGTCGTTTCTAAAACCTTTGCAGATCATATGATCTGCAATGACTTTATATGCCACCAATACGGTACAAGGCCAATTTTAAGCATCGGAAACCGATGAGCTTCCATGAACAGATTGATGGATGCCAGTGAGGCAAGAGAGATATGCAAAGATTGTACCAATGGAAATCTATTCTCTGCCTACCCTTCTGGGAAATAGATTTTTGTTTATATTATACATGTGTGTATATATATACATATTACTCATGTTAACTAAATGTTCATAAAATGTAAGATATTTTAAAATAGGTATACATAAAATATGAAAATTTGAATTCTTGTTATTATTCTTGCTTTTTATAGGAAAGCCCATATGCACACTGTAATTGGATATAGAAAAAACTTTTTTTTTACTGAGAATTGAATGCTCTATTTCACGTTTAAGAATAATAATAAATGATGTAATTCTAACCATATTACTTACCTACGATCATACAAACGCCAATGCTTGATGTTTGGACAAAGGTGCCAAACGTTGAAGAATTAACTAGAATAGATCACTTTCACTTAAGCTTTTCGTTACTTCAAAACATAATCTTTAAAATTCTTTAAAAGAGAAGAAACATAGTTCTTTAAAAATGTCTTGAAAGCCCTAGAAGATCTAGTCAGTAAGCTGAGAGTGGGATGTAGAAATTAATTTTCCTTTCATTCTATCGTTTGCAGACGACATCACAACATCGTTTACCAATGATGTAACGACGTGATAAGAATAATCGGGGCTTGAAAATAAACGATAATGAAATTACTCCCAACATCAACGACACCACGAACGGGTACAATTAAAAAACTAAATGAAATCTCTATAAGTTACTGTGGAAATAGTGAAGCACCTTAGCATACATTGTCAGCAACCTCCGTATCCTCGCCTGCTCCTAGTTCAGGCTACCGTCTGACCTATCCTTGTATATCATGTATTTCCTTTCTCTCGGTGTATAGGCACCGGTTTGCCTGCAGTCATTTCGACTGTATGAAGGTTGAACAAATGATAATAGCAAAAACATTGTTCGTCGTCTTAGCGGCGATAATGAATCCGTTCGTGTTAGCGCACAAAAAAAAAACGCATTAGCGTTGACGCGCTATCGTGCGAACTGTCTGATTAATTCTATATGGCGCTCAATGAAAACGAGCCCAATAGCTTATGCAAAAAAAAAAATCGGCTATTATAAGCATATTCAAGATTACATTTATTATCGAGCACACTATTATGGGATTTTCGTGAGATTATTTATGGATGAATTAGAAAATGTGCTAATGTATGTCGTAATTTGGTATTATATGAAATTGCCTGTTTTCAAATTAAGTTGTTAATGTTAAAAATATGGTCGGCTCAGTTACTTGAACATTATGGACTGATGCAATATTGTGCATAATCAAAATGCCTCTATCGTGTTTCCGTCCCTTTTTTTTCTCAATAAATTTTTGAAACTGATCATAGAGTCCGTTTCGAAAATCATATGGATCGTTTGAAATATCAATAAAAATCTCAGTAAAAGCTTTTTTTTTAAACTATATAACCAGTGGCATGAATTCTGTGCCATTGTTATTTTCTTCTGTAAAAGACGATTTCATAGAGATTTAAGTAAGTGTATGTATATGTGGTGCAATACTATAGCGAACTGAATTGCCACTGAATATTAAAAAATTGAGCAATTGTACCTCGCAATGTTGAAAACTTATCAAATTTAACAACTGCACTCATTATTAACTTATTCATAATTCATTTATGTAAGTGTTATTAGAGATGTTAAAAAATGGGTACGTGTATTTTTAAAATAATGAACTCGACTTCCATTAAGTCGTAAAATGGATCTCTCTCGCATAACAACCTCCTGTTATGACACCAATTTCATATGAACAAAGCGAATTTATTCATCACAACATCGACAATTACAAAAGGTAATTATAACAAATAATATATAAAGGAATATAATATATTCTTAAAAATAACAAAAAAAAAGGAAAAAAAACAATAAGAACAATCGCGAGGCAGTAAATACCAGTAATTATCGCAATAAACGTGAGACTGAGCCGCCGGTAAGGCGACGACGGTACGAGAACATCAAGACGGTATTGCGTTTTGGGGTGGCCTGTGCTGATATTTTATAGAATTACCGCTTTTGTACTTAATCGATTTCCGATATAAAAAAATGTTTGATAGAAATTTATTTTGATATTATGGGTGCCGTTCGCTTGTACCTTTTTGGAGTGAAACTTCTTTGGGCGCGTTGAGAGTGAAATCTCAAGGTTGCATCACGGCTTAATAATATTAGCGGGATGATGAGGCCGTCATGATTTTAGGTTTTAAAAGACGGGGACAGCAATTGGATAGATCGCAAGAAAGAAAGAGACAAAAATAGCATGCTATACACTATTGCTGTAGAGAGTATTCTTTTTACGAGGCTCCTGAATTATATTGAATATAAAACGTGAATTCTTATTATAACTTCTACAAATTTTTAATTATTAATCAGTTAATAAAATATATTAATTATATTATTATAAGCGAAATTTACTAATAATTATAATAACAACGACAATGGTAATGACAAATTTGAGTATATTATATGTTTGTACATATTTGTCTATCGATTAAAATAGCCTTTTTTTAAGTCGCAAGAGAAAATGTACATTGCTCAAACATTCTTTATCATAATGGTTTTAAATGTAAAAAGTATATATAATTTTAATTTTCTTGCCCGACAATAATATTACATTATGTGTATAAAATATTTTTTTATTAGTATTCATTTAATAATTACTGCATTATGCACAATTTCATCGTAATTTTAAATTTAATTTTTTTTATATAAATCTTT
Source organism: Eumeta japonica (assembly GCA_005406025.1). NCBI lineage: Eukaryota > Metazoa > Arthropoda > Insecta > Lepidoptera > Psychidae > Eumeta > Eumeta japonica. The sequence goes on from BGZK01000671.1 coordinate 317,975, forward strand.
TCAATACTGTACCTTGATCCTTTGAATACCTACAATATCTATTTTTTGATCTTTCATCAATTTTTATCTTTAATTTTAGTATTTAATTGGTATCTCTGATTATTTAAGGACAATCTTACTGATTTTAATTAATGATGTCAGAAGTTTTACTTGTGACACGTGTACTGGTACTCTGTGACTTATGACTCTGTACACACGCTCTTTTTTGGATATTTAAGTGTTAATATAACACAATATTAATTAATTAATACTATGCAGCTAATTGGTGATTTTTTACTTATAAATTACGTTTAATTCGATTTATCAATATATTAATGTTAGATTTATTAACAGATTAATCTTTTAGTTTATTTGAATATAGTTATAAGAAAAACAATGACATTAATATTTTTTTAAACAACTGTCAAAATAAAGAATGTGCCAGCCAGCACACCCGTTAGCAAAGGAAATTCGATTTCTAACCCCAGTGGTCGGTGTGTGCTCCTTGAAGATAGCCATCGTCACTGTCTTTGACTGCAAACAAAGTCGTCTCGATGATAACTGCTCGTCGAATATGGTTCAATCGATCTATCAAAATCTGTCTGATATCCAGCAGTGTTCTGGATATCCAGATATCCATGTAAGAATTCTTCGGGATTTTTTTAGGAACCGGCAAATTAAATAAATGTGTTGCTCTGTAAAGACAAAAGTTTATTTTAACATAAGTTCACATTTTTATGTACAATTGCTATGTACAGTTCGCTATGTATAATTACACTATAGTCTTAATATCATACCTGTAAAGACAAAGAAACGACATTTAAAGCAATTTCATTAGTTTTTTCCATTCCATGCACAAGTTAATTTTTATAATATTATAACTTTTCACTACTCTCTTCAACTTGAAAAAACATCGACACTTATAGCTCCGTAGACATGTGGAGACGTCTCTTCTAAGCTGCCAGCACATTGCTCCTGTTTTGCGGATAGTCAAAGGAGGCACCAAGAAATGTAATTTCTTTATATCCATATAAACATCTGTCTGATATCCAGGTTAAAGTTACCATTACCAACAGTTTGGTTTACAGTGATCCTATATATAAGTGATGGCTTGTAATATAAATGCGAAATATGAATTTGCGATATGCACATCCGATTTCTTATATGTAAAAATGAAAATGTAGCGAAGCCAATCAATATCAACAGAATATTTATTGAAAACATGCAATGTGCTTTTAATCGACTTCAAAAAAAAAAGAGTAGGTTCTACTTTCGTCTTTATCTAGTTATAAGACGTAATACGTACCCATTTATTGATTATAATTAAAATAAAATGGTTTTAAAAGTGAAAAACAAATACATAATTTTATACGTATTGTCTCTTCGCTAATATTTTTTTTTCTTATGGTAATTTGAATAGGTGTGTTTTTCGTTTAAATTTTCGTGTAAACTAAGCGTGAGGCCTTATATTCCTTTAAACTTTTCTACACTTTATGAATAAAGCTCTACGTTAAATATTTTTTTCCAAATTTTAAGCTCAGAGTTTTCGAATATAAATCCTCGATTTTCCTAAAATTTCTTTATCATATGCTATAATTACCAAAAAGAAATTATTCCTATAACATACTCTTTTATGTGATGTCATGTGACTCACGAGTTTTTTTTTAATACAATTAACACTCAAAATTCTTCCCCACCTTTCACCGACCATAATGATCGGTTTATTTACGCTACACATCTCTGATTGGATTATCTAACTCTTTTTATGCACCAAATTTTAACTTTATTCCGTCTAGTATATTCGGAAAAACTTAGCTGTGACAGGCGGCTTGACTGCACCCACTAAAGTGATTAGACGTATGTAGAAGTTATATATCATGTACTTTATTTTAGGTTTATTAGATATATACATATATAAGAATATTAAAACAATAGTATAACAAAATGTAAATTTATTCTAATGCTCTATTTTATATATATATTTAATACAAAAAAAAAATACAACAATTTT